>CM041783.1:72430919-72761848 GCA_023374045.1 Limonium bicolor
TGTTTTTGATTTGGACAAGTGAGCAAGGTTTTACAAGAGATCAAAGTGGGAGTTCTAATGGAGGTAGTAGTATTACCGTGAGAGAGAGCAGCAAGAAGAAGGAAGAAGAGAGGTGGGAAACCGTGTGAGCAAGGAAAGAAATGAGAGAATAAGATAGAACTTGCTTTATGAAGATATTTATACTTATAAAGTAAAAAGGGTACTTAAGTAGTTTACTTATTTTCTTAACAAGCTAACAAGGGTGGTGTGTCACCAACCTTAAAAACCGGCCCCAAATAGTAGTAGGAGGGTAATATAGTCTTGTTTGTCAATTTAATTACTTATACAAACATATGTTACAAAATAGCTTATAAAAGTTACTATTCATAAAACAAGGCACATAGAAGTGAAATTTTTGATTTCCCACTAATATAGACACCCAAATGTGATATTATATAGTACACATATATATTTAAGAGTAATGATGGACATCTAGCCACTCAAAACTCATTTACAAGACAATTTTTCAAAAATGTGCTTTAAGACTCCTTAAAGCACATTTTGTGTTTAAACTTTTCAAGCTTGGTTTTCTTTGGTAATTGTTTAATATGTTCATTAGTATAAATGAGGTCTTGGTAAGTTCATTAGGTCTTAACCAAGTTTATCCCAAGCTTAGAGCACATTTTGGCTCTTATTGACTTTAAAGCACATTTTGTGTTTTCTTTTGTTTAAATTTTTACTAATGTTTCTAAGACTCTTTTTAGTCTTAATACACCATATTTAAGTTTTAAACAATATATTAAGGTTTGGGGTATTTCAACTCTGGTGAGTTCTTCTACTCGGGTGCTGGAAGGTGCAAGTGCAGAGGTGATGGTCTTTTGCAAATGATGAAAACTGATTACTGGAGTGTCAAACATGGCAATGATGATAAGGTGTATGCAATCAAAATGTATGAAAGATCTTGTTCAAAACACGAAACTGTTGGAAAAGGTGCCAAACAGGCAATGTTAGTGTTATGCAGAAGTTGTAAAATGCAACTAAAGTGTTTGTTGGAAGCTTGTCCAAAACAAGGAACTGTTGAAAAATGTGCCAAACATGGCAATGATGAGGATCTAAAATTGTCCAAAGCAAGACATTGCTAGAATGTGTGTCAAACGTGGCCATGATGAGGTTTATGAAACTGAAGCGTTTGAGGAAAAATTGTTCAAGACAAGAAATTGCTGACAAAGGTGCCAAAGATGGCATTGCTTGAGAAAAACTCTACTGAAAAAGGAAAGTGAAATGATCATTTCCTGACTAAGAATTTCAGACCTGCAATTTGATTCTTAGAAGATGAACATGCCGCTGGTGGAAGTGTGTGGTATTTGATATAGTGATCTTTTAAGTGGTGATCAGGGCATATATGTGCATGTGGTGTATGATGTGAAGGTAAGGGCTTATGCGAGCCTATGTGGTGAAGTGGCGTTTGTGTGGTTGTAGTGCTTAAACTCCAAATTTCAATTGGTGTTGTCATGGCAATTGTTGGAACCAACAATTGCCCCCAGTATTCTTTCCTTAAGATAATCTGAGCTAGAGTTCATGGAAATCGATCGGAATGATCGATTGCCCCCAGTATTTCCTTTGATTAAACGTGCGAATGAGTCTCATCCTTACAAGGTTAAGGCTTATGTTTTGATGTGGTGCTTCTTAGCCTACACTCAGCGTGTTTGGTGTTTGCACTTGTTTCCTGCTTACGGTCACAACTTCTAGACCATTGAATTTGACATTTGATGGATTTACGCATTTGATCTGTTACTTTCACGTGATTAGATACACAACTACCAAGTCGGAAGTCTTTAAGCTTATAACGTGATCATGGGGTGTGATAAAAGACAACGGGACCATGGAAGGATATTTGAGGTATGTGGAGCTAAAAGAGGTGACCAAAGCTGCGCCTTGCGTCTTCTTTCGGATTCATCTTCCTTGTTTTGAAGTCGTCTAGCTGCTTCGTGTTGACGTTATTTTCGAGCTTCTGGACTTGGACTTTTGAAGTCGTCTTTTGCACCATTTCTTTTCTTTTTGTCATTTGGATTTCTTCGAGGCACTTCGGGTTTGTCTTTTTTTTTGTTGTATCCTTTCTTGACTTCACCTTCGGGGATCTAGTGTCTCCCGATTTTTGAGTTTCGAGAGCTGTTTTGATGTGAGCTCTTTGGATCCTGTGTCATTCTGGGACCATTTACGGATCGCTTTGTCATGCTAATAGCAGCATTGCTTCTTTGGACTGATGAGAACATTATTTGAGAGTCGGACTCCTCGCTTCCTTTGATCACCAGGTCGGACATTCATCATTGGTTGGGTTATTTTGTGGAGTTCATAATATCGAAAAGGGATATATGAAAGGCTCAGCGGGGGTGCCTAGGGTTTAATGTCAGGGTTCACAAGCTTTTGGCTATGTGGTGCTGTAGGTGCTTCGTCATTCCTGATAATTGTGTATCTGCTCTTTGCTACTTTTCGCAGGTCTAAGAGTAAATTTACAAATTATCTCCTTCCGTCGGAGCTATGCCGTTTACCTCACCTTTGAATGTGGACTCACTGGAGTCGTATAAAAATGTCACGCTCGTTCACTCATGGTTTTTCCGCTCAAGGCACTCTCGCGAATTTTTTCACCCGGAGACTTGTTCACACAATTAAACAAAAGAAATAATCATGGTTGATCTTTGAACTCATATTGCCCCCACTATTAATCCAGGGTTTGACAACATTTGACAAATTAGACTTTGAACCGTTATATGGTTTGTTTGGATACTTAGGGGTGAGCTGTGGTGTTGGTTGGGCATTTCATCCTTTTAGAAATAAAGACAAGTCGTTGTTCAATACCAGAAAATGACCATTTCGTGAACATTAGTTTTGAAAGATGTTTCCGATGAGCAAGACGATTTGGTTTAAGATGTAAGATGAACAAAAATTTTTTTTATTTTTGAGATACAAATTGAAAAGACAAAGGACTGAAATGCAAACATCTAAACCTTATTAAAATGGAAATATCATAAACTCCTTACAAAATTAAAAAGGAAAAATGTTTAGGCGCTAGCCTACTCGACAAACTGGAGCCCTTGTTCGATGAGATCTTCAATCTTGTGCTTCAGCATTCTATAATCATCAGTATTGTACCCTGGTAGTTGATGGAACTGGCAAAACTGATCGAGATGCTCTCCCGGATTGGGTAACCCCGGGAGAAGGCGTGAGAGATTGTAGTAGGTTCAACTCCTATAGCTTCATAAGCGCTTGACTGGAGGTCGGTCAATGTTGGTAAACCGTCTCGGTGCAGGGAATCGCCTAGGTCGGGATGAGGCCTTGGTGCTCTATTTTGAAACACTGAGTTGGCACACATTATTTACCTGTCGTGAAACCGGGGTTGTTTTGGCTGGCCCGAACTTAAAGTTCTCGACACCTACACCCTCAGCTTTGGGTTGCCCTAGATTTAGCTCGCCTTTGTGAATCCTTTCTTCCATGATTCTCACCTGCCCCATCAGCATGTCAAAATTTAGAAAGTACGTGCAACTTAGCTCGTTGTTGTATTGTTTCAGCATATTGTCCACGATCATTCGAATCTGTTCTTGCTCATCCATCTTTGTGGGCATAGCAGCGGCCTTTATCCTCCACCGCTTGATGAAGTCCTTGATTCATTGTCTTTCTGTCAAGTACTGGCAAGGTCGGATATGGTGACTTCGAGGTTCTTAGCATATTCGAAGTGGTGCAGGAAAGCTTCGCAAAGCTCCTCATAGTTTTGGTGTTCATCCTTTGGGTTAAGTACCAACGCTGGGGTTTTCATTGAGGTAACGGTAGGGGTGCCCAAAAAAACCGTTACCGCGGTACCATATAGAAACCTGTTTATACCGTACCGTCTAACCGGTTAACCGTACCGTTATTATTAGACATATGCGGTTAGGAACGGTATGTAACTTTTATACCGTGGTTACCGCGGTTAACCGTTATATATATAATTATTTATATACAGTCTTCAATTTTAGTTTTTGATATTTTAGTATTATTTCTATGTGTTAGTCTTTTGTATATCCTTTCACTTATTTTTGATACTTGAACAAAGATAATCTAGAATCTAGAAAAAGGACACTCCTTATATGATGTAATATATTATGTGCATTGAAGATCGAGGTAAGCATTATAGATAGTGTATACTGTAATTATGTTTTGTTAAATCTTTTGAGATGTATTTTGCTATCACTTAGTTGATAAAGCCCATGTAAATTATGTTGTTCGAATCTACGTGAATTGATTTTGTCTATATTCTTGGATTGTTTCGTGTCATTGCGATTATAATGTGCAGGTTATATATTATATAATGAATTTATTAGATGAATGAGCATTGTATAATAGTGGATTCATATTTTTTAATATAAACTAATGCTTGACATGATATGAAAGCTTGATGCTTTCTAGTTTTTTTATTGTTTTTATTTGCTCACTTTTATCTAGTTTGTTTCATTACTCAAGGTTATTTACATAGAAAAAAATCTACCCCGGTTTCGGTTAACCTGAGTTACCGTACCACTTAAATGGTTAACCTGAATGCGGTTAACCGATGTAAATGGAATGGTAACAGTATCAAATCTTTAAAAACCGTATTACCCAGTTAACCGGTATACGGTTAACCGCATATGCGGTTAACCTTACCGTCAACACCCCTAGGTAACGGGAAAAAACCTTGGCCTTCTACAAGTCATTCAGCTTGAGGATGGACATCTCTCTATCGAACATCACCAGGTGAACCTGCTGGTCTGAGGAGCCCTTGTATAGAGCGAGTGTGGGCAACTTCAACTTTATAGGGAGATCAACCCGGGGGTACGATGCCATGGAAAGCGGGCCAGCTGGTTTGTTAGCTTTTTCCATACGCTCAACCCTTTCCATGACTCTCTTAAGTTCTACAGCTAGCTGGTTGTCTAACGTTGCTTCCTCTATCTGTCTTTGCGAGCCATGGGCTCCAACGGAGTTAACTTCGATGTAGTCGCGCTCGTTCCCGGAGCCGACAACTTTCCCTGAAATGTTTTCTTGATGACCAACCTCCAGGGAATTAATTTTCTTTTCACTCTTCGATGATGGTAACATACTTTTGTTCCATGGCTGCGAGCTGGGTCTCCATGCTGATTGGGTTCCCTCCCTCTGCCATACTTGAGATTCAGGCTTACCCTGTTTCTAAGGTATCCATTGTTAGCGAACAAAAGGAAATGAGCTGAAGGAGCTACATGGACTGTGAATGGTCCACGGGCTGAGAGAAACTCTGAAGTCTAAGATTTGTTGATGATCATGTTGGGCCTTGAGGCTAGAAACTAGAATGAATGGGTTGCGCAAACTATTTGGGATTCGAATGGGCCAAAACATAACAAGTGGTTCTAATTGGGCCTAAAGATATGTCACCTAGACGTAGAATCTTGGGTCAAAGCCCAAATGAAAAGTTCATCTAGATTGGAATGGGCCTTGGACCGAAAAATTTTCAATGAAAGGCTATTGATTTTCAAGTCTTGTGGACTACTTCGAGTTTGAGTGGATTTCTTTTTTTTTTTCCGTGGGCCTAGAACTAAATGGATAATTCAAATTGGGCCGAAAGAGAAATCACCTAGATCTAAGGTTTTGGGCCAAAGCCCGAACAAGCAATTCACTCATTCAAATCAAACAGGGCCTTTGGGCCGCAAAAAATTGAGCCGTGAATTACAGGGTGGGCTGAGTTGATATAGGAAGAGTTCCTATCAATTTCTAGGCTGGCAGTAGGCCGGTCATACAAGCAAACAAGGCCCACACAAGTTCAACATATCCTCACAAGATGCTTCAACCAAAATGGGTATGGATCGATCCGGAGAGGTGCTTGGGGCATGGGCCCAGGTCACCACAAAGGAATAGGGCTTGCACGCTATTCTCTTTGGGCTTCCCCACTTTTCTCACATCACCAAGATGTGTGCGTCTACGGTCGGGTCTTTGAATGACCAAGCAAGGCTAGGTAAGGGCACTGCCAGGAAAATGCTTGGGGCTAAAGCAGGTATTAAGGGATGTGGTTAGACGATATCCTCCTCTTTTCCCCCACTTATTCACATCACCTTAAAAGGTGTGAGTTCCTGACAGAGGACCCTAAGACGGGTCCCGGGGTGAATCGGCTTGTGTGGACCCTCGCTCTCATATGATGCATGGGTGCAAAAATTTAAATTGCACACTAAGGTAAACAAACAATGTACACTAGTACAAAAAAGCCTATTTCAGCGCCCCTATTTCGGCGGTTGTACTCACAACCGCCGAAATAGGCCCCGAAAAATTCTCTGTGTAAAAAAAAACACCTATCTGGCGGTTCCTAGCTAGGAACCGCCGAGATAGGGCCCCGAAAAAATTTCTGTGTTAAAAGAAACACATATTTCGGCGGTTCCTAGCTAGGAACCGCCGAAATAGGGTTGACCCGAAATAGGCGCTTTCAATTTTTCACAATTCCGGTTTTTTTAGTCTATTTCGGCGGTTCCTAGCTAAGAACCACCGAAATAGATGATATTTTTTAAAAATCGCGCCTGTCTCCGCCTTTTTTTCTCACGTTTCCCTCTCTCTCTCTCTCTCTTTATTCTCTTCGCCTTCGCTCCCCCTCTATTCTCTTCTTACGTCTGCTCCTCTGCCTCCCCCCTTCATTCTCTTTTTGTTCCGCTCCTCGCCTCCCCTTCATTCTCTTCTTGTGCTACATCTCGCTCAACAGATTGACGACGGGGCTGTTGTTCATCCCGAATCGGTAATATACTCGAACTTGTCTTATTCTCTCCGGTAATATACTCGAACCGGTAATATACTCGAACTTATCTTATGCGTTTTTATTCTCTTCACTGTAGGTAATTTTGTAGATGGAGAACAAGGAACATATTTTGTGCACCTCTCTTCTCCTCAACAATGAACTGACGAACAAGGAAACATGCTCTGCGCCTCAATCTCTTCACTCACGGTAATTATGTAACCGGAGAACAAGGAACATGCTCGCACGCCTCTCTTCTCCGCCCCTCTGTTATTTTGTAACCCGAACTGATGAAACGGCGCATTATGCGCCTCTATAATTTTGCAACCCGAGGTTGAAGACGAAGCAACAGCAACAATTTTTTTTAATTACACCTATTTCGGCGGTTGTTAGCTAGGAACCGCCGAAATAGGTGTGTTTTTTTTTGTTCTAAAATGGGTCTATTTCGGCGGTTCCTAGATAACAACCGCCGAAATAGGTATTTCGGCGGCCTCCATTTCTGTGGTTCAGAACCGCCGAAAGGCCATAAACAACCGCAGAAATAGGTGTTTCTCTACTAGTGTTAATAAAGCCATAAATAAACAATTTTCGTGTTAAACCCTCTTTCTTAAAATTAAACAAGTTAAAATTAAAAATTTGTCCCCAACGGAGTCGCCATTTTGTGAGCCTCGATTTTTAAACCCTTATCCTATGTTGATTAAAGTTGATTAGGATCTTATCGGGTTTTAGGTCCACTTACAACCTAAGTTTAATAACCATGTCATTCAACACTAATTATTAAAACCTAAGTTAGCTCACCGGAACCTATTATGAGTCACCCCCTAATTTTAACCTAGGGTAAATTAGGAAAGGTAGAGATCAGGTTCGGGGGCTTGATATTCGAATTATTTAGGGTTCAATTACTTTCATTACCCAAGAAGTCATTTTTTCTCTACTTAGTTTAATTACGGCTTATTACGAGTCGTTTTAACTTAAGTGCGCAAACTTCTGATTTTTTTTGGATTTTTAACATTTTTTGACAGAAAATTAAAGTGAAAAGAGAAACTACCTAAACTAGGGTTTCAAAGGTAGAATTAGGTCAAATTTTGTTTTTGTCCGTGGCCACGGACCTACTGTCCGAACCCACGGACCCTAGTTAACTCAATTTTGCAGAAAAGTCGAATTTAAAAGAAAACGAATTTTTGAAAAGTCCGGGCCACGAACAGAACGTCCGTGGGCCCGGACATTGTTTGGAAAAAACCTAAGTTTTGAAAAATTAAAATCCCCGCCGTCCGAGAGTGTCCGTGGCCACGGACTGCCCGTCCGTGGGCCCGGACACAGAGTCCGAGGCCACGGACCACCCTCGACAGGTTTTGGGTGGTTCCCGGCGGTGTTTTCGGCTCAAAATTTATGAGCATGTTCATTGAAAGATTTACAAGATGTTAGTAATCAAAAGATTTCAATTTGAAGTCAGAATAATGATGAAACTTAGCAAACAAGTTAAAGGGCAGAAGCAAAGAAAAATGCTAACTCAGAAGCCGAAAGGTTTGGTTTGATTCCAAATTTTAACAGAGAATTAATGAAGTTAAGGGGAGTTATAAAACCTGAATTATAACCTGTTTTGCCTTCGGATTGGAGATGTTTCTTCATGTCGGGATTCTTCGGAGGCCTCGTTAATGGCGGATCCGGAAGAACTTCGAACCGAGCTTCTGACTCCTTGTTATTAACGCTTTGATGGTATTTGGGTGAAGGTTTGATGATTGTTGATGTTGTGGGAGTTGAAGAATGTGTTTAGATGATGACTTTGAAAGGTTTTTGATGTGATTTTGATCCTCGGGGGTTGAAAAACGTGAGAAAGTTGTGACGGCTAGGTTTCCTGTTTGCTTAGGGTTCTTGAGGTTCTGATTTGATCAAGGGATAAGGTTTCTTATATAGACTTTCTTAAAGATAGAAAAATTGAGTAAAAACCAAGATTTACTGACATTTTAGCTCAAAGGTTTCTAAAAGGAATTTGACTATGAAATTTTAAACATGGGTAAAGGATGATATTTCTGATTTTTCCAAGGTGGAATCGAATTTTTTGGATATTAGAATATTTTTAATTTTAATTTCTCATCAGATTCAATCAGAAGATGCTAGAAAATTATTGGAAACTCGAAAAAACAAAATTCCAACGCCATTATGCCCAAAATGTAATCCTCTACCATGGGTTAAAATTTCAAAGCATTTTGAATTGATTTGGCCCTTCTTCGGATGAGAGAGAAAGCTTATAGAGGGCTTAGGAGCCTTGAAAAATCACGAAAATGCCCCTGAAGCCGACCTAGCTGTCCCTGGCACCCCGGAATGTGCCGATCGAACTGAGAATCATTGCCACTTGACCACACTACCCTTTTAGTACCTATGCCTCAAGATACTCTCTTCTAGGGGGGTTAAAATTTTGGTTATAACACAGCCTACTCACCTTGGCCGGACCCAGCATGATGCTAGATTTCAGAAGGGGCAGGGTGTAGCTCAGAGTTAGCCGACCCTAAATTCTACGGGAACCTTAGGCGCTGAGGCTAATGCTCAGCGCGCTCCAGGTAATTCTAAAGCCCAATGTGATTAACATGCTTGTGTGTTAAGCGCTTTCTTACCTTGTTCTATGAGCTAGAACAGACTTAGTAGAAAACTTTCCTTGGGAAACATTTCACATCTTAGGTAGCTTTGACATATGCTACCCCATACCTTTGAGACCAAGAACACCTAAACCCGTAGGAGAAGAACGAGAGTATCCATTTGAGAAGTTCCAAGTCATTCAGCCGGGCATGATTCTACTCAAGGAATTCTTGACCCTCGATGAACAAACCCACATCATAGATGAGTGTAGAGACTTGGGTAGAGGGTTAGGAGGTTTTTACATTCCAGGGTTCACTAGCGGGTCGAAAATGAGACTACATATGTTGTGTTTAGGTAGAGATTGGGATCCGCAAACAGTAACCTATCAAGAAGTTAGGAAACTATATGGGGTGCGAGTACCTAGGATACCTGAGAGTTTCAAGACCTTAGTGCTGAAGGCGGTGGAAACTGCGCAGCAGCTGGAAGAAGATCCAGTACCCCATTGAAGCCGTTTGCATTGTGAACTTCTACGAGAAAGAAGGACGGTTGGGATTGCACCAGGACCGAGATAAGACGACTGAGTCCATCTCCAAGGGAATCCCAATAATATCATTTTCCATTGGCGATGAAGCAGAGTTTCTATATGGTGACCAGAAGAGGATGAACTTAGCACGCAAGCTAGTCTTGAAGTCAGGAGATGTGCTGATTTTTGGCGGAGATTCAAGGTTAGTATACCACGGGATCAAGCGGACTAAGCTAAACACCGCACCACCAGCCTTAGTTAATGCCACCCACATCCAACCCGGCCGTTTTTGAATTTGACCTTTAGAGGGTTTTGATGTTATGTTGTAAAAGTTGAAAGTCATTCCTTTAAGCGCATGTTTCGAATCATTTCTCATACCAACTCTTTAATTCAGGCCATGAACCCAAGAAGGGAGGTGTCCTCAATGTCCTCAACATGACACAGGCCAAAGAGGCTGGCAATGTCATTATAGGTAAGACGCATAATAGTTAGACAATTCTCACATAAGAAGTTTTAACCTACTATACTAACGAAAAACCCCAACCTCAGGTACCTTCCCTGTGAATAACGTTGATGCATTGATCCTTTTCAATATCGGGGCATCCAACTCTTTTGTATCCTCCTCCTTCGCGAATAAGTTGGGATTAACCCCAGAGCCACTCTCAGATTTCTCTGTTACGCTACCGTCGAAGGAGAAAGTGGCATGCACGGGACGCTACACCGACTTGTAGATCGACATACGGGGTGAAACCTTTCCAGCGGATCTGATAGAGTTCAGAGGATTGGGTTTCAACATTATTATTGGTATGGACTGGCTGCAGAGACACAAGGGCAGATTACATTGTGCTGAGCATCGACTTCTACTCAGAAGCCCGAGTGGTAAGATAGTTTCATATTGTAGTATCCCTAAGGAGTTCACATTCAAGATCATATATGCATTGACATTGATGAAAGAAGTGAAGAAGGGACATGCAACATACCTTTGCTATGTCCAGGACTTGAGTCATGAGGAGCAAATGGAGTTGGACATCCCCATAGTGTCCAACTTCCCTGATATGTTTCCCAAGGAGTTGCCAGGCATGTCGCCTGTGCGTGAGGTGGAGTTCGCCATCGACTTGATACTGGGTACGGGGCCTATAGCCAAGGCACCCTACCGGATGGCTCCAGCCGAAATGAAGGAGCTGAAAGCTCAGCTCGAGGACTTATTAGAGAAGGGATTCATCAGACCGAGTGTGTCTCCATGGGGAGCACCAGTATTGTTCGTGAAGAAGAAAGACGGCAACTTGCAACTTTGCATCGACTACCGTGAGTTAAATGTAGTTTTGGTAAAGAACAAGTATCCTCTCCCACGCATCGATGACCTATTTGATCAGCTGAAGGGAGCTTCGGTATTCTCAAAGATAGACCTTAGATCGGGATACCATCAGATATGGATAGCAGAGGGGGACATCGGGAAGATGGCTTTTCGGATGCACTATGGGCATTATGAGTTCACTGTGATGCTGTTCGAATTGTCGAACCCCCCAGCTATTTCATGGACCTCATTAATTGTTTATTCCGAGAGCAGTTAGATACCACAGTGGTAGTGTTCATCGACGATATCCTGGTCTACTCTAAGGCCAAGGAGGACTACGAGATACATTTGAGACGTGTTCTAGAGATTATGAGGGAGAATCAGCTCTACGCCAAGCTCTCGAAGTGTGAGTTTTGGCTAGACAAAGTAGCTTTCCTAGGCCACATCATTTCATCCAGTGGCATATCTGTGGACCCAACGAAGATTGAGGCAGTCAAGAGTTGGCCAAGTCCGAAGACAGTCATAGACATTAGGAGTTTTCTGGGTTTGGCGGGTTACTACCGCAGATTTGTGCATGATTTTTCGAAGGTGGCCAGACCCATGACCAATATGATGAAGAAGGACTCTCAATTTATATGGACTGATGACTGTCAGCGTTCCTTCCAGACACTGAAGGACCTTCTGACGTCGGCACCCATTCTGACTATACCAGAGGGTATCGACGGGTTCGAGGTGTATTGTGATGCCTCAGGCACAGGGCTAGGGTGTGTTCTCATGCAGCATGGGAAGGTTATAGCATATGCCTCTCATCAATTGAAGAAACACGAGGAGAACTACCCGACACATGACTTAAAGCTAGGCGCAATCGTCTTTGCTCTGAAGATTTGGTGACACTACTTGTACGGAGCGAGAGTGACTATCTACTCCAACTACAAGAGTCCTCAGTATCTCTTCACACAGAAGGATCTGAACATGAGACATAGGCGATGGGTCCGTTCCTGAAGGACTAGGACATCGACCTCAAGTACAAAGAAGGCAAGGCTAATGTAGTAGCAGATGCCTTGAACCGGAGAGCTCATTCATTGTTTGCCATGTTAGCTAGCAGCAGCTTAGTCGACGAAGTATGTTGTGCCTAGGATGGCGACCAGTACATACAGACCATACGACAACAGTTAGTTGACGGTATCTTCCAGAGGTAGAAGTATGATTTTACACTCAGTGTGATGGGCTAATTAGACTGAACGGCAGGTTATGCATTCCAGAGTCAAGCCCAGAGTAAAAAGATAAGATTCTGCAGGAAGCTCATTGCTCTTCCTTATCCATCCACCCTGGTTCTTCGAAGATGTATAAGGACCTGAAGGTCCATTTCTGGTAGAGTGGTATGAAGAAGGATGTAGTAGAGTTCGTGAACCACTGCTTGACTTGCTAGAAAGTCAAGTTCGAGCACAGGAGACCAGGAGGATTGGTGCAGCCTATGCCCATTCCTTACTGGAAGTTTGAGGACTTGTCCATGGACTTCGTAGTTGGCCTTCACCCGACTAATGGAGGTGCGAACATGATATGGGTTATCATTGACGGGTTGACTAAAGTAGCAAAGTTCATACCTATCAAGGACACCTAGAAGGTCCTGAAGCTAGCGGATGTCTTCCGGGGAGATATTATTAGACACCATGGCGTGCCTAAGATGATTGTGTCAGATAGGGATTCTTGATTCCTTTCTAGATTCTAGGGTCAAGTCCAGGAGGCTTTGGGTACTAGACTGAAGCTCAGTACCGCCTTTCATCCACAAACAGACGGTTAGAGTAAGATGACCATCTAGACATTATAGGACATGCTGAGAGCATGTGCCTTGGACTTCCAGGACAGCTGGATAGACCGACTACACCTGATCGAGTTCGCCTACAACAACAGTTACCATGCATCCATTTAGATGCCGCTGTTTCAGGCATTGTATGGCCGACCATGTAGGACACCTCTTTGTTGGGACGAGGCCAGCGAGAACATCTGCCTAGGTCCCGAGTATCTCAAGCAAGTTAAGGAGGATGTCCTACAGATCTGAAAGAATATGAAGGCTGCCTAGGACAGACATAAATCGTATGCTGATGTCAGGAGGGGAGACCTCGAGTTTTTAGTTGGCGACCGAGTCTTCCTTGGAGTTTCACCTATAAAGGGCATCTTCAGATTTGGGCAGAAGAGCAAGCTTAGCCCCAAATTTGTGGGTCCGTACCTGATCATAGAGCGAGTGGTCCCATTAGCATACAGGTTAGATTTGCCTGCTGAGCTTGGGAGAGTGCACGACGTATTCCACGTATCTCAGCTTAAGCAGTACGTGCCTCACCCATCGCATATGTTAGAGCCCGAGCGACTCAAGTTGGACCCTACACTTAGATATGAAGAGATCCCGGTGCACATATTAGACTCCAAGACTAGGGAGACCAGGAACAAGACTATTAAGATGGTCAAGGTTTTGTTGTCGAACCATGAGATCGAGGAGGCGACATGGGAGTTAGAGGACTCCATTCGAGAGAAGTATCCAGTGCTCTTCTCATAGCGGCTGTGTGATACTTCAGGGGTCACGAGGCGTAACCCTTTTTAAGGGGGGTAGAGCCCTTTGCATACTTAGTCGTTTGTGTTTCATTTTATGTGGGTTGTTGTGTGTTGTGATGTGTTTTGATTATATGCATGTGCTTTAAGCACTCAAACGACTATATATTTTTGTCCTTCGGGACTCGTGATATATAGACGTTGTGATATACATACGTGTTGATGAACAGAATTGATAAGTGTCGAGACCTTAGAATTGATAGGCCGTACCGATAAATACCTTTGAGGTTACCTTGGGTAGTTACAATGCCAATTTGATCTAGATGACTTCGGGACGAAGTCTTTTAAGGGGGGTAGACTGAAATACCCCTAACATTATAAGACTTCAATTAAAGAGAATAACCTCGTAATAAGTAAATTGAGGAACCTAAAAGTAATTAAGGAGTCATATAACTCCTAAAAAGTTTAAGTAACACATCATAAGTTACTAAACTCAAAAGAGCAGCCGTCCGTGGCCCCAGACAGACCGTCCGTGGCCCCGGACAGACCGTCCGTGGCCCCGGACGTGTTAAAAAATGAGCATTTTTTAATGCGGTTTTTGGGGAAAGTTGTAAGATGATCCAAGACAAACATAAAAACTTATGGACAGTCAAAACCAATATTGAGGAGAAATTAAATCCTACATTTAATATTACATGTCACACATTAGTACATGTGTTAAATACTACCGATAACTCACTATAAATTACATAAATACATTATACATGCTCTAAACAAATCACAAATACAATATATACATGTCCATATATATACATCTTAAACAAAAAAATATAATAATATCACAAGACACTAATTAACACATAATCATATATAATTACATATGTACAATTCATATTACAATATTAAGAGAGGAGAGAAATTCAAATCTCCCTCTCTTTTCTCTTTACTGGCTACACTTAGTGGATAAAGGAAATAAAAAAACAAATTGTACTTACCTACTACTTTCCCATCATATCTCACCTTCATCCCTCTTGCACTTTTGGCTGAGCATACTCCATCCTTTCTCCCATTTGTCTCGGCTGAAACAACAAAAGAAGAAAAGCAATGAGCAAGATTATACACTATAAAACTAGCCTAGACTACTAGTACTCTCCTCTCCTCACATACACCAAATTAATCAAGTACACTAGAACCTCTCTTTCCTCCATACTTACGACTACCATAGAAATAAAAGACAAGTCGTTTTGTTCAATTACCAGAAAATGACCATTTCGTGAACATTAGTTTTGAAAGATGTTTGCCGATGAGCAAGACGATTTGGTTTAAGATGTAAGATGAACAAACATTTTTTTATTTTTGAGATTACAAATTGAAAAGACAAAGGACTGAAATGCAAACATCTAAACCTTATTAAAATGGAAATATCATAAACTCCTTACAAAATTAAAAAGGAAAAATGTTACTAGGCGCTAGCCTACTCGACAAACTGGAGCCCTTGTTCGATGAGATCTTCAATCTTGTGCTTCAGCATTCTATAATCATCAGTATTGTACCCTGGTAGTTGATGGAACTGGCAAAACTGATCGTGATGCTCTCCGGATTGGGTAACCCCGGGAGAAGGCGTGAGAGATTGTAGTAGGTTCAACTCCTGTAGCTTCATAAGCGCTTGGCTGAGAGGTCGGTCAATGTTGGTAAACCGTCTCGGTGCAGGGAATCGCCTAGGTCGGGATGAGGCCTTGGTGCTCTGTTTTGAAACACTGAGTTGGCACACATTATTTACCTGTCGTGAAACCGGGGTTGTTTTGGCTGGCCCGAACTTAAAGTTCTCGACACCTACACCCTGAGCTTTGGGTTGCCCTAGATTTAGCTCGCCTTTGTGAATCCTTTCTTCCATGATTCTCACCTGCCCCATCAGCATGTCAAAATTTAGAAAGTACGTGCAACTTAGCTCGTTGTTAAATTGTTTCAGCATATTGTCCACGATCATTCGAATCTGTTCTTGCTCATCCATCTTTGTGGGCATAGCAGCGGCCTTTATCCTCCACCGTTTGATGAAGTCATACATTGATTCATTGTCTTTCTGTCAAGTACTGGCAAGGTCGGATATGGTGACTTCGAGGTTCTTAGCATATTCAAAGTGGTGCAGGAAAGCTTCGCAAACCTCCTCATAGGTTTTGGTGTTCATCCTTTGGGTTAAGTACCAACGCTGGGGTATTTCATTGAGGTAACGGTAGGGGTGCCCAAAAAAACCCGTTACCGCGGTACCATATAGAAACCTGTTTATACCGTACCGTCTAACCGGTTAACCGTACCGTTATTATTAGACATATGCGGTTAGGTAACGGTATGTAACTTTTATACCGTGGTTAACCGCGGTTAACCGGTTATATATATAATTATATATTTATATATACAGTCTTCAATTTTAGTTTTTGATATTTTAGTATTATTTGCTATGTGTTAGTCCTTTGTATATCCTTTCACTTATATTTTGATAACTTGAACAAAGATAATCTAGAATCTAGAAAAAGGACACTCCTTATATATGATGTAATATATTATGTGCATTGAAGATCGAGGTAAGCATTATAGATAGTGTATACTGTAATTATGTTTTGTTAAATATTTTGAGATGTATTTTGCTATCACTTAGTTGATAAAGCACCATGTAAATTATGTTGTTCGAATCTACGTGAATTGATTTTGTCTTATATTCTTGGATTGTTTCGTGTCATTGCGATTATAAATGTGCAGGTTATATATTATATAATGAATTTATTAGATGAATGAGCATTGTATAATAGTGGATTCAATATTTGTGTTAATATAAACTAATGCTTGACATGATATGAAAAGCTTGATGCTTTCTAGTTTTTTTATTGTTTTTATTTGCTCACTTTTATCTAGTTTGTTATCATTACTCAAGGTTATTTACATAGAAAAAAATCTACACCCGGTTTCGGTTAACCTGAGTTACCGTACCACTTTAAATGGTTAACCTGAATGCGGTTAACCGATGTAAATGGAATGGTAACAGTATCAAATCTTTAAAAACCGTATTACCCAGTTAACCGGTATACGGTTAACCGCATATGCGGTTAACCTTACCGTCAACACCCCTAGGTAACGGGAAAAAACCTGGCCTTGATTTTCTACAAAAAACGGGGGTGTCAAATTCAGCTTGAGGATGGACATCTCTCTATCGAACATCACCAGGTGAACCTGCTGGTCTGAGGAGCCCTTGTATAGAGCGAGTGTGGGCAACTTCAACTTTATAGGGAGATCAACCTCGGGGTACGATGCCATGGAAAGGTAATCGAGGCCAGCTGGTTTGTTAGCTTTTTCCATACGCTCAACCCTTTCCATGACTCTCTTAAGTTCTACAGCTAGCTGGTTGTCTAACATTGCTTCCTCTATCTGTCTTTGCGAGCCATGGGCTCCAACGGAGTTAACTTCGATGTAGTCGCGCTCGTTCCCGGAGCCGACAACTTTCCCTGAAATGTTTTCTTGATGACCAACCTCCAGGGAATTAATTTTTCTTTTCAGCTCTTCGATGATGGTAACATACTTTTGTTCCATGGCTGCGAGCTGGGTCTCCATGCTGATTGGGTTCCCTCCCTCTGCCATACTTGAGATTCGGGCTTACCTGTTTCTAAGGTATCCATTGTTAGCGAACAAAAGGAAATGAGCTGAAGGGAGCTACATGGACTGTGAATGGTCCACGGGGCTGAGAGAGAAACTCTGAAGTCTAAGATTTGTTTGATGATCATGTTGGGCCTTGAGGCTAGAAACTAGAATGAATGGGTTGCGCAAACTATTTGGGATTCGAATGGGCCAAAACATAAACAAGTGGTTCTAATTGGGCCTAAAGATATGTCACCTAGACGTAGAATCTTGGGTCAAAGCCCAAATGAAAAGTTCATCTAGATTGGAATGGGCCTTGGACCGAAAAAGTTTTCAATGAAAGGCTATTGATTTTCAAGTCTTGTGGACTACTTCGAGTTTGAGTGGATTTTTTTTTTCCGTGGGCCTAGAACTAAATGGATAATTCAAATTGGGCCGAAAGAGAAATCACCTAGATCTAAGGTTTTGGGCCAAAGCCCGAACAAGCAATTCACTCATTCAAATCAAACAGGGCCTTTGGGCCGCAAAAAATTGAGTCGTGAATTACAGGTTGGGCTGAGTTGAAATAGGAAGAGTTCCTATCAATTTCTAGGCTGGCAGTAGGCCGGTCATACAAGCAAACAAGGCTCACACAAGTTCAACATATCCTCACAAGATGCTTCAACCAAAATGGGTATGGATCGATCCGGAGAGGTGCTTGGGGCATGGGCCCAGGTCACCACAAAGGAATAGGGCATGCACGCTATTCTCTTTGGGCTTCCCCACTTTTCTCACATCACCAAGATGTGTGCGTCTACGGTCGGGTCTTTGAATGACCAAGCAAGTCTAGGTAAGGGCACTGCCAGGAAAATGCTTGGGGCTAAAGCAGGTATTAAGGGGATGTGGTTAGACGACATCCTCCTCTTTTCCCCCACTTATTCACATCACCTTAAAAGGTGTGAGTTCCTGACAGAGGACCCTAAGACGGGTCCCGGGGTGAATCGGCTTGCGTGGACCCTCGCTCTCATATGATGCATGGGTGCAAAAATTTAAATTGCACACTAAGGTAAACAAACAATGTACACTAGTACAAAAAAGCCTATTTCAGCGCCCCTATTTCGGCGGTTGTACTCACAACCGCCGAAATAGCGCCCCGAAAAATTCTCTGTGTAAAAAAAAACACCTATCTTGGCGGTTCCTAGCTAGGAACCGCCGAGATAGGGCCCCGAAAAAATTTCTGTGTTAAAAGAAACACATATTTCGGCGGTTCCTAGCTAGGAACCGCCGAAATAGGGTTGACCCGAAATAGGCGCTTTCAATTTTTCACAATCCTGGTTTTTTTAGTCTATTTCGGCGGTTCCTAGCTAAGAACCACCGAAATAGATGATATTTTTTAAAAACCGCGCCTGTCTCCACCTTTTTTTCTCACGTTTCCCTCTCTCTCTCTCTCTCTTTATTCTCTTCGCCTTCGCTCCCCCTCTATTCTCTTCTTACGTCTGCTCCTCTGCCTCCCCCTTTCATTCTCTTTTTGTTTCGCTCCTCGCCTCCCCTTCATTCTCTTCTTGTGCTACATCTCGCTCAACAGATTGACGACGGGGTTGTTGTTCATCCCGAATCTTTAATATACTCGAACTTGTCTTATTCTCTCCGGTAATATACTCGAACCGGTAATATACTCGAACTTATCTTATGCGTTTTTATTCTCTTCACTGTAGGTAATTTTGAAGATGGAGAACAAGGAACATATTTTGTGCACCTCTCTTCTCCTCAACAATGAACTGATGAACAAGGAAACATGCTCTGCGCCTCAATCTCTTCACTCACGGTAATTATGTAACCGGAGAACAAGGAACATGCTCGCACGCCTCTCTTCTCCGCCCCTCTGTTATTTTGCAACCCGAACTGATGAAACGGCGCATTATGCGCCTCTATAATTTTGCAACCCGAGGTTGAAGACGAAGCAACAGCAACAATTTTTTTTAATTACACCTATTTCGGCGGTTGTTAGCTAGGAACCGCCGAAATAGGTGTGTTTTTTTTTGTTCTAAAAATGGGTCTATTTCGGCGGTTCCTAGATAACAACCGCCGAAATAGGTATCCGAAATAGGTACCTATTTCGGCGGCCTCCATTTCTGCGGTTCAGAACCGCCGAAATAGGCCATAAACAACCGCAGAAATAGGCTGTTTCTCTACTAGTGTTAATAAAGCCATAAATAAACAATTTTCGTGTTAAACCCTCTTTCTTAAAATTAAACAAGTTAAAATTAAAAATTTGTCCCCAACGGAGTCGCCATTTTGTGAGCCTCGATTTTTAAACCCTTATCCTATGTTGATTAAAGTTGATTAGGATCTTATCGGGTTTTAGGTCCACTTACAACCTAAGTTTAATAACCATGTCATTCAACACTAATTATTAAAACCTAAGTTAGCTCACCGGAACCTATTATCAGTCACCCCCTAATTTTAACCTAGGGTAAATTAGGAAAGGTAGAGATCAGGTTCGGGGGCTTGATATTCGACTTATTTAGGGTTCAATTACTTTCACTACCCAAGAAGTCGTTTTTTCTCTACTTAGTTTAATTACGGCTTATTACGAGTCGTTTTAACTTAAGTGCGCAAACTTCTGATTTTTTTTGGATTTTTAACATTTTTTGACAGAAAATTAAAGTGAAAAGAGAAACTACCTAAACTAGGGTTTCAAAGGTAGAATTAGGTCAAATTTTGTTTTTGTCCGTGGCCACGGACCTACTGTCCGAACCCACGGACCCTAGTTAACTCAATTTTGCAGAAAAGTCGAATTTAAAAGAAAACGAATTTTTGAAAAGTCCGGGGCCACGAACAGAACGTCCGTGGGCCCGGACATTGTTTGGAAAAAACCTAAGTTTTGAAAAATTAAAATCCCGCCGCCGTCCGAGAGTGTCCGTGGCCACGGACTGCCCGTCCGTGGGCCCGGACACAGAGTCCGAGGCCACGGACCACCCTCGGACGACAGGTTTTGGGTGGTTCCCGGTGGTGTTTTCGGCTCAAAATTTATGAGCATGTTCATTGAAAGATTTACAAGATGTTAGTAATCAAAAGATTTCAATTTGAAGTCAGAATAATGATGAAACTTAGCAAACAAGTTAAAGGGCAGAAGCAAAGAAAAATGCTAACTCAGAAGCCGAAAGGTTTGGTTTGATTCCAAATTTTAACAGAGAATTAATGAAGTTAAGGGGAGTTAGAAAACCTGAATTATAACCTGTTTTGCCTTCGAATTGGAGATGTTTCTTCATGTCGGGATTCTTCGGAGGCCTCGTTAATGGCGGATCCGGAAGAACTTCAAACCGAGCTTCTGACTCCTTGTTATTAACGCTTTGATGGTATTTGGGTGAAGGTTTGATGATTGTTGATGTTGTGGGAGTTGAAGAATGTGTTTAGATGATGACTTTGAAAGGTTTTTGATGTGATTTTGATCCTCGGGGGTTGAAAAACGTGAGAAAGTTGTGACGGCTAGGTTTCCTGTTTGCTTAGGGTTCTTGAGGTTCTGATTTGATCAAGGGATAAGGTTTCTTATATAGACTTTCTTAAAGATAGAAAAATTGAGTAAAAACCAAGATTTACTGACATTTTAGCTCAAAGATTTCTAAAAGGAATTTGACTATGAAATTTTAAACATGGGTAAAGGATGATATTTCTGATTTTTCCAAGGTGGAATCGAATTTTTTGGATATTAGAATATTTTTAATTTTAATTTCTCATCAGATTCAATCAGAAGATGCTAGAAAATTATTGGAAACTCGAAAAAACAAAATTCCAACGCCATTATGCCCAAAATGTAATCCTCTACCATGGGTTAAAATTTCAAAGCATTTTGAATTGATTTGGCCCTTCTACGGATGAGAGAGAAAGTTTATAGAGGGCTTAGGAGCCTTGAAAAATCACGAAAATGCCCCTGAAGCCGACCTAGCTGTCCCTGGCACCCCGAAATGTGCCGATCGAACTGAGAATCATTGCCACTTGACCAAACTACCCTTTTAGTACCTATGCCTCAAGATACTCTCTTCTGGGGGGGTTAAAATTTTGGTTATAACACAGCCTACTCACCTTGGCCGGACCCAGCATGATGCTAGATTTCAGAAGGGGCAGGGTGTAGCTCAGAGTTAGCCGACCCTAAATTCTGCGGGAACCTCAGGCGTTGAGGTTAATGCTCAGCACGCTCCAGGTAATTCTAAAGCCCAATGTGATTAACATGCTTGTGTGTTAAGCGCTTTCTTACCTTGTTCTATGAGCTAGAACCGACTTAGTAGAAAACTTTCCTTAGGAAACATTTCACATCTTAGGTAGCTTTGACATATGCTACCCCATACCTTTGAGACCAAGAACACCTAAACCCGTAGGAGAAGAATGAGAGTATCCATTTGAGAAGTTCCAAGTCATTCAGCCGGGCATGATTCTACTCAAGGAATTCTTGACCCTTGATGAACAAACCCACATCATAGATGAGTGTAGAGACTTGGGTAGAGGGTTAGGAGGTTTTTACATTCCAGGGTTCACTAGCGGGTCGAAAATGAGACTACATATGATGTGTTTAGGTAGAGATTGGGATCCACAAACAGTAACCTATCAAGAAGTTAGGAAACTATATGGGGTGCGAGTACCTAGGATACCTGAGAGTTTCAAGACCTTAGTGCAGAAGGCGGTGGAAACTGCGCAGCAGCTGGAAGAAGATCCAGTACCCGACATTGAAGCCGACGTTTGCATTGTGAACTTCTACGAGAAAGAAGGACGGTTGGGATTGCACCAGGACCGAGATAAGACGACTGAGTCCATCTCCAAGGGAATCCCAATAATATCATTTTCCATTGGCGATGAAGCAGAGTTTCTATATGGCGACCAGAAGAGGATGAACTTAGCACGCAAGCTAGTCTTGAAGTCAGGAGATGTGCTGATTTTTGGCGGAGATTCAAGGTTAGTATACCACGGGATCAAGCGGATTAAGCTAAACACCGCACCACCAGCCTTAGTTAATGCCACCCACATCCAACCCGGCCGTTTTTGAATTTGACCTTTAGAGGGTTTTGATGTTATGTTGTAAAAGTTGAAAGTCATTCCTTTAAGCGCATGTTTCGAATCATTTCTCATACCAACTCTTTAATTCAGGCCATGAACCCAAGAAGGGAGGTATCCTCAATGTCCTCAACATGACATAGGCCAAGGAGGCTGGCAATGTCATTATAAGTAAGACGCATAATAGTTAGACAATTCTCACATAAGAAGTTTTAATCTACTATACTAACGAAAAACCCCAACCTCAGGTACCTTCCCTGTGAATAACGTTGATGCATTGATCCTTTTCAATATCGGGGCATCCAACTCTTTTGTATCCTCCTCCTTCACGAATAAGTTGGGATTAACCCCAGAGCCACTCTCAGATTTCTCTGTTACGCTACCGTCGAAGGAGAAAATGGCATGCACGGGACGCTACACACACAAACAAACAACGACTTGTAGATCGACATACGGGGTGAAACCTTTCCAGCGGATCTGATAGAGTTCAGAGGATTGGGTTTCAACATTATTATTGGTATGGACTGGCTGCAGAGACACAAGGGCAGATTACATTGTGCTGAGCATCGACTTCTACTCAGAAGCCCGAGTGGTAAGACAGTTTCATATTGTAGTATCCCTAAGGAGTTAACATTCAAGATCATATATG
Organism: Limonium bicolor; assembly: GCA_023374045.1. NCBI lineage: Eukaryota > Viridiplantae > Streptophyta > Magnoliopsida > Caryophyllales > Plumbaginaceae > Limonium > Limonium bicolor. The sequence goes on from CM041783.1 coordinate 72,453,886, forward strand.
CATTGACATTGATGAAAGAAGTGAAGAAGGGACATGCAACATACCTTTGCTATGTCCAGGACTTGAGTCATGAGGAGCAAATGGAGTTGGACATCCCCATAGTGTCCAACTTCCCTGATATGTTTCCCAAGGAGTTGCCAGGCATGTCGCCTGTGCGTGAGGTGGAGTTCGCCATCGACTTGATACCGGGTACGTGGCCTATAGCCAAGGCACCCTACCGGATGGCTCCAGCCGAAATGAAGGAGCTGAAAGCTCAGCTCGAGGACTTATTAGAGAAGGGATTCATCAGACCGAGTGTGTCTCCATGGGGAGCACCAGTATTGTTCGTGAAGAAGAAAGACGACAACTTGCAACTTTGCATCGACTACCGCGAGTTAAATGTAGTTTTGGTAAAGAACAAGTATCCTCTCCCACGCATCGATGACCTATTTGATCAGCTGAAGGGAGCTTCGGTATTCTCAAAGATAGACCTTAGATCGGGATACCATCAGATATGGATAGTAGAGGGGGACATCGAGAAGATGGCTTTTCGGATGCACTATGGCCATTATGAGTTCACTGTGATGCCGTTCGAATTGTCGAACCCCCCAGCTATTTCATGGACCTCATGAATTGTTTATTCCGAGAGTAGTTAGATACCACAGTGGTAGTGTTCATCGACGATATCCTGGTTTACTCTAAGGCCAGGGAGGACCACAAGATACATTTGAGACGTGTTCTAGAGATTATGAGGGAGAATCAGCTCTACGCCAAGCTCTCGAAGTGTGAGTTTTGGCTAGACAAAGTAGCTTTCCTAGGCCACATCATTTCATCCAGTGGCATATCTGTGGACCCAACGAAGATTGAGGCAGTCAAGAGTTGGCCAAGTCCGAAGACAGTCATAGACATTAGGAGTTTTCTGGGTTTGGCGGGTTACTACCGCAGATTTGTGCATGATTTTTCGAAGGTGGCCAGACCCATGACCAATATGATGAAGAAGGACTCTCAATTTATATGGACTGATGACTGTCAGCGTTCCTTCCAGACATTGAAGGACCTTCTGACGTCGGCACCCATTCTGACTATACCAGAGGGTATCGACGGGTTCGAGGTGTATTGTGATGCCTCAGGCACAGGGCTAGGGTGTGTTCTCATGCAGCATGGGAAGGTTATAGCATATGCATCTCAATTGAAGAAACACGAGGAGAACTACCCGACACATGACTTAAAGCTAGGCGCAATCGTCTTTGCTCTGAAGATTTGGTGACACTACTTGTACGGAGCGAGAGTGACTATCTACTCCAACTACAATAGTCTTCAGTATTTCTTCGCATAGAAGGATCTGAACATGAGACAGAGGCGATGGGTCGAGTTCCTGAAGGACTAGGACATCGACCTCAAGTACAAAGAAGGCAAGGCTAATGTAGTAGCAGATGCCTTGAACCGGAGAGCTCATTCATTGTTTGCCATGTTAGCTAGCAGCAGCTTAGTCGACGAAGTACGTTGTGCCTAGGATGGCGACCAGTACATACAGACCATACGACAACAGTTAGTTGACGGTATCTTTCAGAGGTAGAAGTATGATTTTACACTCAGTGTGATGGGCTAATCAGACTGAACGGCAGGTTATGCATTCCAGAGTCAAGCCCAGAGTAAAAAGATAAGATTCTGCAGGAAGCTCATTGCTCTTCCTTATCCATCCACCCTGGTTCTTCGAAGATGTATAAGGACCTGAAGGTCCATTTCTGGTAGAGTGGTATGAAGAAGGATGTAGTAGAGTTCGTGAACCACTGCTTGACTTGCCAGAAAGTACAGGAGACCAGGAGGATTGGTGCAGCCTATGCCCATTCCTTACTGGAAGTTTGAGGACTTGTCCATGGACTTCGTAGTTGGCCTTCCCCCGACTAATGGAGGTGCGAACATGATATGGGTTATCATTGACGGGTTGACTAAAGTAGCGAAGTTCATACCTATCAAGGACACCTAGAAGGTCCTGAAGCTAGCGGATGTCTTCCGGGGAGAGATTATTAGACACCATGGCCTGCCTAAGACGATTGTGTCAGATAGGGATTCTCGATTCCTTTCGAGATTCTAGGGTCAAGTCCAGGAGGCTTTGGGTACTAGACTGAAGCTCAGTACCGCCTTTCATCCACAAACAGACGGTTAGAGTAAGAGGACCATCTAGACATTATAGGACATGCTGAGAGCATGTGCCTTGGACTTCCAGGACAGCTGGATAGACCGACTACTCCTGATCGAGTTCGCCTACAACAACAGTTACCATGCATCCATTCAGATGCCGCTGTTTCAGGCATTGTATGGCCGACCATGTAGGACACCTCTTTGTTGGGACGAGGCCAGCGAGAACATCTGCCTAGGTCCCGAGTATCTCAAGCAAGTTAAGGAGGATGTCCTACAGATCTGAAAGAATATGAAGGCTGCCTAGGACAGACATAAATCGTATGCTGATGTCAGGAGGGGAGATCTCGAGTTTGTAGTTGGCGACCGAGTCTTCCTTGGAGTTTCGCCTATAAAGGGCATCTTCAGATTTGGGCAGAAGAGCAAGCTTAGCCCCAAATTTGTGGGTCCGTACCTGATCACAGAGCGAGTGGTCCCATTAGCATACAGGTTAGATTTGCCTGCTGAGCTTGGGAGAGTGCACGACGTATTCCACGTATCTCAGCTTAAGCAGTACGTGCCTCACCCATCGCATATGTTAGAGCCCGAGCGACTCAAGTTGGACCCTACACTTAGATATGAAGAGATCCCGGTGCACATATTAGACTCCAAGACTAGGGAGACCAGGAACAAGACTATTAAGATGGTCAAGGTTTTGTTGTCGAACCATGAGATCGAGGAGGCGACATGGGAGTTAGAGGACTCCATTCGAGAGAAGTATCCAGTGCTCTTCTCATAGCGGCTATGTGATACTTCGGGGGTCACGAGGCGTAACCCTTTTTAAGGGGGGTAGAGCCCTTTGCATACTTAGTCGTTTGTGTTTCATTTTATGTGGGTTGTTGTGTGTTGTGATGTGTTTTGATTATATGCATGTGCTTTAAGCACTCAACTATATATTTTTGTCCTTCGGGACTCGTGATATATATACGTTGTGATATACATACGTGTTGATGAACAGAATTGATAAGTGTCGAGACCTTAGAATTGATAGGCCGTACCGATAAATACCTTTGAGGTTACCTTGGGTAGTTACAATGCCAATTTGATCTAGATGACTTCGGGACGAAGTCTTTTAAGGGGGGTAGACTGAAATACCCCTAACATTATAAGACTTCAATTAAAGAGAATAACCTCGTAATAAGTAAATTGAGGAACCTAAAAGTAATTAAGGAGTCATATAACTCCTAAAAAGTTTAAGTAACACATCATAAGTTACTAAACTCAAAAGAGCAGCCGTCCGTGGCCCCGGACAGACCGTCCGTGGCCCCGGACGTGTTAAAAAATGAGCATTTTTTAATGCGGTTTTTGGGGAAAGTTGTAAGATGATCCAAGACAAACATAAGAACTTATGGACAGTCAAAACCAATATTGAGGAGAAATTAAATCCTACATTTAATATTACATGTCACACATTAGTACATGTGTTAAATACTACCGATAACTCACTATAAATTACATAAATACATTATACATGCTCTAAACAAATCACAAATACAATATATACATGTCCATATATATACATCTTAAACAAAAAAATATAATAATATCACAAGACACTAATTAACACATAATCATATATAATTACATATGTACAATTCATATTACAATATTAAGAGAGGAGAGAAATTCAAATCTCCCTCTCTTTTCTCTTTACTGGCTACACTTAGTGGATAAAGGAAATAAAAAAACAAATTGTACTTACCTACTACTTTCCCATCATATCTCACCTTCATCCCTCTTGCACTTTTGGCTGAGCATACTCCATCCTTTCTCCCATTTGTCTCGGCTGAAACAACAAAAGAAGAAAAGCAATGAGCAAGATTATACACTATAAAACTAGCCTAGACTACTAGTACTCTCCTCTCCTCACACACACCAAATTAATCAAGTACACTAGAACCTCTCTTTCCTCCATACTTACGACTACCATAGTTGAAAACACAAAGAGATTTGGTAAGTTGGACATTAGACAAGCCAGCTGATCACATGTCAAGAAAGGACAAGCCAAGTTGACATGAGAGGAGGCAACAAGTACAATTCTTCTCACACTCTCGGTTATCTACCCCTCCATTCCACCGAATTCTTTCTCCTTCTTATACACACTAATCTGCTAGCATTATTCCTTGCCCATGCTCCAGCCTTCTCCCCTTCCCTCCTCTCTTCCTCTCTTTCCCTCTTTCATTCTGTTCCATCCGTAAAACGTAGCAGCTTCGGCAGGAAACAATCCATGGTAATGCTGTAAACCAGCACAGACTCCCTTCCAACTGAGACAATTATGTTTTCTTTCCAAACTAAACAATAACAAAAAAAAGAACATAACAGCAGCTCCACCCACTTGGTTCACCCGTATGCAACACAAACAAACATGGAGACTTAATACCTCTACTACCACATTCATCTTCTTCCCTCAGCAGTTACAATACCAGCAGAAGCCACCTTCTGTTTCTTCCTAGCTGCATCACCAATAAACAACCACACAACACACAACACTCCCCTCTGTACAATCACAACAGAAATCCCAAAACAACAAGGAAAGTTTTCTAGCTCCACGTAACATTGCACCGCCTCTGTCCAGCAAACATACACCACTTGTTTTACAGATTTTGATCACCCTTCTCCTTCCCTACATATCAACCGAAAGCACCATGGACATGGTCCACCAGGAATCTGCAAAAACAAAGAGGAATCCAGTTGAGTTCTAAAGGTAAAAAAGCAGCCTTAAACACCCTCTTCTTCCACTCTATTTTAGACGGCAGAAAACCCCTTGGTCCTTACACCATTTTCTACTCTTTTTTTCACACTCATGGAGCTGGCTCCAGCTCCCACCTCTGGAACGTGAAGCTGTCCCAAGTCTCCCTCCAAGAACGCAAGAAACAAGGTAACAACAGAAGAAAAAAAAAGAAAGTGGAGACCCTCTCCTGTTTTGGCTGCTCCTTTCACCCTTGTCTTTCCCTGCAGGGAGTGGTCCATCCTTACCTGCTATAGGTGACTGGGTATGCTGAGAAACTCTCCAAAACCCATGGTAATGACCCCCACTAATGTTCCAAAAACTCATGATCCCTAAGATAGTCACCAAAGACAGCTATTAATCAAACTATTGCTCTCTGTATACATGGAACAATAGGAGACTCAATCCCTTCCTAAAGCACCGGTAATCTGGGAGTTAACCTCCAAGAGTGAACCAAGCTTGTGAGGTAATTATATTACTAACACTCTAAGAACCTATTCAAGTTTTGAATACAGATTTTTCTTAAACAAAAAAAAACTAACCTAGTCATGTACATACATAGCGCTTGGAGTGAAGGGGCTGTGTAGAGTTTGGGTGGCTGAAAAACTACTGGAAAATCCTTGAGAACATACAAAGGTAAACAGCTTATTACCTTGTTTAGTACCTTGAAGATCTCCACTTTATGATATGTCATAAAACCAAAAACTAGTATGTATAATAGGTGTGTTTAGACGGTGGTAATGGGTAGAAAAAGAATCGGTGCATATAGGCAAATGAACTTAGTAGTTAGTGATTTGTTAAGTCAAGTTGATGAGTTGATGATGAAAAGGAAATTTCCTTTTAGAAAAAAATAAGCCACGTACAAATCTGTACACAACCGCAAGCATATGTGTAATATGTATTACTAAACCGTAGGGATGTGTGGAAAAAAGATGGGTATGTGTTGGAAAATGAGCTTAAGTATTAATGACTAACTTAAGTCATATTTATGGGCTATACTGTGAGAAAAACGTTTTGAAAATGATTTATACAAATCTGTGGAAAAGCCGAGGGCATATATATATGGGGATATACAATTTGAACCTCGAATATGTGTGGGAAATTAAGGATTTAATTAACTAAGTGTTAATGCACTATTTAAGTAAGTTATGTAAATTAGTAATGGAAGGAAGAATGAGTGGAAACATTGAAAAAAATTAATTGTACAAAAACCGTGAGTGAGTTTACATAGTAAATAATTTTTATATTATATTTAAAGCCTTATATTTTAAGCCATCTTTATTAAGCTTATTTTAAGCCTTAAATATGGATTATTAATCTTTGAAGTGATTAAATGAGTTATATAAAAATTCTGATGCAAAATTATAACTTTAGTGGATATAACCACCTAGAAATGTTTTAGGTGAATATTAGTAAATTTAGATGCTACTTAAATTAAATATAATATTATAACATAATTTAAATAGACTTTATAAGTACATGAATAAATAAAAGATCATACTTGGGGTCAAAATTGTGGAGGGTGATTTTTTTGGTATGAGGGGGGTCTATCTAAATGGTCTGACTGAGAAGCCTAGATCCTAGAAAATGTCATTCTGTGGGGGGTAAAAACCCGTTATTTTGGTAGCCCTCAAATACCTACTTTAATCGTCTGTCTTTGCCAGAAAGCTTAAGGGGAGTGTTAGTGAACACTACACCCGCTCTCAATGGGCTCCACGCGGACTAATGCCTCTATTAGGCGGAGTTGACTAGAGTCGCCACCTAGTTTGACCTAAGAATACTAGGAAGGAAAGGGAAGGAGGGTTCTAAGAACCGTTGGTTGACTATGAGATGGTTGCCTATGGATAGGACTTCTCTGGTCTTTTCAGAGGTTCTTTGTGGGTTCGCACTGGGTTACACCCCTTAGAAGTGGCAACAACCACGACTTCGGATTGGTGCCCGAGGAAACCTCGGTCTCCAATTGTCGGGATTGACTTCTTTCAAAACCTTTTAATGAGATTCATTTAAAAGCCAATGATAGGATTAGGACGGGAAGAGAGAAAGAGAGTGGATGAGGTGAGCTTTTCTGCCAATTGGTGAATTCAGATGAGTATAGAATGAAGATTTGGGAAAAGTTTGAGGTTGAGTGAATAGACAAGACTTGGAGTCAAATGGCTTGAAGTTTGTGGGAGCTGAAGAAGGTTTGAGAGATATGAGAGCCACCTTAAAAGGGGAAAAGGGTTTTTTGGATTGGAATGGGGTCGCCCCCTAGATGGGCGGCCTACATACTCAACTCCCTGTTGAGATCAGACCTTACGTAGTTCAGGATTTTTGGATTTTGGAAGTTTTGAGGTTTTGAAGGGTTTTTGAGGGGTTTCAGATTCAGAGGAGTTTGGAGTTTCGAGAAGTATCGGGTTTGGGATGCTAGTCTGTGAGACGCTCGGGTCTATTAGACATTTAGAATATACATATGATGAAATGAATGAGATATCAAAGCCTGTGAGACACTTGGGTCTATGAGACGCTTGAAACCTTGAGATGTCGAAGTCTGTATGATACTCGGATCTGTGTGACACTCGGGTCTGTGAGACATTTAGAGATTGAGAGAAATTGGAGTTTTGGGAGATGAATTGAGTTTGAACTGATTTAGAATTTAGAAGATGATTTGAGTGTGAAGTGATTTGGAGTTTGAATGATGATTTGAGTGTGTAATTGAAGTTTGGGTAGAGGTCTCGGGTTTTCGGGTTTGAGGTTCAAAAATGGTAGAGGAAAATCGTATTGTTGTGTGAAAGGGCGGATGATCCCTAGGGATCACCCTATGTACCCCCTCGAGCGTGACACTTAATTAATGGTAAGTGTCGAGGGTCGAAAGATGGGGCAATGTATTTATGTCGAAGACTAGGGTTTAGGGAGAAACACCATGAATGAGATGTCCTCGGTCAAACCCTAGTAACGCCTCTAACTCCCGGGTTTTAAAACGTTGAAAACCAAAAACACTGAAGTCGAATGGAAGAGAGCTAGACGATTCTAAAATCCCGGCTACAACTAGGAAGGTAGTTACATCCCTAGCACCCCGCCTTGTAAAAATCTAGGCTGCAATTAGGGGAGGTTTGTCACCCTAATGCCCGCCTATAAATCCAGACTGCGACAAGGGAGGTTACGACCCCAATGCCCTGCCTCGGATTTTTATTTTAGAAGAGAGACAAGTGATGTCTAACTAGGAAGAAAACGTTCTTTGAAGGCGTTAGACATCCCATGTTCCCCGAAAACAGTTTATTTTTAACTTTGAAAACTGAGTTAAAAAACTTTCGAAGTTGTTCGGAATTCTCAATGAAGAAACACTGATTTTTAGAGAAGTTTTTAGAAGAAAACTTTTTGTATATGTGAGAATAACTTTGTGTGAGAAGAGTTTTCTTTGATGTGAGAAGAGTTTTTCCTTTAAAATTCCACAAAATAGTTTCTTTTGAAAATTTGATGAGATTTGAATAACATGGTTGTTTGAAATTTGAGAAAGAATATTTTGGGGATTTTTGAATTAAAGCTGAATAATGAGGAATGTTTTTGGATTTTTGGTGTTTGAATGACAAGTTGAGTTTGAATTGAATTTGGGTTTGAACTGAATGGGATTGGACTGAATTGAATTAAGCTGAATTGAAAATGAATTAGTTTTGAATTGGGATGGAATTGAATTGGGTTTGAATTGGAATGAATTAGGTTAAGTTTGAATTGGAATTGGAATGAATTGGATTGAGTTTAATTGAGATTGAATTGAGTTGGGTTTGTATTGGAATGAATTGGATTGAGTTGAATTGAGATTGAATCGAATTTGCGCCGAGATTAGAAAACAGGCCGGGTCAAAATTTGGGTTAGTCAAAGTTAGGTTAGATCAACCTTGGGCTTGGGCCGAAGTGGGCTGGGTCAGGTTTGGACCAGATTGGGCCGGGTCAGGTTTGGGCCAAATTGGGCCAGTTATGGGGCCTGGGTATGGATCGGTTATTGGGCCTCATGGGTTTGGGTTTGTGGGCTTGGAAAACGGGCCAGGGTTGGGCCTCAAAAATGGAAGGGGATTGGGCCTTAAGATCGGGGCAAGATCGGGCTCGAGAGTGGGTTTAATTTATGGGCCAAAGTGGGTTAGTGGGCCTGATTTGAATTTAGGCCTGATTCAGATATGGACTTGAATTGGTTTTGAACTTGATTTGGATTTTGGGCCAAGGTTTGTATTTGGGCTGAATCTTACAGAATGGGCTGGTTTTGTTTTTTTTGAATTGGGCAATTTTTATTTGATGGATTTAGACCCATTTGTTGGTTTCTTTTATTCAGAAATCTGAGGGCAGATTTTCGAGGAGGTTTTACATTGATGATGATTTTTTTTATATACATATTTTTAGATGTGTGTTTTAGGGTTTAGGGTGTCACTACCAAGAGATAGGTCAATGACCAATCAAGTATGGGGGACCCCCTCTATCCTAATGGCTATGACCTAAAGGACATATAACTAGGGCTTAAATAGGAGTAAGAAACAAATAAAGGTGAAGTAATCGCAATGGAAAAGATAGACAAGCAAAAGATGACAAAAAAATATTAATCAAATTACAGGAAAGCACTTAATCTAATCGGAGGTCAAGCCACCAACAAATTTATAAACCTTTAATCTAATCGAAAGGACAAGTCTAGTTAGATTCGGTTATGAAACTAAGGTTTACACACCGAATGACAAATTTCCATGGTTCCAGATTTAAATCTCATACGCGCAAGTCTCGATCGCAAAACCAAAAAAATAGCCACAGATTAAGCCAAATCAATGCTTCACTTTTTCTTATATATCCTTCTCGAAACAGAGAGAACCAAAGTTCCTTAATGAAACAGATAAACGCCAGGGAATAATGAGCAGATAACATGCTCGCATGGGTCCAACAATTATCCACCATAAAAGGCATCCACCAAGCCAAAGTAAGCGAATACTGATCAATCCACCAGAAAAGGCATCCACCAAGCGAAAGTAATCAAATACTGAGCAATCCACCAGAAAAGGCATCCACGAAGCTAAGATAAGCAAATACAGAGCAATAATCAATGATATATCACACGCAACATTCCAGACACGAATATGAATATAGATGAATGATTTTAAGAGTTGCACATGTTTAGATTGAATACCGAACAGAGACGGAGATCACCTACAAAATTGCAAAAACAACCAAACAGTATTAGACCACTAAATGATCAGTTGAACAAAATAGAATGAAATGGATACTAGCAATGCAAACATCAATTCCAGAGAACAATAGAGCAGCGCATGAGCATGGTTGATTTTTAGATCAGGTGCAACGAGGGCATGAGGAGCTCAAACGAGAAGCTGACATAAATTCCCTGCAAAGAGCTAAAAAAATACAAGCTAACAGGCCAAAAGAAGTCAATTTATGGAGATAACCAGATATGTATAACAGGATGAACTAGAGATATATGGGTCGATACTCGCTGATGCGAGCTACAGATACCAATCCGTTTTTCACCCAGTCAAGTATGGCTTATGCACAATCAGACAACCGAGACCAAAGTAAATTAAGACCCCAAAGGTGGTGATTAAGGCAGCAAAAAAACCAAACAAACCCAGGTATGACAAACCCAAATCAGGTTGGCCTCATAGTACTCAAGGAAATTCTCACCGAGGCTTCGAGCTTCAGAATGCACAGATACCAACCTTTAAATTGGTTGAGCAAAACTAGAAGCACCCTAGTTCTAGCCATACCAACAGAGACACCAGATGAACATAAATCAGTGAAGAAAGGAGCAAATATGCGAATCAGGGAAAGATTGAAACCGATGAGAAAACCGGTGTTCCATCTAGAGAGCAGAAGGCGACGTGGTGGTGGAGACCCAAAAGTGATACAGATTCATCACCCGAGAGTGGAATAGGGTGCTATTTCAACCGATCATTCCCTTGGAGCTTTGTGAAAAATCGATGGAGGCAACAAATTTTCGAAGAGGCACGATGAGAGAAGAAGGATTCGATTTTTGAAGAAGATAAGAAGAGTGAAAGAGATCGATTTCTGGTTTTAGTCTAAAGATGGAGATGGAGACTATTGAAAGATTCACCGAGAGAGAGGAGCCTGGGTTTTTGTTTTAAGATTGAGAAGAAGAAGAATGAGTGAATCCGAGGGAGATCAAAGTCGGGGAAGAAGAAGTCAGTTCTGTTTGTATATGGTGGCGATTGAGAGAATGAAGATGGGTTACTGTTGGCTGCTCTTAGAATAATTTGTACAGTATGGGTTTTTTTTATGTCTCTTTATAATAAGAGTCTAGGGTTTTCTAGGAGAAGGTCAAACTAGCTTTCTTTTTGGGCTAATTTAACAAAATGGGCTTTAATTGGGCAAAATTGGACCATCCTGAGGGAGTGGGCCGCGTATGGTCTTGACTAAGGTCAAGGTCGTGTTTGGTATGGGCCGGGGTCAATGTCGTGTTTGGTATGAGCCGTAAGATTCAATACCTGCTCACGAAAAATAAAACAATAGCTCTATGAGGGAGCTCAAAAGAAATAAAAAATTGCCTATGTGGTCTCAACAGGAATCAAACCCAAGATCTATAGGTTATTGGGGGAGCAGGTTAACCAATTATACTAAGTCCAATTTCAGTATGTTTATGAGAAAAGTAATACAAGAGTTTTAGCCTAAACCGGATAACTCCTCTAAAATGTTATTATTTCAAAAGAAAGTATACAATAAAATGAGAGGGTTAATCTACTAGCATAAAATTATGAAATATAGCTAAAAGGGGGTTCAAAACATAATGAGGTATAAGTAAATAGAATAGTGTAATACTATGTACATGAAATAATAAAATAGCACTAGGATGATGACGACAAATAGAATATAAAATGTGGTAAAATGAATTAAATATATGCAAGCAATAACAAATAAAATGGGATAAACAAAACAGTAATAATACTAATCATAATAATACGCACATAAAATAATGAGATAGTATTAACATAATGGGGATGAAAATACTAGTGAGTGTAATAAAAATGAAGACTAAATTAGATGCGTAAGTAAAACAAAATGGATGGGCTTCAAACCGGATTTGTCACTGGAAACTCATTTTCAAAAAATTGTGTTGTTTTTTAAAAAAAATGCTTTGGAAATTGGTTTAAAAGCTTTGTCATGAAATGATGGTTTCATTTTGGCAAGCACGTTAGTACGTTTTGAAAAGAAAGGCGACGACCCCTCTTATTTCATTTATTATTTTGGAATTTGCTTTATGGGGTGAGAATTGTTGGTGTCTACAAAAATGAAATTTAGTAAAGATATAGAAGGTTAAAATTCAAATAAAACCGAGAGAGTATTTTTAAGGATTTTAGGAAAAGAAATATAAAATACAATTTTACAACATTAAATTGTTAAATTTAAAATGTAAATAATAATAATAAAATAGAAAAGGGTAGTTTTCATAATTATAGTAAAATGAGTCAAAGGGGATATTTGGGGTGGTCAACATTGACCACATATGACATTTGACCAAATTAGAAAGCTAGATAAATTTATTTGATAATTGATGAAGTGTTGAATTAAAAATGAAACTTATAAAATGATATAGGTGTTTTTGTAATTACCGAAAAGATTGTGTGATATTTGTGAATTAATTAAATTAGTGGTGTTGTACGCAATTTAGGGAAAAAAAATTGGGTAGGAATTGTGATTTAAATAATTAATATGTATAATATAAGGTTTTGGTGTTAAATGTAGCAAATATGACATTTAGGTTGAAATTGAAATTAATCAAAATTAAGTGGGGAAAGTATGAAGATTTCTGAAAACTATAATGGTTGGTTTGTAATTAGTAGACAGATTGTAATATAAAGTTACAATGTTATAATGTGACATTTTGCTAAATTATAGGAAGTATATCGTTAAAGGATTAACATGGTATAATTATACCTTGTAAACAATTACGCAAAATGATAAGTTAAGTTGGGAATTATTAGAGAGTATATTATATACTAGGAACCTTATATTTTAAGACACATAACAATGTATAACTGTATATAATAAAACCATGAAATCAAGTTTTAATAAGATACGTATGGATAAACGGTACAAATGAACAATATGGAAAATATCACGTGACTTTGTAAGATGTATATATATATATATAGTTAGCATATAATGTGTGCAAGTGTAATATATCTAGGGGTTTATGAGGTAACGTAACAGGAAATAAGATACAAGTAAATACGAAACGGTACCAATATTATGTATATGTACGTAAAAACGTTCGAGGAATGAATAATGTTGATCGTTAAGTAATTACCGTCATGCAACGTGCAACAAAATGACGACGAGTATTACATATACATACGTACGAATCTATAAACGTACATGCATATAGATATGTATATATATAAACATGTAAGTATTAATACATGCACGTAAATGTAAACAAATACATAATTACACAAGAACGAATAACCGCGTCGGGTATCATGGCAACCGGGAATACAACCTCCACGTAGTGAATAAAATACGGCATTGAACAATGCATATTCATAAGTTAAACCGTATGATAGAATATAAATTGAAAAGGTGGATGCTGATAGTAGTTACATATTAAAGTAGATCGGACTACGGGATTCGAGCTCCGGGGGAATATGAGATAGGCGTGCACTCGACATGATAGTGCCCCTCGTCGGTGTACGGTATGTGAATGTATGGTCCGAAAACTCTAAGGGTTTCCTTGGGTTCTGGAGAATATGTGTGTTGCATGACAAGATAAATATTATTGTGCATGTGTGTAAGTTTTATCGTTCCGACCGTCAAGCGATTATTAATTGTGCGCGTACGTCGTTCGGACTTGTGATGACAATTATCACCTAACCTATACATGTATCTTTAGGAGAGACTCCGAGTATTGACTTACGAGAGCAAATTACTCCTAAATTATTAAGTGAGGAACCTAGTTTAGAGACCCGGTATTAACCGTCTCTAGAGCGATGTCTCGACCTATAAACATCACCTAGCAGGCTTCTAGGTTATGTGTAAGACCCCATAGGGCATCCATTGTATGTGTTCTCTAATAACGAGATTGAATCACCAGGAGATTAATAAAAACACGCTAACTGATGAGATGTGATAATTAATAATTCATTGTTTAGTAAATCCTGGTCTACATACGTTTCAGCAGGTTACGCATAGTGATCACTAGAGTTTTGTACCTGTTTAGGGTTTACTCTTGTTAAGTCTAGCAAGCCGGATACGATCGTTAGCCGGAATGTGCTACCGTTGGCACCATGACTTCGGCCGAATGGACGTCTACCACTGTAGACAAGTAAGACCATCTGCTCACAGGTAGATGGCACGGGACTATTGTCCAAATTATAAATGTGTGAGGCTAACGGGAATTTGTCCTTAATGTGACACCCGTATGATTATGTGAGTTGTGATGGAAGCGGGGCTTCATATGATGAAATTTAATGGATGAGATTAACTTAACTCAGCTGACTCGTGACTCCGTTATAGATTTGACATTGATTACCAACCATATTGTCTTAATTGTATATATTGTTGTGTGAATGATCATGTGAATGTTGTGTGTTTAAATTCTGCCTTTATAGTCGTTTATATATCATGTAACCGGAACAGCATGTAACGAACCCATATGCTTAACAAGATGGCTAATCGACCTAAGTGACCTAAACAGGTCTAGGACTACGTTATTAGCATGCTCAACGTTTTGCTGAGCCTTTATGGCCTCACATTACAGGTGCGTAGCTGACGGAGACCGACACGAGAGAGTGGTACCGTTTTTGGATTAGTTAGCAATATACCTATCGAATGTACCTTAGGATTTAGTAATCCACTTTTGAACTCTTGGCATAGATAGGTAGATTGCTCACTAGTCACTTTTGGGAATTAAACGTTGTATATTAGATTGAATTATCCTCCCGTCATCACAGTGGTTATTTTGGATTGCAAATGTAATTAATGGTAGGATAGTTGCTTCATTGTTCGCATGGGCGGGAAATGGCGAGTAACACCCGTTAGACGTTTAGTTTATTTTACCGCTATGACGTTTTCAATTTCTGCTATGTATACGTTAGTTAATATTGTATTAGACGCGTGATTACGAGGGGTGTTATCCCGAGGAAGATGGGTCCTTCATAACACTAGAGAAGCGACCTAGCTTAGCTATAACCCGCTCATCAATTGAACATTACAATATACTCTAGGCACGTCATAGATTCTGACTCGGCATAGGATCCACCTAAACTCTTGATTTGTGTGATACCCCCATCCCACTTCGGGATATGAGTAGTAAAGTAATTGGTTTATAAGGATGCATGTGGGTTGACTACAAGTACAAGGTCTTTCACTTTTAGGCCCAAGTGAGGACAAAGAGCTTAAAGTGGCTTGTTTTCAAGCCCCAATGGGTTGGGAGTTAGGTTGTTGAACAATTGCTCGTAAAATGAAATACCCCAAACTAATAAAACATGGATTAAACATCTAGTCACATTGATTAAGGCCTAAACATGCCTTAAAAGTCAACTGAGAACAACAGTGGTCAACACAAAGTAAGACATTGCACCCTTTGACTGTTAAGGGTAAATAAATACCCAAATGAACTACTTAGGACCTAAAAATTTGTCCTAAGCATATTAACACATTACTAAACATATTACAATTGTTGGACAACACTCCAACACAAAGAACATGCACTTACATGCTTCAAGGTCAAGTAGGGCAAAAATGTGCTCTAAGAATACCTTAAAGGTATAATGACCTCTAAATGATATAAAATTGGATACCATGATAAAATATCATGTAAGGAACACAACAAAACTGTTCTCAAAGAAAACAGAGCTCAGAAACACCCTGCGACTCAAATGGTGCACTAAAATTCCTTAAAGCACGTTTTTTGTGTATGAGCTCTAGGATAATGACTTTTTGTCACTGTAAAGACTATATTAAGTTCTTTATAAAATTAATGTGACATGATAGACTATATTATAAAGTATAAATCAAAGTTTAAAAATAAAATCAAAATTGGCAATTTAGTATGAATAGTACCAAAAAAAATAACATTTAAAACTTACCTTTGACCATGGTCAAAGTCACCCATGGTATTGACCAAAGGCTGCCGCCCCATATGTGCTGTCATGCCCACTCAATCAGCATCTTCAATCAATTAGCCAGCTATTATCACGAGTCATCACGTACTATTCCAAAAAGTAACAAATAATGTCATTAAAGGACAAAACTCACTTATTTCTTCATTCACCTTGCTTCCCTGCCGACACAGCTGCTTCATCCTCTCAATTTGCTTCTCTAAAACCGTGGATAACTCACCAAGAACAGAGAAGAACACCTTGCTACCCAGGTAAGCTTAATTAGTCATTTTATGTTCATTATCTTCAGAATTCTTACCTCTTTCAATGGAGCAAAGCATCAACCACTTCCATCAATGACCAAATAATCTGCAAATGGTTGGATTTTTATTGCTCAGGGGTTCTTTCTGTCTTCTCTCTTAGGGATTGCTAAGGGGTGCTTCTCTGTTAAAAAATGTACATAAAATAAAGAAGGGACTTGCGAGACACCATTGGTAACCAACGAAGAGAGTTGAGTGTTCTTAAATACAAAAGCTTGATGCTTACATATTATCTTCTTATCTCTTATGCAAAAGTGAAACAAATGCATAAATCTATTTTTCCTTTTGTTTTCTCCTCAATGCCCATTCTTGAGAGAAGTTGGCCATGGTAAAAGTTCTCACAGTCACCTAAACTAAGAAGCATGGAAGTACCTTGGATTATACCCCGCAACTCTATATTTTATTTTTACCCTGAGCACACCTATGCCACCAGCAGTTGATTTTTCACACTCCTCGAAAAAAGTTAAAGATCATGAACTGTTCACCTCTTTATCCTACCCTTCATAATAATATTTGTTAGTATTGAGCATTCCCTACTTACTTGGGTACATGGTTTTGCCTGAGGACAAGCAAAAAGATAAGTGTGGGGGTGTGATAAGTGTCCAAATGAGCATATTTTATAGGTGTATTTCATATATTATATTAGCACTTTTCTTGCTCATTTCTCCACTTTGGTTAGTTTTCCTCTAGTTATGTTTTGTTGATTATCTCACAAATTTATTAGTTAAACATGAGGAAAACCAAGCTAGGAGCAAAGTACACGAAGAGACGAACGCGTAGGCGAAAACGGGGATCAAATCGGAGCTAAAACGAACATTTTAGAGGCAAAAGACCCTTGGTCCGGACTAGTGTCCGGATCACCTGGTCCGGACCAACACACGCCAGCGCACCAGAATGGGAAATCGACATGGTCCGGACCAGCTGGTCCGGACCATGGTCCGGACATGTCGATCTGCTAGCGTAAAATGAGCTGTGTGAAGAGATAATTACCTTATCTCTTCACACGGGATTTCCATCGACTTACCTCCCCCTTTGGCCTATTTTTCTCTATAAATACACCTCCAAACCTCCATTAAATGATATCTCATTCCACCCCAAACTTATGCCATTTTTCCTCCATAAAAATACCATAAAACTCTCCAAAAATCATACATCTCATCCACATATTATCCACATAAATTCCATACAACACCTCATTTCATATAAACATTCCATTTCCATACCGTTGTTCTGTCCAACCTCTGCCCAAATATTAGCAGTCAAGATAGTGGAGCTGAATTAATTATCTTTCCCAGATGATTTCTTTTACTTCTTATTCTGTCTTTTTAATTATGTTGGGCTAAGAGGATTTACTCCGGGCGAAGGTTTAGCCGTAATTTGTTTAATTATGTAATCTATATTTCTACCGGTTAAAATAAATACAGTTTGTTACAATTAAAGTTTATCTCTCTCCCTTTTTAATAAATTTCATCGATTTATTAAAAATCCTTACTAAATCTGTTTTTAATCTGATCGGTGACAAACAGATAGGTTAATTAAGCCGTAAAACTGTAGGAAACTTGTTTTCATCGGACAAGTTAGTACTCAGTTGCAAGAATAAAATTCCTCACACGCAATTGTCATTTACTAGTGCTTGCTTGAGTTTTCATCGGACCTTGCACTTTCTGGTAAACGAGTTCTTAAGAGTTTTCATCGTACTTTAAGATAATAACATGAATCTTGCCAAACTATTATATTAAACCGGTAGAGATAGCATAATTAATCAGATTATATAAAGCTGAACCCGGAGTTCCATTTAATTTATTTCCACTCAGTTATCTTTTCTGCTATTTTACTTTTCAAAAACAAGTCAATTAATCCCCCCTTTTGTGACAAGCTTAGGTACTTAATAATTCCCCTTAGTCCCACGGTTCGATATCCGGTCGCTTACACTTTACTATACTACTACGACCGGGATTTGTTTGCAGCCCGACTGTTATTTTGAGTTTTAATTTCTTTTCTTTTATTTTAATTACACCAGTTCTAACCACTCACGATATACAATCTGCAGTGCGCGACAACCCTTTGAATTTGTCCCAAGTCTCACAGATGTTCTCCGAGCTAGGTTGTCTGAAGTTGTAAATGTCGGCGATCATCTCCAGGGTGCGACTAGGGGGCATGAATTTGTCATAAAACTTGGTTGCCATGTCCTCCCAAGTGGTAATGGTACTGAGGGTTAGACTGTGGTACCACTTGCTGGCGTTCTCCGCAAGGCTATGGGGAAATAGAGAAAGTCTGGCGTATTGGAGGACATTGTTTGTGGAGGTTAGGTTGTTTGTGTGTTGTAGAAATTTGGTGATGTGGAGCAAAGCATCGTCCGGATTCGTACCATCGAACATTCCTAACTCTTTGATGCACCGGATCTGATGATATGGCTTGAGTTTTTGCCATTCATCATATTCGTTTTGTGCGAGGAGTGGGAGGTCGATTGCTGGCTTTTGGCCTTGGTTGGAAGGCCTATTCATGTTGCGGACGGTTTGTGCTGCCATTGATGTAGGAGGTAGGAGTTGGTGGTTTCTTCTTTGACGAATGGAGCGAAGAAGAGTCCTCTCGATTTCTGGGTCTAAATCTGCTAAATCTTCAGGAGAATTCGTGGACCGTAGAAGCATTCACTTTGATAACTTCAGGAGGAGCAAGAGAAAATGTTATAATACTTCGTCATAATAAAAGAAATAATATAATGACATATTAAATTTATGAAAATACAAGAAGAAATGAAGTTTTGGTTATGCCGGACACGGTGCCGGGTGTACGGCACCCGGCATTGGACTTCCTCCAATACTGCTAGGTTAAGAGTACCCGGCGTCGCGTCCGGTCGTTTGCGAACTCAAAAATTTCAGTAAAGAATCAACAATTAGGAAGTATTAGAAGAGAGATCTAAGTGAATGGTGTAGGAAAAGAATAGCATATTGTAAGGAATTTAACATTTTACGAAAATAATTTAAAATTGAAAATAATTTGACACTGCCGGACAGGATGCCGGGTGTATGGCACCCGGCATTGGACTTCCTCCAATACTGCCGGGTTAAAGTTACCCAGTATACCACCCGGCGCGTTCAAACTCGAAAATAAAAAAATAAAAAAATAAATTAAAAGGGAAAGGGAAAGGGAAGTTAACATAAAAGATCAATGGAAAAGAATATTTATAGACAAATCAAAGATTCAAAAAAAAAAGACAATGTGAAGTAAAAGTTGAAGTTTGATGATGCCGGGTGGTACGCCGGGTAAACTCTATCCGGCGTAGGACTTCCTCCAAGCTGCCGGATGTAGAACACCCGGCAGTGTACCCGGCATATTCAACCGAAAATACAATTAACAACTTAAATTAAAGAATCATGGCAATAAATAATAAAGAATAAAGAATAGGGCGTTTTACCGAATTTAGGACTTGGACTAATTCCAAGTCCCCGGCAACGGCGCCAATTTGCTAACAGGATTTTTGTAGGGATAAGACTATATACAAAAGAATAAAACAAATAACTAAACCTACAACTCTACTACGGGTAGCAAAATAAAACCCGGTCGGAGTATAGTGTAAATATATTACAACCGAGAGTATCGAACCCAAGGGACTTATAGAAAACTAGTCCTAATCCGGGCAAAAGCCTATTCTAAAACAAGGGGGAAAAGTAAAGGTTGATTCTAAACTAAGAAAACTAAATAAACTAACTTTGATTTGGGAGAATGTCAATGTAAGAGTATCATATGACCAATTATCAAGGGTGGCAAGTCTCAACGAGGATTTAGTCTCGCAAAATGCATATGCAGGGTGGCATGCCGGACCTCGTCTACCCGGCAGATTCATGGCCTTGAGTGTGCCGGGCAACTTTCATCCGGCACCACATCCAGCATTGTACATTTCATGAACAACACTTCCAGAATCGGGTCTGAATAAAGGAACTCATTATCCATACTTGAATCGTGCACATCTAATGCCGCGAATACAAACAGAATAATGGGAAATAAGAGATTAATCCTAAACCTTAGCATTTGTTGCCCACTTTTCAGAACAACAATATTAAAGATCACCAAAATCATAATCTATTCTACTCTTGCTTTTGAAAGCCTTAAGTAGAACTTAGAGATAAGAGAATAAGTAGCTACTTTATTCTACTTTGCATGAAGATTAGAACTCGGGTTAAGAAACTTGAAAATTCCATAAATGGTCATTAAAGTTTTACAAGGAAATCTTCCCTAACCAAAAACCTAACAAGGATTCTGCATCACCATCCACACAACTACAAGAAGAGAATACAAAGGGGGAGAAGGGGATGTTAATAGCCTTAACCCGTCAAGGTCTTCTTCTTCTCTTGCGTGGATGGATCTGCACACGTTCCTTGTACACCAACAATGGAGTGAGGCGGAAATAGAATGTGAATGGAGTGGCTTTGGTATGTTGAAGTGTGTCCAATTGCAGCATTTCTGACCTATTTATAGGCATCAAAATGTCTCTTGCCGGGCGTCATGTCGGGTCATCAGTAGCCGGCACACGTGGGAAATGTGCCCAACTGTTAACGGTCGAAACCGCCAATTCCGCGCGAAACAGTGTATATGCCGGGTAGGAGCTACCCGGCATCACACCCGGCACCACGTGCAAAATGTGTTGTCTAACCATTAACTAAACTGCTAAATCCGTGTGAAAAGGCGCTTGTGCCGGACATGTGATGCCCGACACTACACCCGGCATCGGTTGGTATGCTAACGGTAATTAACTGCTAACTTCTGACGAACCAGGGTGACTTTTCAGTATGTGCCGGATGTACTGCCGGACATCAGATGCTAGGCACATTCACAGACTTTGAATGCGCCTGACACCAGACACCCAGCGCGCCACCCGGCACACCTCCTGTTTTGCTCCAAACTTGTGCGTGAACTGGACAGCCGGCACCAAGCCCGGCACCACTTGGTCTTTTGATTAGAAATTCATTCCTTGCATGGAAAACATATAAAAACATCAATCTGAACAAATAATAGACTTTATACATAATATAGCATAAATAGCATATATTTAACCTTATTTAGATAAATATAATACTAAATCTAGCACATAAAATATGATAAGTCTGCGGCTTATCAGGGACAGGGATCCCGGGGACCTCAGAGGGGTGCACCTCAGAGGCAGCCTGTCCTTCATGTTATCGACCGTGCTGGGTCTGGTTCTAAGTCCGGCCCAGGTAATTATCCAAACCCTTAATCCTTGAAGAAGCATGTCTAAGTATTAGAGTAATTGTTGAGTGAAAGCATGAGTAAATGAATTAGAATTGTATTGAGCATGAAATGAAGTAGTTGAAATTAGTACTCACCGTAGATGAAATTTGTAACCATAGGAAGCTTTAGTATCTGTTATCCGATACCGGTAAACCTGAATCAAGAAGAGATCGACATCACCAATCACTACTACACCAACGAACAGTGTCAGGTCATCCGACCAGGTATGATCTTATTAAGGGGATACCTGACACCCGAAGCGCAAATCTCAATCATCCAACGATGCAACGAGCTAGGAACGGGTCAAGGTGGATTTTATACACCCGAATTCCCCGGTGGAGCAAAGATGAAGCTGAAGATGGTGTGCTTGGGAAAGGATTGGAATCCTTATACCTAGACATACCAAGAGACGCGAACACAAGACGGAGCAACGCCACCGATAATACCTCCAGAGTTTCAGACACTCGTCACACAAGCAGTAGAACTTGCACAACAATGCGAATAT
Source organism: Limonium bicolor (assembly GCA_023374045.1). Taxonomy (NCBI): domain Eukaryota; kingdom Viridiplantae; phylum Streptophyta; class Magnoliopsida; order Caryophyllales; family Plumbaginaceae; genus Limonium; species Limonium bicolor. The sequence goes on from CM041783.1 coordinate 72,475,920, forward strand.
GAACCGATCCCCGCACTTGAAGCGGACCTCTGTATTGTCAACTTCTATGAGAAAGAAGGACGACTTGGGTTACACCAAGACAAGGACGAGATAGCGGAATCTCTAGAACAAGGAGTGCCCGTAGTGTCTTGGTCCATTGGTGATGACGCCGTGTTTATGTATAGAGAGCAGAAGCGTGTGGACCTCGCACAGAAACTGGTATTGAGATCAGGAGATGTCCTAATCATGGGTGGAAACTCTATGATGCTGTATCACGGGATCAACAAGATCAAGTTGAATACGGCACCGCCGACAATAATCAATGCCACACACATGGACGCCTGAACCTTACCTTTAGGAAGTATTAAATTCATAGTATCATGTAATCGATTAGTAACGTGTATTAGAGACACGGTATGTATGATGGTTGGTTTATCAATAAAGAGCAGTGTTGATTTAATTCCACTTGTGTCCACCATCATTACTTACCCAATTGTGAATCCAATAGGTTGTGGACTCGGTACCGAAGGTAACCTGAGTATCCTCACCGAAGCACAAGCCGGCAGAAGCGGCACCATATTAACGGGAACCTTCCCAGTGAACGGCATTGATGCCAATGTATTATTCGACTCCGGCGCCTCTCACACCTTCGTATCACCATCCTTTGTGAAGAGGTTAAAGCTAGCTGTGGATGAGCTACCGAATTTTATGGTTACTCTCCCATCGAAGGAGCGAGTAAAGTGCACTAAATACTATCAATCAGCCACCATCGAAATCAAAAACGAAGTGTTTCCCATTTCCTTCATCGAATTCAATGGATTGGGATTCGACTTAATCATCGGAATGAATTGGTTGGAGCGGCACAAGGGTAGAATCCTCTGCGCTGAGCATCGATTGCTGCTCAAGAGTCCTTCTGGGGTTACCATATCTTACCGCCAGAGACCGAGAGAGCCTTCGACCACACTTATATCCGCCATGGCCATGTACCGGGAGCTTAGAAAGGGCCAAGAAGTGTATTTGTGTTACGTACAAGACCTGGAGAGAGATCCAGAGTTCAGTGATGAAGTACCCATCGTATCCGAATTTCCAGATGTATTCCCTAAGGAGCTACCCGGCATGCCACCTCCGAGAGCAGTGGAATTTGAAATTGATCTTTTGCCAGGTACTGGTCTCATTGCTAGGGCACCGTACCGCATGGCACCTGCTGAAATGACAGAGCTCAAGGAACAGTTACGAGACCTTCTAGACAAAGGGTTTATACGCCCGAGCGTATCACCCTGGGGAGCATCGGTCCTCTTTGTGAAGAAGAAGGACAGTAGTCTCCGACTCTGTATCGACTACCGTGAGCTGAATGCGGATACAGTCAAGAATAAGTACCCATTGCCACGCATCGACGACCTATTCGACCAGCTGAAAGGAGCCTCAGTATTCTCTAAGATCAACCTTTGTTCTAGGTATCATCAGATTACTATCAAAGAGCAAGACATCGAGAAAACGGCATTCCGTACCAGATATGGCCACTACGAATTCACAGTGATGTCATTCGGTTTGTCAAACGCACCGGCTAAATTCATGGACCTCATGAATCGTTTATTCAGTGAGCAGTTGGACACTTCAGTTGTTGTCTTCATCGACGACATACTCGTATACTCCAAATCAGCAGAGGAACATGAAATTCATTTGAGGAAAGTGCTTGAGACACTACGCGAGAACCAGCTGTATGCGAAGTTCTCCAAATGCGAGTTCTGGCTAGATCAGGTATCATTCCTTGGCCATGTCATCTCGGGCGCAGGTATCTCAGTTGACCCATCTAAGATAGAAGCTGTACGATCATGGCCTAGACCTAAGACTGTTACCGACATCCGGAGCTTTCTTGGCCTAGCTGGTTACTACCGGAGATTCGTAAAGGACTTCTCGAAAGTCGCTAAGCCCATGACTACACTGATGAAGAAAGATGCACCGTTTGTATGGACACACGAGTGCGAATTATCATTTCAGAGCCTTAAGGACTCATTGACCTCAGCGCCCATCCTTACTCTTCCAGAGGGCATAGAGGGATTTGAGGTATATTGTGATGCATCAGGCAAAGGAATGGGATGTGTACTCATGCAGCATGGCAAGGTTGTAGCTTATGTCTCCCGCCAGCTGAAAAAGCATGAGGAGAATTACCCGACTCACGACTTGGAGTTAGGAGCCATTGTCTTCGCCTTGAAGATATGGTGACATTATCTCTATGGGGTAAGCATCATCATCTACTCCGACCACAAGAGCTTACAGTATGTATTCACGCAGAAAGAACTGAATTTGAGACAGAGAAGATGGATGGAGTTTCTTTCAGACTACGACATCGACCTACAGTATAAGGAAGGGAAGGCAAACGTTGTAGCCGACGCCCTGAGCCGTCGAGCACACTCGCTCCATTCGCTACTCGCTTCTTCTAGCTTGGTTGACGAGGTGCGAGACGCTCAGTTGAGCGACCCTTACCTAACCAAAATCAGACAAAAGATCGAGAATGGTACATTTGAGAAGAAAAAGTATGACTTCAAGCTACATGAAGATGGTTTGATTCGGTTGAATGGCAGGCTATGCGTCCCCCGAAGCAATGCTGAGCTAAGGGATCGCATCCTGCGAGAGTCACACAGTTCCACATTGTCAGTCCACCCGGGAGCCTCCAAGATGTACAAAGACATGAAGAGGTACTTCTGGTGGTCTGGAATGAAATCAGATGTGACAGAATTTGTATTGAGATGCTTAACATGCCAGAAGGTAAAATTCGAACATCGTAGACCGGGCGGAATGGTACAATCGATGCCAGTTCCGGAGTGGAAATTTCATGATATCTCCATGGATTTTGTTGTAGGACTCCCACCTGCCAGGGGAGGACTCAACATGATCTGGGTTGTAGTCGATCGCCTTACCAAGGTTGCCAGATTCATACCGATGAAGGACACCTGGAAGGTAGTGAAGCTAGCTGAGCTGTTTGACAAGGAGATTATCAGACATCACGGAGTCCCGAAAATAATTGTATCTGACCGCGACACCAGATTTCTTTCGAGATACTGGAGAGCCACACGGGAAGCGCTAGGTACAGAATTGAAGTTGAGTACCGCCTTCCATCCTCAGACCAACGGTCAGACAGAAAGGACCATCCAGACACTGGAGGACATGCTGAGGGCATGTGCCCTAGACTTTCAGGGGAGTTGGTTAGATAAGCTTCATCTTATCGAGTTTTCTTACAATAATAGCTATCATGCTTCGATTAAGATGTCGCCTTTCCAAGCTCTATACGGTAGACCTTGCCGTACACCCTTGTGTTGGGATGAGTCGAGTGAAGCGGTCATCATAGGACCGGAGTATCTTGAACAAGTGCAAGCTGAAGTTCAGCAGATTCGAGCTAATATGAAGGCAGCCCAAGATAGACAGAAATCCTATGCGGATGTGAGATGACGCGACCTTGAGTTCGCCGTGGGCGACCAAGTGTTCTTGCGCGTTTCACCTATGAAGGGTGTCTTCCGATTTGGCCAGAAGGGCAAACTGAGCCCAAAGTTTGTAGGGCCGTATGCTATCACCGAAAGAGTTGGAGCCGTAGCCTACAGGTTAGCACTACCTGAGGACTTGGGGCGTGTCCATGATGTATTTCATGTGTCACAACTCAAGAAGTATATTGCCGATCCTTCTCATGTCTTAGAGCCCGAGAGACTTTCCATTGAGCCGACAATGAGATACGTTGAAACTCCTGTGATAATCCTTGATAGGAAGACTAGAGACACTCGCCATAAGTCTATACGAATGGTGAAGGTCCTATGGTCAAACCATGATGTCGAAGAAGTGACATGGGAGTTGGAAGATGCCATGAAGGCTAAGTACCCACAGTTGTTCATAGACTAGAGAGTCTAGCATTTAGTAATATGGGTACGGGTCGTACCCCTTTTACGGGGGGTAGAGCCCTTTTGCTTTTGCATTGCTTCGGGGTAAGCATTGCATAGTGTGTAGGTATTGTAATAGGTTTATATGGCACATGTAGTGCAAGTGAATTTCGTATGTGTATGTATGTATGTGTAGTGTATGGATGTGTATGTACGATGTTTGATGCATGGTGTAATGGGGATATGATGTGAATGGAAATGGTGTATTGTGTATGTGAATTCGTATTGTGCTGGAATTGTGTATGTTTGCAATGTGGAATGAAGTAAACACCTCATAGGTGGTAGTAAGACACATTAGGGCAATTGGTTGCCTAATGAGTAGGATTATTAAACTATTAACCTTGAGCAACTTTGAGGGCAAAGTTTCTTAAGGGGGTAGATTGAAATACCCTGTAATTAAAAATAGTGATTAATTAGGCTAATAAGTAATTTAGAAGCTTAATTATGCATAAATAATCATGAGGGAACAAATCCCGAAGAAAACGGACCCTTAAAACGGTTTAAAAACATTACCGAACCTTAAAGCGTGTTTTTCGAGGTAACCAGGAAAACGTGTCTTTAAACGGGTCAAATAGACTCGTAACAATTTTAGTCAACTAAATAGTCATAAATAAATGTTAGTGAAGCTTTAGAACCAATAAAAATCAAGAAAACGAGAAATTAGTAAAAACTGTCAAAAACGGGAAGTTGTGGGGTAGAAACATAAATAACCAAAACTTATGTGTCCAATATTGTAAATAGAATTTTAAAACCCTCATGGGCTGTGTGCTATCCGATTTTATCCCTCTCTCACACACCCTCTATTCTCTTTTATTCACAAAAGACAAAAACATTTAAAAAGTAAAAAGTAACATATATTACTTTACTACCTCACTCTCTCTCCTATCCCTATTCTCTCTTCTCTCACGTGAACCCACTCCCCTCACTCTCTGAATTTCCTTTCTTCCTTCCTCAACCGATGGCCATGGAAGATTGAAGAACCTCACAAAAATACCACCTTCTCTCCTCTTGTTACTCTATCAAACCTTCTCCAAAAATTATAAAAACTGCACCATTGGAATCCTCTCATCAAGAGGAACATTTCCCTCTTTTCAAAAATCGAAAAGGAGAACTTTCGTTTTCATGGGTATACCCCATTTGGAGCTTCAAGACTACCATTAGCACCACCTTCTCCTCCTTGTTCTTTTGAGGTAAAAATCTTCTTGAAACTCCATTGTTTTTCTAGCCTTAAAGGCAAAACGAAAATCTAGCTAAACTCTTGTTTGGTTCTCTTGTACTCTAGCCGATTTTGGCATTCTTGAAAGAGTGGAAAGATTATTCTTGAGCTGTCCAAGCATTTCATAAACCCTTGGAAGGTAATATATTTCTAAACCCTAAAATTCTACATTAAACTTAAATGGATAGTTAGGGTTGGTTTTGGTGTATTGAAGTATGTATATGTATGATTGTAGTGTTAGTGGATTGTGTTGCTAAAACCGGTGGAGAGAGAAAAGGAAGAAGAAGGAAGAAGCAAGAAGGAGAAAAAGAAACTAGAAGGAGAAAACAAGGTAATTAAACTCATTGTGTAGCCTTGCATATATGTATAATGTAACAGATTTTTGGGAATGAAAATATGTATTGTAAATGGTAGTGTAGTAGTAGTGTAATGTGTAGGAGAATATAAGTATTTTGAACCTTTAAAAGACATTTAAAACTTGTTGAAACATGGATGGGAATTAATGTTTGAGTGCAGGGATTTAATGTTGTTAGTGTGGTATTTTGTGTATGAGAGATGGGTATGTTGATATTGATTATAAACAGGTGGTGTGGATCATTTATGTGAGTAAAACAATGTGGTGAGAGTGTAAAATTATAGGAGAGACTATGGCAAAATTTACTTAGAAACTAGTGGACTTATGAACTAGGAACTAGGTGAAAATATATGTTGTAACAGATTTTAACTAAGTTAGTTAGTGGGTAAGTTAGGAGAGGTGTGTGATGTATTGTAATGCATTAGGAGTGTTAGAAAGGACATTAGAAGAGGGAGCTATAGTTGGGGAAGTGTTAGAACTAAAATCTGTAGCAAAACACAACTAGGAAGAACTAGCGAAGGTGGTGGAATGAAACTTGGAAAATTATGTGTGTGAATTAGTATAAAGATGTGTAAAGAGTTAATGAATGAACTAAGGTGTATTAGGAGGTTTAATAAGTGTTAAAACATGTGGGATTAAGTGTAGAAACAATGGGGAAGTAATGGGTAAAAGATACAATTGAAAACAGATTTTAAAACTGAAGTACTGGGTCGGACTAGACTTGCGATCGGATTTGCAAGTTCGGTCGAGCCCAGAATCACAAAGACGGGAAACCTTCTGGAATGGACCGAACTTGCGACCGGACTTGCAAGTTCGGTCGACCCAGAAAATTCCCCGTCTGAAACCTTATGGAACGGACCGGACTTGCAAGTTCGGTCAACCCAGAAAATTTCCTGGTTGAAACCTTCTGGAATGGACCGGACTTGCGACTGGACTTGCAAGTTCGGTCGGGCCAGAAAAATTTCCGTAATGAAAGCTACTGGAATGGACCGGACTTGCGACCGGACTTGCAAGTTCGGTCCAGTCAAAAAAAATTAAATTAAATAATAATGACATGCATATATATATATGTATACCCACGTATATAAATGTACATATATCAATGTACCAATGTTAAGTAAGGAAATAAACTTAAAGTAAAGAAGAGTAAGTAAGTAATGTGTAAGTGTAAGGATGGAAAGGACTTAGTAAGTATGACTTAGGAATCGCAAGAGTAATCGAATTAAGTTAATGATAGTTAGATTAATCATTCGATTGTATGTATATCATAGGATTTGATTTGTGAGCACCGGAGGAAAGTTGGGATACAAGTACAACGGTGAACGGTATGAATTCCTCATGCCCTGTATGCTATCTTGGTTACTCTGATTTGTGTGTTGTGTGCTAATTGATCACCAAATAAGATAAATGCACGAATCGGAGTTATCATGCTTACTTGTGGATATGTAGTGTTGTGTATTGTTGTATGTTGTCTTTAAATCTTAGTTTGTATAATTCATGAAATGTATGGATGAATATGAGTGTGTGTATGTATGTTGTATTGTACTGTGACCGATTGTTAATGTGATTGGACTTCTAACTGATTCCTAACAAGCTAACCAATCTAACTTAAATTGGTAATTAAATTGGAATGAGTAGAAGTCCGATATAGTTTCGGCCACGCGTGAGGATGAGGAGACACAAGAGGTTGGATCCGATTCCTGACTCTTAAACTGGTCCGCGGCCCAAATCCCTTAAGTGGGTAGCATCCCGGATTGGTGAGTCAAGTAAATCCCGGAGGTGGGACGGAGTAGTCCCCGGGCCGGAGGTCATACCGACTTAACTTGAGTATAAGTAAGTAAGTAAGAATAAGTAAGTAAAGTAAAGGAAAGTAAGTAAGTGTAAGTAAGAGTAAGTGATGAGTAAAAGAGTAAAAGCATTCCGATTAACCCGGATGTGTAATTTGGCTAACCCTTGTGAAGGTGAGTATGACGTGTGCTATTGTATTGTTGCCTTGAGATATGTACTGTATTGAGCATGATTGTATGATGTATGTAAAGCATGCATGTATGATAAAAATGAACCGCATGCCTATTAGACCGTAATTAGTCGGTGTGCCCTAACTAGCACGCGGTATATGCGGAGTTTATACGCAGCTTTTGCTGAGCCCCTAGGGGCGATGTTTTTACTACACGCAGGTACTCGCGAAGGATGAAGATGTTGAAGACTTAGTTACATTTCCTTTGTTTCTTTTTGTCTGTAAACACTGAATTATGAATGGTATACTAAGTAGTACACGGCTGTAGTTTTGATTAGCCGGTGTACCATGGGGTACACCTTTTTGGATAGTGAAAGCATTGGATTGGGTATAGATGAGTAGTTGGTAGAAACCCATACTTTTGGTAGATTGGAAAAGAGAATGTAATTGAATATACTCTAAATACTCGGTGATCCATTTATGTAGGCGAATGATATTTGTATTCCGTAAGTAATGTTTTAGTAGCTCGGTATATTATGTTCATCAGACCGTCACTGTAGATAGTAGTAGCCTAGCTAGCAGTATGGGCAGTTAGCGGCGTTGTACCACCCGCCGTAGTAGTGTAGTATTTCCGCTGCGATCTGATAGGATTAACAGGACGATTGGACGGTAAGCATAGGATTAACGGTAGGGGTGTTACACCTAGGCCAGGGTGATCGCTCTGTCTCAATGGAGATTGGCATGTCTGTATGCCCTTCATCAAGACAGATGGCTACTCTTCAGGATGGTGCTCTATCTGCCTGAATGGATGCAATGCAAACTGATCCTCCATCCATGGGGTTAGGGAAGTGTTCTTTTCAACAGGTCCTTACAAAGGCAACAAGAGAGGAGTTCAAGGATATTCGATTGCTTGAGGTAGAGCGTAAAGGTAAAAAAGTGGCATCAACCTCATCTAGCTTGGCTCAATCAGCATCTAGACATAACAGAGAAAGGAAGACAACAAGGTTGGTGGGTGGGATGGCAGCGCTCGGAAGACCCGTCTTGATTAAGCTAGTGATAATAGGCTGAGGTTGCATGGTTGGTCTTTACTCACATAATAGGTTTTAGTGGGATTAGTCGGGTGTCTTAGGGTTTAGTTGTTAAATATTTCCTGCTTTCATCTTAGCATTGGGTCTTATTTTCAGTTGCTTTTGGGGATCATGGTGTTTGGTACATTAAGTACATATTTTCCTTTTCGATCACCTCTACGGTCGATTTACGTGAATCATGGATTCTTGTTCATAGGTTAGGTACCATTGTTTTTAGGTCTTAATGATTTGCGTACTTGTAGGTTGCGGTTTTGGTTTGTACATAGTTATCCTCGGTTTGGTGATGGCAGTTAGATTGTCTAGCTACTCTGGCAACGTCCCATTGGGATCAAGTTGTAGTCACCTAAGCGGTTATTACCTTACTTCGGATTGATCTTGGTTCGAGGTTGTACCTGCACTTGAATACCAATTGAAGGTTTATGGGATTAAAAACGGACATTCCTTGTCCGTTTTTTACTGATTTGAAGCGAAATGGGGACTGTATTTGGAATATTTGGGACCTACTTTTGTCCTATCTAAGCATTTGCATATGGAGTTTATGGCTGTCTAACATTATTAAAAATTTGATTATCTAAATGAAAATTCGATAGTTTATGTTAAATAGTCAATTAAATGTTTTGATATTATGTATAATAATGAAGTACATGGACTCTTTTTTCCTTTCTTCATCATTCACCATAAATAAGTAAGGAGTGTAATCTCAGATAATGTAAGTATCTATTTTTAATAATCAAAGAAAGTTTTCATTTAACATAATCAAATAGTTCACCAATATATATGTCTAACAAAATAAACATCAAAATCTGATAAGAAGTGTGATAAGACGACATATGAGAAATCTTTGAATACTCATATTATAAAGAGATACATATAAGTATATTCGCGCAAAAGAGGGATAAGGGGCCATATGGTACTTGAGGAAGAGAAGTGAAAGATTTCGAGAACCTAATGCTCATGTGACATTAATTTAGAGTGGGTAGTTTAATGAAGACAGATAAACTAGCAAGTGTGAACAAGATTAATACAGTTGAAGGAACTTATGCATTAGGTTGACTGGACTACCTTTTGTTATATTAATTTTAAATTGTTGTAACTTTTAAAATATAAATCCAAAATAAAAAGAATTGTACCATTGTTCATCTAAGTTCAAGCTCTTCAAAACAAAACAAATCATGGATATGTTTTGACAGGTTTAAAAAGTTATGTTAGTTACATGTACATATCAACATATATCAACGACACTTATGATTCACATTTCACCACAATAGTTTAAAATACACCGTATAACATTAATAATACACTACAAAACAATAATGATTCAGTATTTGTCCCGAAATTGATATCTAATTCCCCACTTATTAGTTAATGAATCATAATAACAATTTCAACGAATCATAATATCAAATTTTAATGAATCATAACATCATTTTAGTGTATCATTAGTAACATATAAAAATAAAATTTTAAAACAATAATACAACACAAAACAACATTTGGTATGTAAAAAAAAAATACATGATTCACCATATAAGGTTTAAAATACATTATAATACAACAATAATACACTAAAAACAATAATGACTTTTTATCGGTTCTGGGACTTGTCATTTAATCCACCACTTATTAGTTAATGAATCATAATATCAATTTTCTCATGCTCGTGTCCACTTTGCATGGTCCACGTCTGTAGTCTTTTTTTAAAAAAAAAAACTTTTTTCCATACAAGAGAGTAGTATACGAAAAGAATTATAGGGGCTATCATCTTTTTTTACTTTTTTGAAAAAAGGATACAATATGGTTTTATGTTTTATTTAGGGTCTTTATTGTCTAATTTTTATTAAATAATTAAAGTATATTTTAACTGGACTTTTGTAGCTAGGCAGTATTTTATTTAAAAAAAGGTTAATTGTAGATTTAAAAAATAGAATATGAATTTATGTTGTATTATGTGATTTTGTAATTTTTTCAATAATAAAATAATACTATTTTTATAATAAGATCTTAAACATTTAAAATAACTATAAATGTTTTAAAAAAATAAGAACAAGTTTTTTTACTACGAATTCTAAAATAATAATTGTATTTATGACTACATATTAAAAAAATTGACTGTATAATTTTATAATAACTGCATTATCTAAAAATCTGACCGCAAAGATGAACATTCATTTGTTACACTAACACAAGAACCTTCCAACCGTGAGGAACAGCAGAGCTGCGAAAAAAAATTCTCAAACAACCCTCTAAAAAGTTACTCATATTAACCTCTCTCTCAAAATAATTATTGAAATAACACTCTCGGGGGAAATCGTCTCTTTAAGAGATGATTTCATCAATTATAAATCTAGAAATTGTCTAAGAGACGATTTCACTTAACCCTGTGCCACATCAGGCCCTGGCTCAGCGGGATGGGGGGAAGTAGAAATCGTTTCTTGTAAAAATGATTTCGTGGACGATTTCACCGTTCTATGACGCGCGCGCCTGTTTTATTTTAAACAAGTGATATCGTCTCTTGAAGAGACGATTTCTTGATTCATAGGTCAACCATTTATGGTTTCGACCGCCCAAGGGACCGCCCCGCGGGTGTTTTTAAAAAAAATATATGTGAAATCGTCTTTTCAAGAGACGATTTCTACTGATATAAATATGAAATCATCTCTTGAAGAGAAGATTTCACCTGTTCACAACACTTGGAAAATTTTCTAAGTGTTGGAACACCACAATTCAACAACTTACACTTGGAACATCTTCCAAGGGCTGTAACACCATAAATTCATAACAAACAACCTGTACATATTATGAACTCTCACACAATCACGATACTTAAAACCACTTCAACACAATTGTAACATTACATAAACACAAGAAATTGAAATGTGAACCAAATATAATAGTTTATAAGATATAAAACATAAATATGGGTGCATTCTCTCATCGTAACGAACATGCCCGCCACGTCGTACACTAGCCTCGAAGCGGCGACAGTGTAGCACCTGATACTCATTCCCATCCCACACGGACCTAGATCTATGACTATGCTGATGTCTAAGTATAGAACCAGGGGGTGGACCGGGATCCATGTGTAACTGAATTTTAAATAACAAGCATTCAACCATATTAAAAGCTTGTATTTTAAAAAAATATGCAACTTTTAGAACATAAAAAACGTTGCATTAACATTCAATGAATAATACAACCCAAAGTTGATGTATAACAAACACATTCAAGTACAAAAGGGATCAACAACACTAGGAACCACTCTTATTAGGACACCTCCTCTTATTATGACCCTCGTGCTCACATCTAGTACACATAGTCTTCTTCTTCGACTCCCTCAGATCCATCTCATTACGAATACGGGTCAACCTTGGTCTTCCTTTTCCTCGCACATGAGATGGGTTGGGAAAAATGATGGGATAGTCAGCTGGAGGCCACGAGTGCTGATCACCAAATGGGACAAAAAGTTTGGAATACACATCAAGCTGCTTCTACCAAGTGTACCACGACCTCATAAGAGTGGTACTGCCCATGTGTATGAAAGCAGCTGCAGTGCACACATGTGAGCATGGAATCCTATAAGTTTGCCATTTCTGGCAAGTACAATGACCATCTCTCAGCTTAACGGTGTGTCGATTGCCACCCTTAAAACCATAAGTTGATGATCTGGTGGCAGTGGTGATTTCGAACAACTTCTAGGCCCGTCGAATCTCATAACATGGTGAGTGTTGTCCGATTATCTCCATCTCTACAGTTTCTCTATCGCCCAACCAGCATATACCTCTCCTCTAGCCAAAGCTGCCGATGTGTGACCCCTTCGTGTGTCAAAGTACTTCACACAATTATAAAACGTCTTCTCGACCAGTGCAGCAATAGGCAGGTTTCTGGCACTGAGCAAAACTGCATTGTAACTCTTGCTCAAATTCGAAGTCATCATGCCAAACCGATGCCCACCATCATGTGAGAATGTCCACTGCTCCTTCGGTATAGTGTCAAAGAAATCAGGAGCAATGGCACTAGCACTCTTCAACTCTGGCATGCATATATCAAACTTACGGGGCTGTGATGCTAGGGCTGCTTTGGAGGCCATCTTCTTCATCCCTGCACTTCTTTCCACCTTGTTGAAGTTGCTCACGATGTAGCGAACACAATATCTCTAGTGCACATTAGGTGGTTTCCACACCCCGTTTGATCGCTCCATAACAGCAAGTATACCAGCATGACGATCGGATATCAAGCGCATCAGAGCACTATCCTCACGAGCTGATATAACGTGAACCCTTAGACAAGAAATAAACTAGGACCACGATGCATATGACTCCTCGTCAACAAGCGCAAATGGAAGTGGCACTATGTGTTTGTCTGCGTCACTTGCACATGCAATGAGGAGTTTATGCTTGTACTTCTCGTACAATAAGGTACCGTCAATACATATCACGGGTCTGCAATGTCTGAACGCATCAATGCATGGTCTGAACGCCCAAAAAACCCTCTTAAATATACCGTACCCGGGATCAGTGTCGTACCAATCAATTTCAACCTTGGTGCCATGGTTTGTATGTTGAATTGCCCGTAACAAGTGGGGTAGTGTGTTGTAAGAATCATCCAAGTCACTGTACACCATCTCAATAGCTCTCATCTTTGCCGCCCAAACATTCTTCCTCTTGACAGAATACTGAAACTGATCAGCTATCACTGTCTGAAGATCACCAACTCTGATGTAAGGGTTTTCTTTGACATACTTGGTGAATATGCATGCCATGGATCTCAAGTTAAGATGCGGATGATCTTGACTCAAGATTGAGTTCAGACATGCGTGTGGGCCTTCAGCAACGGTGATCATAAAAGAACTAGGGTGCTTCTTCATTACCACAACATGCAATCTCCATCCACAGTCGTTTTCAGCTGAGCAGTAGATGTCCCACAACTTCGTGGTTAACCGATTCACCACAAACGATTGATGATGAATAATATGGTGCCTCTTCACAGCATGTATTATCGTGTCTTTGCTCCGGAACAACATACCTTTCTTGAACTCATCGTTGTAGCTCCAATCTCCCAGTTCCAGTTCTTGTTCCTTCTCTCACCTCATAATACCACTACCACCACCAGCATTGTAGAACTATGGATGGACGAGAGAAGCATCGCCATCCCCGGTGGTGGTAGTGACCACAGTAGTAGCCACATGAGTCGGTGTGGCATCATCGGATGAACCACCTCCAAGCCCTTCCATCCTCCTCGAAGTCTTCCCGCAAGTCACCGTCATCATCAAAGTGTCCAAAATCATCACCAATGTCGTGTTGGAGATGATCTTCAACTGGTGTTGGATATGAGGAATGGGTGTGTGTTTGTAAAGAGGTTTGATCTTGAGGAGGAGCATTGAGTAGAATATAAGTGTTTGTGATGATTTGTGTTTGGTGTGGTGAATATGAAGAAGGCGGGGTTTGGTTTTTGGGTGGTGTGAAGCTTAGAGGGCCTTGATGTTGATAAGATGAGGAGGTGAGAAGTGTTTGTGTTTGTCGGCTTTCTTGTACTTTAACATACAATTCATAGAATATATCTCGTGGCCCTTCACCCCAACAGTAGAACATGGCATTTTGAACATCCTCATCATCCTCAATGGGAATGATTGTCCACTTTATAGTGTCGTCATTCATTGACTGACCCATTCGCTGTGACACCTTCACTTCGTGGGTGCACATGTTGATGTCGGAACGATTACCAATCTAAGCAATAAGCTGCTCATGATTGGTGTCGACACTAAACAAAATGAGCTTCCTCTTCCCACCCTCGTAATCAGCTCCGTTTACCCCATGCACTATTTTGCCACTATTACGACACAAGAACTGGATAAAAGAGGATATATCCAACTATTTGATAACACAAACACGCCAATTTATACAAACAATAAACCAGAAACTACCACTTTAATAATATACAACACTTAAGATTAATAGTTATAACATAAATCCCTAAAATTAACACTATAATTTCTTAAATAACCACAATCAATAAACTAATTTCAAAATAACCACAATCAATCAACTAATTTCATCAATAACCACAACCAATAAACTAATTTTATAAATAACCACAAACAATCAACCAATTTCATAAATCACCACAATCAATAAACAAATTTCATACATAACCACAAGTCTATTTGATAAATAAAAACAAACAATCAACTAATTTCATAAATAATCACACTCATTCAGCTAATTTAATAACTAGCCACAACCAATTCCTAAAAAAACCAATTTACTAAAGTTCCCTAATTTTTAGGGCTAGAATTTTGTAACACCCCTACCGCTAATCATGTCATTACCTCTTCAACCGTGTCATTCACCAATACCCAAGAAGCTGAATTCTAACTCCAAACGGTGGGTGATACAGTGTCGTTAGTCACCCACGTGACTATCAAGGCCAAATCCAAATACAAACTACAATATCGGTCAGATGAATTAATATACCGAGTACTCTATATCAAACTTTACATTCCATTCCTTAATCAAATCACAATCCAAGTACAAGCTCAATTCAATACTATATCGAGTCTACTACAATTCCCAAACTTGCCGATAACACTTCGGACTTACAATTCAACCATTACAATTACAAATCAATGCAAAGGTTCTTAAACAACTACCCATGCTTATACAGCAACCCCATCCTACTCTAGAACGGTAACCGGCTTCAAAGTACCTGTAAATATAAACGGTGCCCCTAGGGGATCAACAAATTGCTGGCATGAAATTCACATACCCCGCGTGCTAACGGGGGTACACCGACTACTTCGTCGAGAACATGAGATTCATTTTAATTCAGTAATCATGCTCACATACACATGTATTCAACAAGGAATACAATAACAACTAACACAACAAGACTGTTAGTTAGTTTTAACTCACTCTTAAGCCTTACCTCAATAATGCCTTAGTCACTTTATTCGTTATTCTCCCATTCTCTTGGAATACTCATATTCGATCTCTCTTAGGTTCATAGATACAACAAGTCTCCATCTCGATTCTCCATTCTCATTTCTCTACTCTCGATACTAACTTCTTGATTCTCAATTTCAATACTAAATTCTCAATTTCATGCTTAATTCTCAATTCCCTACTTAATTCTCAATTTCATACTCAACTGGATATCTTCTAAGTCATTACCCATGACCTCCGGGCAGAGTCATACACAAGACTCACCACCAGGCTTACAATACTCATCTTACTTCCCCGACTACGACCCTACACCGGGTCTAGCATAGTGGGAAGGTTCGACTACCAAACGTAACTATACACCTAGTTCCTCAAATTCACAAATGTTTGTTTCTCTACCGGACTACTCAAATTCCCAAAACTCCTCTCTCGGAGTTATTTTGCAATCTCATAGATTAGCCTAGAAGTATATCTCTCGATAACATCTATTATCTTAGGGAATTATTTTAAATTCTAGTATTCTCACATTTAAGGTTTCCCCAACGTTTTGAATACTTTTATGTTCGGGACATTTTCTCATACTAGGTCGGATCCTCATATTATAGGTCGACTAATTTCTAAGGGAGTTTGGTGGTCCCTTACCATTCCTTTACTTCTCTCAAAGGTTCATATCTTTGAACTATCATTATCCTCTAAATAGAGGTTCATTATTTCGTTCAACTATTATTTGTTTCGTGGATTGTTTCAATTTGGTTCTCTAACCATTATCGGGAGTTTACTAATCCCGTACAACTCTCTCACGTTCTAGTGAGTTCATAGGTTGCATTATCGTTTCTTGGTTCGATAGTTTTCGTGTGTTTCCATGTTTTCGTTATTTCGAGAAACGACTCTTTATACGAGTCACTAACCAACAATACTCATCTACGAGTCGGTCTATATCACTAGGTTAGACCACACAATCATACAAGGGTGGTTAGTACACACATCATGCATCAAGATATACAATCAAGCAACAGGACATTTTTCATGCTTTTATCTTGATTAAGTCGGCACACAAGCACACAAATCAGTGTAGTCACATTAACATAAAGGGCATGAGAAAATCATACCTTTCACTATGGGTTACCTTACCACATCACCTTATGTTCCACGGTTCACACTTGATTCAATGATAACATTTCAAGTGTTTCTATTAAAACAAAGTACTACGGTATGTAACAACTAATACTCCTGTAGTTTAACCCTGTTACCCCGTTAATCTTAGTTTTGCTCATGTGTTCCTAAGTTCACAACTTCTCGTTCGCTTCTCACACTTGTTTACTTAGGTTCTTAGGTGCATATTGTCCTTACCATCATTACACTCCTAATGGCTTATTACTAATGCCATTTTTTTACCCGACCGACCTTGCCCAGGGTCGGTCCCAAGGTCGGTCGAAGTCAGTAGGTTTTGGGTTTACAAAATTTCAGTCCGACCGACCCTACCAAGGTGGGTCCTAAGGTCGGTCAATGTTAGAAGACTTTCGGATTTGAAAATTTTAGCCTGACCGACCTTACCAAGATCGGTCCTAAGGTCGGTCGAAGTCAGAATACTCCAGATTCGTAAATTTCAAGCTGACCGACCCTACCAAGGTCGTTTCTAAGGCCGGTCCAGCCCAATACCCATTTTAATTACTCACTTTGAACTCCAAATTCACCTCAATTCTCACCTAATCTTTTCTTAATCATTTCCACATGTTTTATACATGTTTAAACACCCTAAAACACTCCTTAAACTTTCCTAAATCATTGGTCATACTCATACTCCATTATTGCTCAATACTACAACTTAAATTCTCATTTTTGTACTTATGCACCCTAGTGCATTTCCCAAACTCCTCTTAATAACTTACCTCTTGTTATCACCCATTTTGACCATTCCAAATCCTTTCTAACCATTTGCACACTCATTTCCCAGGTTCACTCCTTATCTTCAAAGTTTTACACACTAGTTCTTTTCTAGCCATTCCAAGGCATTCTCATACCATTTTGCTACAGATTTTGTCCTATCATTTCCAAGCCTTCAACCACCACCTATGGGTGATTAATCCACTCGATTCAATTCACTAAAACACCTAGTTAGTCCTAGGTCACTTCTCCACTCATAATAACAGTTAAACCACCAAGATTCCTACCCAAATTTTGTCATAACTCACCTACAATTCTAACATTCCCAATTGCACCATTTATCGCCTAAATTCATTCACAACTAGCCACACCCATGGAGGGTCCTACTGTTGGGAAAATTACAAACATAGTAATTAAACCTAGCTAAAATGGGCAAGTGCACCCAATTCGTTGCAATAAAATAAGTGTCGTATCCACAAGGAAATTGGTTTCTAAATCCCAAGCTTCGGTATAATAGTTAAGTGCGAATAAACAGTAAAATGGGGGTTTAGCCAGAGGCAAGCTTGGTTGTTTGTTAATTAAAATGCAATAAAAACAGTAAAATGTTTGTGTATGGAATGGATGGGGAGAGTACCCTAGGATAGTGGGAATCACCTAATTCACTCAAAGAACTTCAAATCCATAACTCATCATCTTGAAGCCTATTAGAGTTTAGCTCATGAATCCCCAAATCATGAGAAATCCAATTCTTACCTAAATAATCAAACCCCTTAATTAAAGGAGGTTCAAGTCATCAAATAGCATTAAGCAAGTACTCTTAATCAATAGCCCTAAGCATTCACTTCCAAAATCAAGAAAGGAAAAGTTAGGGTTTACTCCCTCCTTGGTCTAGTTCCAAACTCAAGCTCAAATATTGAATGGAACCACCATAAATGCAATAAGAGATCAATTTAGTGCATTAATTGATATTGAAGGGAATAAAACGAGAGTAATAAATGAGTTAGGTTTCTAGCATTCAATGAGCAAAATGGGTTCAAACCCTCATCCTAGGATACAAATGGAACTACTCAGCCATAGCTAAAGGAAAGAGCAAGGATAAGGAAGAATTAGCCATTAGAGGAGCTCCCAAGCTTCAATGGAGGTAGAAATCTTCACTTTCTTCTTCCTCCTTTCTTCTCTTCTTTTCTCCTCTTCTTTTCTCCTCTATTTTCGCCTCTCTTTCTCTTGTTTCAGGCTGGAGTCGTGTGTGTTGGATAATGAGAGAAGAGTCCCCAAAATCAGCTTTTTTAAAACGCAAGTCTGGGCAAATTTTCCGTCCGACCGACCCAGACTGGGTCGGTCCCGTGGGTCGGTCGGTCTCCGAAGAAGAAGGCACGTGAGTGATTTTAGGTATGACCGACCCACGTCCGACCCAGGCTTATGGGTCGGTCTATTCCAGTAGCTTGGGCATCCAGAAAAACCAATCCGACCGACCTATAATGGGTTGGCCCTATGGGTCGGTCCTGCTCCAGAGATTTGCTCTAACTTGCGCGGGGCCTAGAATCTTCATTGTGGCTCGGAATTGCTCCCCGTTTGCGGCGTTGGAAAGCTTGAGAGATGAGGAATCTGTTGATGCATGCCACTAGCTCAAATAGAACCCAAAAGTATGCTCAAAATGAGCTTTTACCTATAGAGATCAAACTTTATAAGTTCACTATTAATCACTGAAACACTCTATTAAGTGGTGAAATAAGTTACGCACCCAATAAAATGAAGGTGAATGAAGATCTTAAAATAGCATTATTTCACCACTTATCAACTCCCCCACACTTATCTATTTGCTTGTCCTCAAGTAAAATTGTCTAGGAGCCCATAGCAAGAAGGAACATTTATAGCAAGCAAGTATTTAGATGAATTCTTGAACTTAGGTGAGCAAAATTGTGAAAAATCTCAAGAGGAGTGCAACCAACCTTCTCATGGTGACATGGGTGTACTTAGGGCAAATAAAAATATAGAGCTTCAGGGTATGATCTAGAGTGTTTCCAAGTGCTTGAAGGTCTTTCGAACTTGGAGAACTTTTACCACGGCCAACTTCTCTCAAGAATGGGCATTGAGGAAAAACAAAAGGAAAAATAGAGATTTGCATTTTATTTTCTTTTGCAACAAAAGATGAGAAGAGATAATTTGGAATTGTGCCTTTGGCATTTTGCCTTGCTTTACAGAACACTCAACTCTCATTTGTTGGTTATCGATGGTGCCTCACAAGTCCTTTTAAAAATTTCCACGAGCAAACACCCCTTAGCAATCCCTAGATGAGAAGATTAGAAAGGACCCCTAAGCACTAAAAATTTACCAAGAAAGGGATTTATGGAAGCACCGCAATTAATTGCTCCTCAAGAGAGATATTTTTGAAAATTTTGGTGGAAAGTTCTAAGCATTCATGGAAAGACTTGCTTAATACAAATGGAACTTCTTTATGGCAGCTATAGATATGTATAAGGAGATTGGAAAGTGCATCAAAAAGAAAAGGTCGTTTCCCCCCACACTTGAGTAGGACAATGTCCTTATTGTTCAATGCAAAACCCAAAGGAAAACAAACAGAAGACCTTTTTCGAAGCATGAAACATAGAGTATAAAAAGTTGTAAAGCAGCGTGTAAGTATTTAGCGAACTAGTACTCCCCTGATAAGATGTGAAGTGGCCAAAGGTTTCCCCCACACTTGAGAGTGTCCGGGGTCGTTGAAGCGCTACCTTCAATCGTAACAAGTCGGAGACCCTGCAAAATATGGCAAGAGTTCCTCTTGCATGTGTCTTACTCAGCCGTGAAGGGTGTTTGCATGCAGTGTGTATGTTTCTACAATGCATAGACAAAAATAAACTAGGCGCAACAGGATTCCGAGGAATACGCTAAAAGCCCATGGTTAGATATCAAAAGGAGACTCATCGATGAGTCTAATAGCATAATATCCAAAAGGGGTTCATACAACAGAACGGTTAAGTGGACAATAGAGTACGAGATAAGTAATTTGAAAAGAAGTCTCAAGAACATAAACAGAACAAATCACCAAATTCAACATAACAGTGTTTTAAACTACAAGACTCGGGTAGCAGCATCATGAACTAGCTACTGAGGTGGGGGAGCATCAGGTTGGAACTCTGCTCGCATGCGCTGCATCCTGGCCTCCATCTCGGCCTGCATCTGGCGCTGATAAGCGGCCATGCACTCCTCAAACTCCTGCCGAGAGATCGTGTCTGGTGGTGGCGGTGGCAAAGCAAGGAGGGGGCGCTGGAGGCTGCTGCTCCAGAGGAGGAGGAACCGACACTCGACTGATCTTCGTCGACAATCCCCTTCACCCAAGTCGTCCCGTCCCAAGAGAAGCCTATCCTCTACATGGCGTAGCCATGAATGTAGTCCATAAGCTCTGACACAGGCTCGCTAGCAGCCGATACGCCCTGGTGGACAATTTGGCTGTGCAGGAAATGGGGGAAACCCAGATGGTGAGAACTCTTCTGCTTCACAATGTGCTGCAGGTGGCGGAACATCAGCCCGGAGAGAGAGAGAGAGAGAGAGGATGGTCTGGGTCCGGGGCTACCATGTAATCCATGGAGTTTAAGTCTTTGTTGTCCCGTGGGAGGATGTTGTGGCGAAGAAGCGCGAGCATGATCCTCCTCACTGGGTCACTAACCATGTTCTGGGTCATGGTGACCCGAACCTCTGTCCCAGCCTGATTCTTCTTTCTGCGCTGGACAGAGAGGATGCTTAAGTAGTGCCTCCGGTGAGCGCCTAGATCGCCGACGGAGATGCAGGTGGTGTACTGGAGATCCTCGACCGGGAGTCGGAAGTATCGTAGAAAGGTCTCCATGGTGACTCGAATGCGCTGGCCCTTGACATGTGAGATAACGGCAGTGGTCCCTTACTCCGCCTTGATGGTAGCATTGGCGTAGAATTCTTTCACCAACCGAGGGCAGTATTGGCCGCCCATGTTCATGACACACCCCCATCCGGTGTGTTCCATCACCTCCTGAAGGCTGAGGTCTGAAATGAGTTCGGGGTTGACCGTGCGCTCTCGCACAAATTCCCGAATGCGAGGGTGGTTGTACCAGCTCCGTGCCTCCTCGCTGATAAAGCGGCCGTCCAGAAGGCCCGAGGGGGGGACTGGAAGGCACAGGGGCGAGCTCGATCGCCTGAGAAGAACTGGCGCCACTCTTGCGCTTGGGGTTTCGTTTGGGTCGTCCACTCATAGTTCTGAAACATCAAAAAGAAAACAAAGAAACGCACAACAAAAGGAAAAGCAAACAACAGATATGGAGTTAGATGGGAGATTAAAAATAAAACAAATAAAAGAGAATAGTGCACTAAAAGTAAAAAATTTGGGCAGAGTCTCCCCCGTTTTTCTACCCTTTCCTGGTTCTAGGAACCTCCACATTCGCACTCAAGACAAGGTCATGGCAGCTCACAAATCACACCAACTGATAATGCGACCCAAAATGTTATTAAGCTCACCACAAGTCACCAAATTTTCACAATTTATGCCCCTAACACATGTAACCGCATAAGTGAATGGCATCGGGAATTTTAAGAGCAGCATTTGACAGGCCAAGCATTATTTAAGCAACATTTGAAAGATGTCAAACAAGGGATAATTCGATTGAGGCCAATAAGCATAAAAATTCACAAATGATGCTAAAATGCACCAAATTCCCACCCTTTGTCATCTACAATGTCACATAAACCCTCAAAGCAATATCTAAGAACACGTCAAGGCACTGATTTCTCAACTTGAACAATTTTTGGAATAAAGTTCCGTTTGGTTCGGAACTAGTGTAGACTAAAAATTTAACTTATGCTAAAATGGAAAAAATTGATTAAATAGGGCTAGAAATAAGTACCTTGAAGTTGTATAAATGTTTTGGGGCTAAAATTTGAGAAAAATTGTGTAGAAATCGGACAAAATCGGTTTAGGGGAAAAAATGGGATTTCTAGGGATTTAGGAGGGTGGGCTGTGGCGGTTGTCGTTGCTGCTGCGGCTGGCGTCGGTGGTGGCGCTTTTCGGTGGTGGTGTGGCGGCGACGGGAGCAAGGCGACGGCGCAGGTGATTGGGATGGTGGTGGTGTGTGCGCGCAGGGTGGGGTGGTGCTGGGTGGTCGCGCGAAGGGGGAAAACGCAGGGGGGAGTATGGGTTTCTGGGTGTGGGGAAAGGGAGTTGGGGGTGAGGAAGAAAAGGGGGGTTGTCAAAAAAATGACGCGTTTTGGTGTTTTTTTTTTTCAAAATATTTCACCCGACCGACCTAGGTCCGACCCAGGACTGTGGGTCGGTCCATTTCAGAAAGTTCGGTTTTGGAAATTTGAGCACGACCGACCCAGGTCCGACCCAGGGCTGTGGGTCGGTCCATTCCAAAATGTTGAGTCTATGAAGAACACGCCAGACCGACCCACAGTGGGCCGGTCGGATGGGTCGGAACAAAAATCGCCCCAATCCTTTTGTTTTGGCCCTCAAAACATTAACAGTCACCACAAGACCATAGAAACCACAAAAACATGACAAAACCGCTAAAATAAGCAACCACACATGCAAAAAGGCTTTACATACATAAATACAATAAAGTTTCTTAAAGAGATTTGAAAGGAGTCCGGGTTGCCTCCCGGAAAGCTGCCTGTCTTTTTAAGGTCTTTGGCTAGACCATAGTGAGGTTTAGAAGGAACCTGGAGGGTCTCTTAAGTAAAGAGCCTGAGCTTCAACCTTTTGAATGTCTCCTCCATGATAATGCTTTAGTCGGGAACCGTTGACCATGAAAGTCTCCCCCTTGACAATCTTTAGCTCATAAGCTCCATAAGGGGTGACCTTTGTGACAGTAAAAGGGCCAGCCCAATGAGACTTCAACTTCCCAGGGAATAACTTCAACCTTGAGTTGTAGAGGAGAACCCGGTCACCTTCGTGAAACTCCCGCTTTACAATCATCTTATCATGCCATTTCTTGGCCTTTTCTTTGTAGATGCGGTTATTTTCGTAGGCATCCTCCCGAATTTCTTCTAACTCGGTCAATTGGAACCGTCTCTTGTCACCGGCGCTCTTGAGGTCATCGTTGAGGGCCTTCACCGCCCAATACGACTTATGCGCTAATTCAACCGGCAAGTGACAAGCCTTCCCATAGACAAGCCGGAACGGGGACATACCGATTGGGGTTTTGTAGGCGGTCCTATATGCCCACAATGCATCATCGAGCTTCAAGGACAATCTTTCCTTGAGGAGTTGACTGTCTTTTGAAGGATCCATTTAAGCTCTCTATTGGTGACCTCAGCTTGGCTATTACATTAAGGGTGATAAGGAAGGGCAACCTTGTGTCTCACTCCATATTTACTCATCAGCGCTTCAAATTGTTTGTTGCAAAAATGAGACCCGCCATCACTCAATATGGCTCGCGGTACCCCGAACCGGGTGAAAATATTTTTCTTCAGAAATTTGATCACAACTTTGGCGTCATTAGTCGGGGTTGCAATTGCTTCAACCCACTTGGTCACATAGTCGACCGCCATAAGAATAAACAAGTTGGAGCAAGAAGATGGGAAGGGGCCCATGAAATCGATACCCCACAAATCAAACGGCTCAACCTCTATCATTATGTTGAGCGGCATCTCATGCTTGCGTGAGGTGTTCCCAAGCCTCTGACATTGGTCACAGGAGGCAACGAACGAGTGGCAGTCCTTATGAAGGGTTTTCCAGAAAAACCCGGCTTGAAGAACCTTGGCTGCTGTTCGTGCCGGACTGTGGTGTCCTTCGGCTTCACCCGAGTGACAGTGAATCAAAATATCATGCGCTTCACTCATGGGCACACATCTCCGGATCACCCCATCAGCACAAACTTTGAAAAGAAAAGGGTCCTCCCAGAGATACCTCTTGACGTCAGAGAAGAATTTCTTTTATTGCTGATAGGTCATCTCCGGTGGGACCACTCCCCTTGCCAAATAATTTGCAAAGTCCATACCATGGGTCTCCGGTCTCTGCAATCATGAAGATGCTCTCGTCTGGGAAGAATTCATTGATTGGCACACCATCATCAGGGACCTCCATTCAAGATAGATGATCAGCTACTACATTCTGCACACCCGGTTTATCCCGGATCTTTATCTCAAATTCTTGCAGGAGCAAAATCCATCGGAGAAGTCTAGGTTTCGCATCACCTTTGTTGAACAAGTACTTCAGTGTTGAGTGGTCTGTGTGCACCACAACCTTGCTGCCCAAGAGGTAGGATCGGAATTTGTCGAGGGCGAAAACCACAGCCAACAGCTCCTTTTCGGTGGTGGCGTAATTCTTTTGGGCATCATTGAGAGTTCTACTAGCGTAGTAGATACTCCTCAATATCTTCTCCTTCTTCTGACAAAGGACCGCCCCCACCGCATAGTCGTTGGCGTCATATATGATCTCAAACGGTAAACTCCAATCGGGGGAAACCACGATAGGCGCAGATATAAGGCACTGTTTGAGGGTGTTGAAGGCACGAAGGCACTTTTCGGTGAATTCAAATTTAACATCCTGGGCCAAGAGGTCGCAGAGAGGCTTTGAGATTTTGGAGAAGTCTTTTATGAACCTTCTGTAGAACCCGGCATGACCCAAGAAGCTTCGAATGTCTTTCACCGATGTTGGAGGAGGTAGCTTTTCAATTACTTCAATTTTAGCCTTGTCTACCTCAATACCATCTGAAGAGATCTTGTGCCCCAAGACAATTCCTTCTTTTACCATAAAATGGCATTTTCCCCAATTGAGCACAAGATTTGTCTCCTCACACCGGATCAAGATATCCTCGAGGTTGTCCAAGCAAGTGTCGAAGGAGGTGCCGAAGATGGAGAAGTCGTCCATAAAGACTTCAATGCTTTTTTCTAAGAAGTCAGAGAAGATTGCCATCATGCATCTCTGAAATGTGGCCGGGGCGTTACAAAGCCCGAAAGGCATCCAGGTGCAGGCAAATGTCCCATATGGGCATGTAAATGTCGTCTTCTCCTGGTCCTCAGGAGCTATGAGGATTTGGAGATACCCCGAATATCCATCCAAAAAGCAGTAATAGTCTTGCCCCGCCAACCTCTCGAGCATTTGATCAATGAATGGGAGAAGGAAGTGGTCTTTTCTGGTGGCGGTGTTCAGCTTCCGGTAGTCGATGCAGACTCTCCAACCATTGGTAGTCCTCTGAGACACCAGCTCACCCTTTTCGTTGGGGACGACGGTAACGCCTCCTTTCTTTGGGACCACTTGCACGGGGCTGACCCATTTGCTGTCGGAGATGACATAGATAATCCCCTCATCTAAGAGTTTAAGAACTTCCTTTTTGACAACCTCTTTCATATTGGGATTTAATCTCCTCTGAGGTTGGACCAACGGCTTGTAGTCATCTTCCATGAATATCCGGTGGGTGCAGAAATGAGGGCTGATCCCTTTGATGTCGGCTATGGTCCACCGATAGCCCATTTATGGTTTCGAAGCACCCCCATCAGACTTTCCTCTTGTGCACCTGCCAAGGAAGAAGAAATAATAACAGGTAGAACACACGGATCAGTCAAATAAGCATATTTAAGATGAGAGGGTAGAGGTTTCATCTCCACAGTGGGAGGCTTCTCAACTGAAGGCAACGGCTTCTGAGCAGCTCGTTCCAATGGTTCGGGTGGCGGATAGCGTGGTCTATAGCCAGAAAATCTGCTGTTCAACTCAGCCACCATTTCAATCATTTCTGGGTGGAATTCCTGTTCAAAACAAGCCTCAAACAAAGCTAATTCAAGGGCATCAGATTTAACAAGAGAGAGAGAGAGTGATCCTGCACAATTGAATCTATGACATCTATAGCAAAAACAGTCTCAGCCTGTGACGGTCTCTTCACTACTTTAGACATGTCAAATTCTAATTTTTCATCATGAAGTCGCAGAATTATTTTGCCTTTCTCCACATCTATAAGGGCCCTAGCAGTTCTCATGAAAGGTCTGCCCAAAATTAGTGGCACTCTCTGGTCCTCTTCCATATCTATCACAATGAAATCAGCTGGGAAAACAAATGTACCAACAGTTACTACCAAGAGTTACTACCAAGTTCTACCTTCCCTTTAGGGATAACCAAAGATCTATCCGCGAATTGCAATTGCATGGGAGTGGGAGTGCATTTACCAATTCCAAGCTTATTAAAAGTGAGTATAGGCATAAGATTTATACTAGCACCTAAATCACATAACCCGCTACCGCAGTCAATTTCACCAATAAAGCAAGGAACGATAGGTAAACCGGGATCTCCAATCTTTGGAGGTAGACTTCTTTGTAGAACCGTTGAAACTTCTTCGGTGAGGTGAATGGTTTTCGCTTCCTCCAGCGCTCTCTTGTTTGCTATGATGTCCTTGATGAACTTAGCATAGATCAGCATCTGTTTCAAAGCATCAGAAAAAGGAATGTTAATTGTTAATTTCTTGAAAATGCTTAGAAACTTCCCAAATTGTTCATCTAAATTTTTCTTTTTGAGTCTATTGGGAAAAGGAAGAGGGGGAAGATGTTTTGCAAGAGTAGTAGAAGTAGAAGGTTCAGGAGACCCATTCTCCTTGGGAACTTCCTTAGGTGGAGGTGGTGGTTCCTCAACAATCTCTTGCTCTTCTTCTTGAGCTTCATCTTCTTGGGACTCCATGTCCTCTTGTGAGCATGACGGATCAAGGAGTCTCCCACTCCTTAGTGTTACCGCTTTTGCTTGCTCTCTTGGATTGGGCTTCGCTTGACTTGGAAGAACACCTGGTTGTCTTTGAGCAAGCTGTTGGGAGATGCTTTCAAGTTGGGCTTCAACCCTTTTGTTGGTGGTGTCTTGGCTTGCTTTAAAAGCATCCAAATCAGCCGCTTTAGTGTGTACGGTCGAGACAAGATTTTTCATCATGTCTCTTAGCTCGGCATTGACATCCATGGAAGGAGGAGGAGGTTGTCGATGTGGTTGGTGTTGTTGTTGTTGAAATCCCGGAGGTGCTCCTTGTGGTCGGTAACCCATTTGTGGGTTGGACGTTTGAGACGACCCTTGTGACCGGTAGCCCGTGGGATTGTTGGAAGCATTGCTAGCTCCCCCTTGGGTTTGGTCATTATTTCTCCATGAGAAGTTTGGATGGTTCCTCCATGGGGCATTTTGTTGGTTGTAGTTGTATCCGGGGCGGTTGCCTACAAAGTTTACATCCTCATGTGGATCGGCATAAACCTTGCCTTCGCAAAAGTGGGTCTCATGAGGACCCGCACAAATTGCACACCCCTCTTGGATTGAAGTAGAAGTAGATGGAGAGGGTGATGATGAAGAAGCTATAGACTTTGTTGTTTCTTTTTGAGCTATAGCTAGCTTCTCCACCATCTTGGTGAGTGAAGATAGTTGAGCGGAAAGGTGGTCGGTGGGCTCAACATGTAAGAGACCAGCTGCTCTTGGTGCTCTCCCCTTTGGCTTAGACCATTGCCTTGTGTTACTAGTCATCACCTCTAGGAGTTCCATCCCCTCTTGAGGTGACTTAGTCATAAAGCTTCCTCCAGCTGAGGAGTTCACAAGTAGTCTATTCGAGTCGTCGAGACCGCTGAAAAATGATAGACATAGTGATTGGTCGTCCAAACCGTGGTGGGAACAATTCATCAACATGTCCTTGAATATATCCCATGAATCATATAACATCTCTCCCGGCTCTTGGCAAAAGGTACTGATCTCTCCGATTAATTGCCTCGTTCTACTAGTGGGGTAATACTTGGCAAGAAAATTTTGAGCCATTTGTGCCCAAGTATGGATTGATTTTGACGGTAAGCTCCTATACCATCTTGATGCAGCATCGGACAGTGAGTGAGGGAAGAGCTGCAGGCGTATCCTCTCACCAACGTTTCCAGTTCTACCAAATGAGTTGCAAAAGTCGAGGAATTGACTTAGGTGGTTGGAAGCTTCATCGGGATGTGCTTCACCGATTTTTCCTAAGTCCCGAACAGCAGTGATGTAGTGGGTCTTGAACACCCATTGTCCGGCCTCTGGAGGCGTCAACTCCGGTAGGACTATGGCCGAAGGTCTCCCTTCGGTGTCTGGCTGGTTGTAGTCTTTGAGAGCCCTTTGTTGTGGGTTTTCGTTTTCTTCTAAACCCCCGTGTTGGTATAGATCAGCCATGATTGAATTTTTCACAGTTCGGATAGCTCTCAACAATGAGCGCTCGAGCTCGGGTCTCGGACTAACAAGTGGAGATTCTTTGGCTTGAGTGTTTGGCATACACCGAGAAAACAAAAGGTACCTAAACCGCACCAACACCAAATGCTCTTAAGTAGAAGGAAATGTAAAAATATAGACAACAACTAAAAACACAAATACCACAAATGAAATAAAATAGATAAAAGTACTAAATGCACCAAAACTAAAGTACCGAACCAAGGGAAATTGAATAATCAATTTCCCCGGCAACGGCGCCATAAACTTGTTGGGAAAATTACAAACATAGTAATTAAACCTAGCTAAAATGGGCAAGTGCACCCAATTCGTTGCAATAAAACAAGTGTCATATCCACAAGGAAATTGGTTTCTAAATCCCAAGCTTCGGTATAATAGTTAAGTGCGAATAAACAGTAAAATGGGGGTTTAGCCAGAGGCAAGCTTGGTTGTTTGTTAATTGAAATGCAATAAAAACAGTAAAATGTTTGTGTATGGAATGGATGGGGAGAGTGCCCTAGGATAGTGGGAATTGTCTAATTCACTCAAAGAACTTCAAAACCATAACTCATCATCTCGAAGCCTATTAGAGTTTAGCTCATGAATCCCCAAATCATGAGAAATCCAATTCTTACCTAAATAATCAAACCCCTTAATTAAAGGAGGTTCAAGTCATCAAATAGCATTAAGCAAGTACTCTTAATCAATAGCCCTAAGCTTTCACTTCCAAAATCAAGAAAGCAAAAGTTAGGGTTTACTCCCTCCTTGGTCTAGTTCCAAACTCAAGCTCAAATATTGAATGGAACCGCCATAAATGCAATAAGAGATCAATTTAGTGCATTAATTGATATTGAAGGGAACAAAACGAGAGTAATAAATGAGTTAGATTTCTAGCATTCAATGAGCGAAATGGGTTCAAACCCTCATCCTAGGATACAAATGGAACTACTCAGCCATAGCTAAAGGAAAGAGCAAGGAGAAGGAAGAATTATCCATTAGAGGAGCTCCCAAGCTTCAATGGAGGTAGAAATCTTCACTTTCTTCTTCCTTTTTCTTCTCTTCTTTTCTCCTCTTCTTTTCTCCTCTATTTTCGCCTCTCTTTCTCTTGTTTCAGGCTGGAGTCGTGTGTGTTGGATAATGAGAGAAGAGTCCCCAAAATCAGCTTTTTAAAAATGCAAGTCTGGGCAAATTTTCCGTCCGACCGACCCAGACTGGGTCGGTCTCGTGGGTCGGTCAGTCTCCGAAGAAGAAGGCACGTGAGTGATTTTAGGTATGACCGACCCACGTCCGACCCAGGCTTATGGGTCGGTCTATTCCAGTAACTTGGGCATCCGGGAAAACCAATCCGACCGACCCATAATGGGTCGGCCCTGTGGGTCGGTCCTGCTCCAGAGATTTGCTCTAACTTGCGCGGGGCCTAGAATCTTCATTGTGGCTCAGAATTGCTCCCCGTTTGCGGTGTTGGAAAGCTTGAGAGATGAGGAATCTGTTGATGCATGCCACTAGCTCAAAGAGAACCCAAAAGTATGCTCAAAATGAGCTTTTACCTATCAAGAGATCAAACTTTATAAGTTCACTATTAATCACTGAAACACTCTATTAAGTGGTGAAATAAGTTACGCACCCAATAAAATGAAGGTGAATGAAGCTCTTAAAATAGCATTATTTCACCACTTATCACCTACCAGCACAAAATATCCATTCAAAATCCATCCATAATCCTCCAAACACAACATAATGCATAAATCATAAAATGTATGGCTCTTAGGCCCTTAAATCACAATTCTCTCCTCTAACTACCAAATATATTTCTAGTACCATTATTTTGGGTTCATTCCTTGCATTACCCATCCCAAAATCCTAATACGTATAGAATATACATTAAGGTAGGTTTTCTTACCTTGGATTCTCAAATTCTCTTTTAAATTCTCATCTTCCTCTTCTCCACTTCTCTTGACTCAAAATCGGCCAAGGCAATGTAACTTGCCAAATTCCAGCCCATCGCCCGAGGGAAACACAATGAACCATAATTAAACTGCTAAACCCCTTGGAATAA
This sequence comes from Limonium bicolor, assembly GCA_023374045.1. NCBI lineage: Eukaryota > Viridiplantae > Streptophyta > Magnoliopsida > Caryophyllales > Plumbaginaceae > Limonium > Limonium bicolor. Next base: position 72,506,456 of record CM041783.1, read on the forward strand.
CTTCAATCCAATGAAAGGCTTAAAGCACACAAGGTTAGGGTTTACCTTTGGAGTTCTAGAAGAGGTTTTAAACCTTGAATAAAAAGGAGGTTCCGCCACCACTGGAAACATGATTCAAAGCTCCAAAACAAGAAGAAAACAAGACATTACAAAGGGGAAAAATTGGCCAAGAAAGAAGAGGGAGAAAATGAGTTTTCCCTTGGAACTTTTTACGTTGAATGAAAGGGGGGACTCCAAGCTTCAAGAACCTCTAGCTTTCTCTTTAAATGGGCTATAACCATGGAGATGAACTTCATGGTTTTGGGATTTTGAAAAGAGGGGAATGTAGCCCTTGGTGAGAGGAACTCAAATATGCAATATATTTTTGGTTTGGAGCATGAATGTGACTTGAGCATGAAGAAGGAGGGCTGCCATTGAAGCTCCTCAAAATCGCCAGCAAGAGAAGGGAGGAAGGGGAAGAAATCGGTAGAGAGGGGAAGAAGTGGGGAAGAAGGGAAATGGGAGGAGAGAGAATAAGGTATGTCAATTTCTACTTTTTACTTTTTGGTTTATTTACTTTTGTTTTTCTTTCTTCTTTAAAGAGTCAAAAATTAAGGGGAGGGTGTTGACTACTCAAGAAACCGGCCCCCTATGGTAATTAAGCTAGGGGCGTTTTCTTCTTTTCGCAATAACGCTTGTTAGTTACCCGGTTTTAGCACTATTCACTAACCAGGCCTGTTTTCCGGATTTTTCTTGTTTCTTTAATTTTAGTGATTTTAAGCTTCCGTTTATACTTAATTATAGTTAAATAGTCAACTATAATTTTTACGGGTCTATTTGACCACTTATAATCATGTTTTCGGGTTTTCTTGAAAAACATGAACTAGTAGAAAATGAGGCTTTTTCAGCACCTCATTTTCGGCGGTTGCGGTAGGAACCGCCAAATATAGCTCGCTAGGAACACAATTTTCGGCGGTTTTTAGAGAAACCGCCAAAAATAGGTCTTTTTCGGCGGTTCCAAAGAAACAACCGCCAAAAAAGACCAATTTTTTTTAAAAAAATAAACAGGGCTTTTTCGGCGGTTCCTAGCTCTAGAACCGCCGAAAAAGGGTCTTTTAATCGACCCCCACCCCGACAAAATACCTAATCGTCATTATTCTTTCTCCTCTCACACAACGTCTGCGCTCTCGAACCTTTGTCGCCACCACCCACCGGCCTATTCCATCCATCCCTCGCCGCCGCCGACTTCCTGCGCCGCCGCCGCCGTCCTTCATCGTCGCCATCGAGCTGGGCGCGGTTCGACACCAACTGAAGCAATAACAAGACCGAAAATTAGGTATTTTAGTCCGAATTTGAAATTTTGATTTCTGGTCTAATTGGGCATTATTTTGGTGCATATGTATAATGGTTGCTTGATTTATGTCATTTGGAGTGTAGTAGATTGATTGGTTTGATTGGAATTGCTATATGTGTGTAATTTTACAAAATAATGCATATGCCCGCAAAGTGTTCGATGAAATGGCTGAACCGATTTCAGTGATATTTTTGTGCTTTTCTACCATTGTTTGTGTGAATTGTTGCCAATTAAGCGTCATTGGTGATTTGTCGTGTGAATTAACATCAAAAATGTTGACTTATAGTTACTTAATTTTATAATTTGATTTACAATAAGTTTTTCGGCGGCAGGAGTTCTATGATAAGAAGATTGAGACAAAGGTATGTATTAACTTTTAAATAATTAATTATTATATAAATATATATTTTTGAGGTATTTATATTTGCATATGTATATTTTTGGTCATCTTAATTGTATGTTTATTTGATAACAGGAGTACCGCGAAGCCCAATCCGCCAATGCGAAGAAGAATGAATATCATCACGTGTTGGGTGCGAAAGGGGTTAATAGAAGAGTGCCTGAATGGGTGGCAGAAGGAGAGTTGCCATCAGATATGAGCACTCTTGATGAGCACCAGCTACGGGGTACGTTTTGGAAGCTTTCATGTACTAAGAAAGACCCAAAAACTGGAGAGCGTTTATATCCCTTTGAGAAGACGAAGGAAATTGTTGATAAGATGGTAAGTACTTTTCTTTACTTTCAAATATTTTGACAAATTTATTTTTATCATCTTAAAAATTATAATTAATTGCTTTCTACATTTAATTATAAAGGGTGAGCTGAATGAACAAGTTACCCAAGGGACTTGGGTACCTGATCGACATGATGACCAGTTGTCTCGTGCGCTTGGAAAGAAAGATCACTCAGGTCGAGATGTGGGGTTAGGGGGTGTTAACATAGGGATAAGAAAACTTTTTGGTAACCCCGGGTCAAGGAAAGGGAGTAGTCAAGGACAGACAATTTCTTACGAGCAGCATATGCGTGCCATTAATGACATGAGAGAGCAGTGGAAGAAGGAGATCTTTGATGAACTACGTCAAGGTAGTCGTGCATCCCAGCCATATGTTCCTGCTTTTGATCCCCATGCTTCTAATCCTTCTTGCCCCAGTTTTCATAATGATCCTCTCTCATACCCAAGAAATGATGACCATACTCCTGCTAGAGTGTACACAAGTGTGGATTCCAATGACCAGTATCCTTACGCTTATGTACAGGTCATTTTTTATACCTTTAACTGTTCTATTAGTTGTCATATCTTTTATTACATATTTTTAGTTCAACATCTACTAATCTGATGAAATTGTAGGACCCGATAAACTGTAACCTCCTGCTTCCATACAACAATGAAGAAATATGTGTCGCAGAAGGAAGGGTGTACTCATCAGGCCCTAATGGCGTGACCCATGGAATACCACTGAAGCCGTATCACGGGAGAGTCTCTGTGGACGAACCGATTTATAAGGTTCCTAATCTACCGCTCCCTGTACCTACGGAGGAGTACAGCACAGTTCGGTCTGCAAAGGGTGCATTCGTTCAGTGGCCCATTCGTCTGATTTAGAAGTGTGTGAAGGTATGTCTAATACTAACCACTAGTGTAGTTATTATTGTTCATTACATGAATATAGTATGTGTGGATGCTCAGTTCATGACTAGTATTGAATGTCGGTTGTAAATAGGCATTAAGAAAGAAATCTGCATCTCCTGAGAAAAAGAAGTCAAAGATTGGATCCTCTGAATACAGAGCATCCACCAATGTTGTAGAAAGAGAAAATTTGGTGGACGATTCCGTATATGCACGCTTGGGGCCAAACATGAAATGCTTGCATGATATAATCCGTGACTTCCCAGATGGCTGAAATTCTATCCTACTCAGTTTTGACGATGACCTTCTTCACTACGGACAAACTCTAGAAATCGACATGTGGACGACTGGTGTTAGGGACATCCTAAAATTTGATTGGGTGTCTGTTGCAGTGATGCATTCATTTATTCTGTAAGTATTAGTTTTGTTTTATAATTAAGTTATAAATTGATGTTCTGAAACAATGTTAATTAATTTTATGTCTTTTTATTTATGAACAGGTTTTTGCATGACAAAATGCAATCTTTTGCCCTTACCAAGTATGGATTTTTGTGTCCTGAAAGAGCATCATTCACTGCTCTGAAGTGCGATACAGAAACGTGTAAGTTGTACATACAGCGTGCGATGGTTAACAACATCAGAACGAAGAAGAAATATCTTATGCTACCTTATCATCAAAAGTATTAACTTCTGTTTATCATTTTAATTTGAATAAATGTTGTAGTTATTTGTGCATACATGCATTATAATGACATGTGAGTGTTTTGGTATTACACAGTGGCCATTGGGTTTTACTGGTGTTGTGTCTGGATCATTCGCGGATACTATTTCTTGATCCGCTGCAAACCGGAAATCCAAAAGACATCAAGATAAAGCCACACCTTAGCATGTAAGTACATTATGAAGCAATTCTTTATGTATTTCAACTCCTTTAATTTAATTTTATTATGAATGGATATCCTAATTTAATTAATGTATGTTGATGATAATAATTATGCAGTGTGTATCAAAGTGTTTTGATGGCAGAGCTTGGTGTAAGGTCAAAAAATGTCATCCAATGGACTTCAGTTAAGGTAAATGTGTCATCAGTTACTTGTTTATTATTGATTGGTTGTAATCACAAATAAATGTCTTATATAATTAGTTCTGTTCTTCCTGTGTTTAAGTGTTCACATCAACCCGGAGGTTCAGAGTGTGGGTATTATGTCATGAGGTATATGCATGACATAGTCACCCTATTTGGTGAGATGGATGATCAGTTAGAACAGGTATATCGAAGTTATATTTATTTTTCAATTACTAATATAATTGTTTGATGATTAACCAATTTTGTCTTGTTTTGTTTTTCAAAGGTTTTTCCTAGTGTTGGAGAATATAATGCAGAAACCATCAACGGGATGCTAGAGGATTGGGCGGATTTCGTCTGCATGAATTTGGTTCTGATTTTTGCTTTTTGTTCTCGAATTGTTATTTAGAACTTTCGTTAGACTTTTATGGTTAGATAGATTGTAAAAAATTACCACTTTGAGTATATTAGTGAACATTTGATCAATTGGGTATGTATATGGTCATTTGTGACTATGTGAATTGTGGTGTATGGTCATTTGTGACCATTTTAAATGTGGTGTGTATGGTCATTTGTAAGCTGTGTCATTATTTTTTGGATTTTTTTGACAATTTACTTACAAAGAGTGATGAGATCCTCTACCATGTGATGTAAAGAGATATGTGGACATATTTGGATGCATATTAACAGGTTTTGTGACATATGTGGGATTATAAACGAAAACGAGAAAAACAAAAAAAAATGTAATATTTTCGGCGGTTTCTACTTGGAACCGCCGAAAATAAGCAAAAACATGGTCTTTTTCGGCGGTTCCTAAGATAAAAACCGCCGAAAAAGACCATGTTTTTTATTACTTTCAGTGGTTCCAAGTAGAAACCGCTGAAAATCTTCCATTGTTTTCACGTTAATTTGCCCTCTGAAATAGGTCTTTTTCGGCGCTTTACAACCGCCGAAAAAGACATAAAAAACCACCGAAAAGACCCTTTTTGCACTAGTGATGCTCTAAAGCTTCATTAGTGTTTTAACCCATTATTTGGATCTGTTTTCTTCGGGGATCGTTCCCACATATTATTTAGGCGTAATTAAGCCCTAAGAATCCATCTAGGACTCTAACCGAGGTCATATACCTCCTATGGTTGCGTAACACTTGTTTTTACAATTTACACTTTTTAAGCGTTTTCTCTTTTCTTTTGGCTTTATTTTCTTCACCAAAATTCTTTGGGCACTATTAGGCCCTTAAATACCGTATTATAATTATTTAATCACTATGTTTAAGTTTTGGGTATTTCAATCTACCCCCCTTAAAGAACTTTGCCCTCAAAGTTGGTGAATCTAATATTGTTACTCACATAGATACTCTATGTTAAGGTTATAATCTCTATATAGCACGACAGACTCCAAATGTCTGACTCGATGTATACCACACATTCAAACAACATGTCACTGCATGCATAGCAATAAAAAATATTCTTTGCCAAACTCTCCATGGGGTCCATCCAAGATAAAGAAGGTACCATCCTCTCCCATGTCGAGTGATCCCTCAGGTATCGGTCACGTTTGAACACTTACGCTTTCTGGTTCACGACCATCATGACATTGGGAACTTACGCTTTCTGGCCCTACGATCCTTTGGTTCTGATCAAATTCATTTGCACATATAGATATCCTCAGGCATTATTACTCATACTTACTTACGCATACTTACTGCAGGACTACTTTGTCCCAGTGCCCTTGGAAAATACAAAACACACACTACAAATGTCCTACCAGTCACTTAGTACTGTTGCTCGTTCATTGTAGTGGTTTCAAAACTAATCATCACTCCCACCGGCTCACACACTAGCCTTATTTCCCGGGTTCGACCCGATACCGGCGCCTAGCCATGGGAAGGTCTAACTAGCACCCGTGGGAGCAGTTTCAAAACCGGTCCTCATTCTCGATTTGAAGAAAATCATTTGTGCCAAAATCAGTTTGGAAATTCATTCTTAAAACTCAATACAACTCCAAATTCCAATTTATGATAATTGCCTCTATTACTAGCGTTATTACTTGTGACCACTTCTAGGGAGCTTCAAGAGTCATTCAACCTCAATGTGATCAGCATCGGTGTTGAACTATCATTCCACCCCAATTTGTGTTTGGTTTCCCTTGATCGCTAGCAAATCAAGTTCCACCTCCCACCTCAATTCAAACAATCAAATAGTCAAACATTATTTCATTTTCTATCTTTTAATCTTTCTAATCATAATCACCCATCAATACATTTTCAATTTCTAGAATTCGTTTACTCACTTACTAGTCATCTCATCAATTATTACTAAATTATCTCCAACTACTATACCTAAGAAATTCAAAAGTTAGTTCTCCAATTAGTTTCCTATCCTCCAATCATTCTCAAGTCAAATCAATCAAGTCACCTAGGGAACTCCATTCCACTAGGTTCAACATCGATTTCATACCGATTTATACTCATCATATTTCACAACATACTCATTTCTCAACGTCGATTTTATACCGACTCATATCTCATACTATTACCATGTCTAATCTCACATAGACATATACCATCGAGGTTCTCATTCCCCCGGAGTTTCTCTACTCCTTTCCCTTTCTAATCTTACAATTTACCATAATTACACTGTGAATGGATACATATGTTTATAACATAAGTACCAATCATCAAAATAAATTCTTTTGCGCTATGCGCATTGTAGTTTACGCACTTATTACGTAAAACATACACTTTGCGGTTTTCGCTCTACCCCCCTTAAAAGGGATTACGCCCACGTAATCTATGATATGTCAACATTGGACATTGGTCGAAGGCATTCAGCCGTCATGGAGTATTTCAGCTTCCATGCGGTCTATCATATTCCCGGTTAGTCCCTACACCAAGAATTCCCATTGTAGTTTGTTTAACTCTTAACCGGTTTCGGTTCTAGCCTAAGAGGCTTCAAGGCATTGATAATTAGCCATTCATTCACTAGGTATATCAAACCTTAGAATTTTGGGCCCACTAGCTTCTGTTACGCGACCCTGATAACTTAGGGTTTGTTTGCCCTTTTTGTTAAGTTAATGTGTTATACATCCCTTTTTATCCCTTTTTATGTTGGGAATAAGGTTTCTCAATCAAGCGTGGTATTACTTACCGTACGCGAACTCGATGAGTTACAGATTTTCTATCAAGCTCTTTGGAAATCTATTGTACATACTGTTGTATACTTTCGTGATCATTCACTTGATTCTTCCGACGTACTGTCGGTTGAGGTTGAGCCACTAGTTACAAGTGTTCTTTACTTGTATGACCTTGCATTTTCTATGCGTCGGTCCTTATGACTTTCATAAGTTTCTTTAGCTTTATTCTGGTGGAATTCACTTCTTGTGATTGTTGGTGTGTTCCACGCCCTTCGCGCTTCTTTGGCCTTAGGCCACACGGGTTGTTCCTAAGTTTTCGCTTAACTGGCTTGTGCCATGTTCATTGGTGTTTATACACCTTCCGTATTCGATATGGTTGATTCATTAGCAATTGGGTACTCTTGTCCCGAAGTTAATTACTTCTGTTATCAGTTTGATCCTCTTAGGATATGCTTCTAGTTCCTTATGCAATTGCATTAGGAATGAACATTGCCTCCTCTGTGAGGTCTCTTCTCCCTTTGTACATATTTCTGGCTTGTTGTCCGGTCTGTCTACCATCTCTTATTTAGCATCTCCATGTCATTGTGTGATTATTCACATACACTGGTCGCTTGCTGCGCACAATGTTCGTATTTCCACGACTGTGGTTTCCATGGCATCCGCTATTACATTAGCTTGTGCTCATGTATTTCCACCATTTATACAATGGTTCGCCATTTACTTGGCTGAGTACATGATATGCTATTCCTTCTGTTTCTGAGCTCCTTGGGCGTTATTCACTTTATAACCGACTACTCTTTCGGTTCTTGCCAATTGTCATTAAGCTTCCTTCAGTTTCATCTTGTTCAAGTTATTGCTTGGCAGTAATTATCTGCTCAAGCTTCACTACCTTAGTAGTTCTGAAAGAGATGTATTTTCAGACATTCACTGATGACTTCCCTCTTCTTTGGAATCTATGTGTTCACCGCTCTCGCGATCTCACATTAACGAGGGGTATTCTTGCTCGTTGGTTATTAAACAATTGTTTACTTGTGCCATTACCAACAATTTCCTTATGATTCCAGTTAGGTCTTGCAACGTTTGTATCTACTTCTCGCAGTTGTTGGACGGTTTACATGCCGCATTGCCTAAAGCTCTGCTCACCTTAGGTTGTCCACAAGTATTGCTTCCCTGTATACCATCAAATGGCTTGGAGGTAATATTGGGCTCCTTGATAAGATCGTCGCATCACGCTTCCGTTCATTAGAGACCCTTTAGGTATTTGATACCATCGGTGTCATTTGTCAATTTAGGGTATCCCCTATCAAGTGGGATCCCTTCGGTGTTCTAACCGAGTGTTCGTTTAGCTCTTGTGCTCTTATTACGACACTTCGTTCAACAATATTGATTTTGATACCCTACATGGATTGCTCCTGGGTGTTGTTGGGTATGCCACTACATCTGGCTAGCATTTTTTTGAATATGTCCGATTACTAACCGCATTGTAGTGAGATCAACTCACTTCCTTGTTTAGAATTGTAATGTCTTCCGTCTTAGGGTAGGCCATGAATACTTTCTTTATGTCTGGACCGGGTTGCTATCCTCTTCGGTGATGAATGGTATTCTCTGGTACCTTATAGGATCATTCTGGGTATTTTATTTCGTTCGTTGAACATTGGCGTGTTCATGTTAGGCATTTGCCTTACTGTGTTTAGGTTGGGTTTCCATTCCAGCTAACATGCATTTGCTTCAATATCCTTGAGACATATCTGATGTCTTTGCTCAATTACTGGTGCTTCTCGCGCTTCTTAACTCTTAATCATCCTCCAGGGGTGAGTTCTTGACTCCCTTAGCTTGGTAAGCTTATCTGGTTGAATTTACTTCATTGTCCGTAGAACGAAGTTGACTACTTCCTGTATTTCGTACACCACTAGTATACTTATGTGGGGTACCTTATTGGTACGTTTCCACTTACCTGACTAACTCACAATTGGTCTGTCAGGCCCGTAAGCTCCTTCGGAGTGTGGTCGTCCCACATCCCGTTTTTGGATACACTTGTAGTGCTCGTCACACGCCTAGGTGAAGTATTCTATTGTCAACTCCTCTTGTATCATTCTATGATAACTTACCGTAATTTCTCTAGTTTGGTTTTAAAATCTAAGGTTTTTCAAGAAATATTTGGATTTGAAAGAAAAGTTTTGAGTTTGAAGTGAAAATTTTCATGGTGTTACCATGTTTGGGGTCTTGACCAAGTCTAGCTTCTCACTGACTGATATGTTCTTTTAAGACGATGGTCAGGCCGTTAGGCCTTTCCAAGGTTTCCTTCTCCAAGTTCTTAGGATTGGTGAGCCTGTGTTTGCCTCAATCGTCGTAGTGGTACTTAGTAAGTACTTGTTGGTCGTTGAAAGTTGTCTAAATAGCCCTGCTATTGCTGTACTTGCCCTGGCAAGTGCGCAGGTAGGTTGTTTTTCAGGTTAGCTTATACCGATTACGGTATTATCTCTATCTGTATTTGGTAGCCTTAATGGCTCTACTGTTGATCTTTTGATCTTAGTGATCGGTCTCCTGAGTAGCTTCTTCATGTTCTGACATGATTGTCCTTGATCAGGGTACTTCCCCAATTTCGGGGGTCCCTGTGTATCTTGCTTCATTGCTCGTTCCCACATCTTCACTGTGGTTATCGAGGCTTGTCTTCCTTAGCAACTACGTCGTAGTCCTGTTGGTGTAAGTTTCATGAGTACGCTCATAGTTGTCTGAATTATGTTATTCGGGTATTACGGCCTCTTGGCGTTGTAGGTTTGGAGTTATCCAACCTTGACTAATTCCTTAGTCGGTTAGCATACCATTGACGACATTATCCAGCGTTTGCAGTCCGCGGACTCTCTTGTCCCGGGTTTAATTATTCCGCCTTTTTCGCCTCATTGCGAAGTCGTGCCCTTTCTTCTTGCTGGCCACGCATGGTTCTCGCGACTGTGAAGCACATTGCCCCATGGTGCTGTAAATTTAATTATCTGATGGTTAGGATTCTTAATCTCTCGCCATTTAGTGCAGTTATTGTCATTCAAACAGGAACCGTCTCTGGAATTTCCGGTTCTTGGAATCTACTGTATGACTAGTTCTTTCTCTTACAAGTTTATTCTGTAGCTGCCAGATTGGGTTTTCCCAAGTAAGAGAGGTCTTTCCATCTCTCTGGCGTTCCTCTCCCAACTTTATACCGTGGGATGTGGAGGGCGGGTATGGTTATTGTAGGTTTCCGGTTCACACGGAAGTTCCTAACTAGAGTACCTCACATGCTAACACTCAACCCTTATGCCTAAGTCTCTAATTCCTAACTCGGTATTTCCTAAACTAGGTATTCCAACCATCAGAGCGATATCGCTCTGATACCTCTTTTTGTAACACCCCTACCGCTAATCATGTCATTACCTCTTCAACCGTCTCATTCACCAATACCCAAGCAGCGGAATTCTTACTCCAAACGGCGGGTGATACAATGCCGTTAGTCACCCACGTGACTAACAAGGCCAAATCCAAATACAAACTACAATATCGGTCTAATGAATTAATATACCGAGTACTCTATATCAAACTTTACATTCCATTTCTTAATCAAATCACAATCCAAGTACAACTTCAATTCAATACTATACCGAGTCTACTACAATTCCCAAACTTGCCGATAACACTTCGAACTTACAATTCAACCATTACAATTACAAATCAATGAAAAGGTTCTTAAACAACTACCCATGCTTATACAACAACCCCGTCCTACTCTCGAACGGTAACCGGCTCCAAAGTACCTGTAAATAAAAACGGTGCCCCTAGGGGCTCAGCAAATTCCTGGCATGAAATTCGCATACCCCGCGTGCTAACGGGGGTACGCTGACTACTTCGTCGAGAACATGAGATTCATTTTAATTCAGTAATCATGGTCACATACACATGCATTCAACAAGGAATACAATAACAACTAACACAACAAGACTGTTAGTTAGTTTTAACTCACTCTTAATCCTTGCGGGTTTTACCTCACTAATGCCTTAGTCACTTTATTCGTTATTCTCCCATTCTCTTGGAATACTCATATTCGATCTCTCTTAGGTTCATAGATACTACAAGTCTCCATCTCGATTCTTCATTCTCAATTCTCTACTCTTGATACTAACTTCTTGATTCTCAATTTCAATACTAAATTCTCAATTTCATGCTTAATTCTCAATTTCCTACTTAATTCTCAATTTCATACTCAACTGGATATCTTTTAAGTCATTACCCATGACCTCCGGCAGAGTCATACACAAGACTCACCATCGGGCTTACAATACTTGTCTTACTTCCCCGACTACGACCCTACACCGGGTCTAGCATGGTGGGAAGGTTTGACTACCAAACGGAACTATACACCTAGTTCCTCAAATTCACAAATGTCTGTTTCTCTACCGGACTACTCAAATTCCCAAAACTCCTATCTTGGAGTTATTTTACAATCTCATAGATTAGTGTAGAAGTATCTCTCTCGATAACATCTATAAGCTTAGGGAATTATTTTAAATTCTAGTATTCTCAGATTTAAGGTTTCCCCAAGGTTTCGAATACTTTTATGTTCGGGACATTTTCTCATACTAGGTCGGATCCTCATATTGTAGGTCGAATAATTTCCAAGGGAGTTTGGTGGTCCCTTATCATTCCTTTACTTCTCTCAATGGTTCATATCTTTGAACTATCATTATCCTCTAAATAGAGGTTCATTATTTCGTTCCACTATTATTTGTTTCGTGGATTGTTTCAATTCGGTTCTCTAACCATTATCGGGAGTTTACTAATCACGTACAACTCTCTCACGTTCTAGTGAGTTCATAGGTTGCATTATCGTTTCTTGGTTCGATAGTTTTCGTGTGTTTCCACGTTTTCGTTATTTCGAGAAACGACTTTATACGAGTCACTAACCAACAATACTCATCTACGAGTCGGTCTATATCACTAGGTTAGACCACACAATCATACAAGGGTGGTTAGTACACACATCATGCATCAAGATATACAATCAAGCAACATGACATTTTTCATGCTTTTATCTTGATTAAGTCGGCACAAAAGCACACAAGCACACAAATCAGTGTAGTCACGTTAGCATAAAGCGCATGAGAAAATCATACCTTTCACCATGGGTTACCTTACCACGTCACCTTATGTTCCTCGGTTCACACTTGATTCACTGATAAAATTCTAAGTGTTTCTGTTAATAACAAAGTACTACAGTATGTAACAACTAATACTCCCGTAGTTTAACCCCGTTACTCCATTAATCTTAGTTTTGCTCATGTGTTCCTAACTTCACAACTTCTCGTTCGCTTCTCACACTTGTTTACTTAGGTTCTTAGGTGCATATTGTCCTTACCATCATTACACTCCCAATGGCATATTACTAATGCCATTTTTTTTACCCGACCGACCTTGCCCAGGGTCGGTCCCAAGGTCGGTCGAAGTCAGTAGGTTACGGGTTTACAAAATTTCAGTCCGACCGACCCTACAAGGGTGGGTCCTAAGGTCGATCGAAGTTAGAAGACTTCCTAAGGTCAGTCTAAGTCAGAATACTCTAGATTCACAAATTTCAGGCCGACCGACCCTACCAAGGTCGGTCCAGCCCAGTACCCATTTTAATTACTCACTTTGAACTCCAAATTCTCCTCAATTCTCACCCAATATTTTTCTAATCATTTCCACATGTTTTCTACATGTTTAAAAACCCTAAAACACTCCTTAAACCTTCCTAAATCATTGGTCATACTCATACTCAATTCTTGCTCAATTCTACAACTTAAATTCTCATTTTTGTACTTATGCACCCTAGTGCATTTCCCAAACTCCTCTTATTAACTTACCTCTTGTTATCACCCATTTTGACCATTTCAAATCCTTTCTAACCATTTGCACACTCATTTCCCAGGTTCACTCCTTATCTTCAAAGTTTTACACACTAGTTCTTTTCTAGCCATTCCAAGGCATTCTCATACCATTTTGCTACATATTTTGTCCTATCATTTCCAAGCCTTCAACCACCACCTATGGGTGATTAATCCACTCAATTCAATTCACTAAAACACCTAGTTAGTCCTAGGTCACTTCTCCACTCATAATAACACTTAAACCACCTAGATTCCTACCCAAATTTTGCCATAACTCACCTACAATTCTAACATTCCCAATTGCACCATTTATCACCTAAATTCATTCACAACTAGCCACACCCATGGAGGGTCCTACCAGCATAAAATATCCATTCAAAATCCATCCATAATCCTCCAAACACAACATAATGCTTAAATCGTAAAATGCATAGCTCTTAGGCCCTTAAATCACAATTCAATCACAATTCTCTCCTCTAACTACCAAACACATTTCTAGTACCATTATTTTGGGTTCATTCCTTGCATTACCCATCCCAAAATCCTAATACGTAGAGAATATACATTAAGGTAGGTTTTCTTACCTTGGATTCTCAAATTCTCTTTTAAATTCTCATATTCCTCTTCTCCACTTCTCTTGACTCAAAATCGGCCAAGGCAATGTAACTTGCCAAATTCCAGCCCATCACCCAAGGGAAACACAATGAACAATAATTAAACTGCCAAACCCACTTGGAATAACTCCAATCCAAGGAAAGGCTTAAAGCACACAAGGTTAGGGTTTACCTTTGGAGTTCTAGAAGAGGTTTTAAACCTTGAATAAAAAGGAGGTTCCGCCACCATTGGAGACATGATTCAAAGCTCCAAAACAAGAAGAAAACAAGGCATTACAAAGGGGCAAAAATCGGCCAAGAAAGAAGAGGGAGAAAATGAGTTTTCCCTTGGAACTTTTTACCTTGAATGAAAGAGGGGACTCCAAGCTTCAAGAACCTCTAGCTTTCTCTTCAAATGGGCTATACCCATGGAGATGAACTTCATGGTTTTGGGATTTTGAAAAGAGGGGAATGTAGCCCTTGGTGAGAGGAACTCAAATATGCAATTTATTTTTGGTTTGGAGCATGAATGTGACTTGGGCATGAAGAAGAAGGAGGGCTGCCATTGAAGCTCCTCAAAATCACCAGCAAGAGAAGGGAGGAAGGGGAAGAAATCGGCAGAGAGGGGAAAAAGTGGGGAAGAAGGGAAATGGGAGGAGCGAGAAGAAGGTATGTCCTTTTCTACTTTTTACTTTTTGCTTTATTTGCTTTTGTTTTTTTTTCTTCTTTAAAGAGTCAACAATTAAGGGGAGGGTGTTGACTACTCAAGAAACCGGCTCCCCTATGGTAATTAAGCTAGGGGCATTTTATTCTTTTCGCAATAAAGCTCGTTAGTTACCCGGTTTTAGCACTATTCATTAACCGGGCCTGTTTTCCGGATTTTTCTCGTTTCTTTAATTTTAATGATTCTTAACTTCCATTTATACTTAATTATAGTTAAATAGTCAACTATAATTTTTACGGGTCTGTTTGACCACTTATAATCACGTTTTCAGGTTTTCTTGAAAAACGTGCTCTAAAGCTTCATTAGCGTTTTAACCCATTATTTGTATTCGTTTTACTCGGGGATCGTTCCCACATATTATTTAGACATAATGAAGCCCTAATAATCCATCTAGGACTCTAACCGAGGTCATATACCTCCTATGGTTGCCTAACGCTCGTTTTTACAATTTACTCTTTTTAAGCGTTTTCTCTTTTCTTTTGGCTTTATTTTCTTCACCAAAATTCTTTGGGCACTATTAGGCCCTTAAATACCATATTAGAATGATTTAATCACTATATTTAAGTTCGGGGTATTTCAGATTTACCTAAACTAACAAAGGAGGTGTTGGGGATGACTGGTGGCGCGATCTCCTGACGACGACAAAGTCTTGGCGGCTAAGGCTCCTGGCGGCGACGACTTCTGGCGGTCAGTAGCGGTAGAGTAGCACAACAGAGAAGGGAGAAGAGGAAGAGAGTCACGCGCAAAAGAGAAGGGAAAGAAGATGGAAAAAAGAAGAAGGAAAGACCAATGACGCGTTGGTGCAGTGGTGTTTGGGGCTGCACTTGGTAGGGAGAACCACGGTTCGATCCCCCACAACGTCCATTGGGAGGGGACTGACCTTGCTTAGGCTATCCAGTGCCGATCCCCGAACCGGATGTAGCCCAATGTGGTGAACCGGTGGGAAACCAAAAAAAGAAGAAGGAAAAAGGAAGGAGAAAGCTGGCGTCGGATATTTAGAACCCGTGAAATTGTCTCTTCAAAAGACTATTATTTCAAGACTAATAAGCCGCAACCGTTATAAGATAAAGAAATCATCTGGTGAGAAGACGATTTCTTGAAGAGAAGATTTCTACTACTATAATTAATGAAACCCGTGAATACTATTTCAGAAATTAGTTTCACACGTAAATTAATACTATAAGTATAAGTATGTTTTTTTGGGTTATTTCAGATTTTTTTTCGCGGAGGTGCCGAGGCTGTCCAAATTGAGGTTTTCGTATTTTTCTTTCCTTGCTACTTTGAAATTGCTCAAATCTTTGAAATCGCCGTTATTTCTACGCCACTCCGCGCCTCTCCCTCCATTCCCAAATCCATTTCGTCGCTGCTCATCACTCTGCCCTCGTCCCATGCATCCGCTCGCTGAATAAATTCCGGATTCCTACCATATCATTTTCCAGTCTTCCGACTCTCTCTCCTCTCCCTTCCTTCTTTCAGACACCCGCAAACATACTCCCCCTTTTCTCTCTTGGTATCTAGGGCATTCTTTTTCTCTTGTTTTGCAAGATTAATCTGGTCCTAGCTTCAAAAATGGCGAGAGGTAGGAAGAAGGGTGCTGGGACAAAGAAGGAAGAAGCCGAGCAGGCAGAAGAAAAGTTAGAGGAACAGAAGGAAGAACAGCAAGAAGCTAAAGCTGAAGAGGTAGAGGAAAAGCAGGAGGATAAGGAGGAAGAGAAGCAAGGAGAAGAGAAGCAAGAAGGTGAAGAAGGGAAGCAAGAAGGTGAAGAAGGGAAGCAAGAAGACGTAGAGAAGAAACCGGAGGAGAAAGCGAAGCGTGGTGGGAAACGGAAGGGAGCCAAGGGGAAAGAGAAGGTGGCCGACACAGAGGCTCCCCGTAGAGCAAAACGGGCGAGAATCGTGAAGCCTGAAGTTGAGCCCGAGTACTTCTCCGACCAGCGCAATCTGGTAAAAACATAGATTATGCTGATTGAATAATTGCTCACAAACTTCGCAATGTGTGTTCGTTGAAACTTTGTTTGAGATATCTTTCTACGGATTTGGTTTATGAGCTTCGCATTGCGTGTTTGTGACGTGTTTGCTTATTCATCACTTATTCTGGTTGTTGATGTTTATAGCATTAAATTTTTTATTACGTAAGTTGCGTGTCATTTTAAATATGTTTTGATGAGGCTCCGATCTTTCCTTCAATCAATTATTCAATCCTCTTGCCACGAGACACTTTTCTAAGCACAGTTTTGATGTAAACCCAATACCAATTCCGTTAAAAGCCTAGTGTGTGCAACTAAATGAGAGCGAAAACTGGCTTATCGTTTGGACTTTTTGCTTTTTACTTGCGCCATGGTTATTTTGCCAAATATGCTTTAAGCGATGCTTCGTAAGTCTGAATGGTACATTTTATCACAAGCAAGTTTCAATTTCTGAAGGTTGTATTGCTTTTGTAGGAGGACTTATGGAAGGAAGTGTTTCCTGTTGGAACTGAGGTCGGATGAACATCCTATCTGTCAAGATTTGTGATTATTTCCCCCTTCACTGATCTCACGTCTCTCACTTGAATTCTGTTGATTGCAGTGGGATCAATTGGATTCGGTCTACCAATATAACTGGAATTTTAAAAATTTGGAGGTAAGTGGCAAATATATAAATTGTCTGCAGTCAAGTTCATAACTATTATCCTTCATTTGGAAGGGACACTTCTGGCAGTTTTTGATGAGTCGATACACTGATCAAAACTCTGGCAGGATGCTTTTGAAGAGGGAGGTGAGCTGCATAAGAAAAGAGTTTATCTCTTCGGTTGCACTGAACGTAAGCCCCTGGTGTCTACTTAAAACTTTATTTTTTGTGCAGCACATTATGTTTAGTTACCAACTTTTATGGTACTCTAGTTGATCATATATGTTTATGTGCTGTTTGACATCCGAGTATGTGTCACTTTGTATTCTTGCAGCTCAAATGGTTCCATTCAAGGATGAGCAGAAAATAACTATTATCCCTGTTGTTGTTGCGGTAAGTATCAGGTGGTAGAAACAAGGTCAAGAAAGGAGCTCCACTAGTTGAGCTTCAAGTTGCCCTTAATTTTTAGATGCTATGCATATATCCTGTGATTTTCTCTCCCCTGAGTCTGTGGTGATTTTTTTGCCCTCTGCTTAGCGTTTTCAAAGCTAAATGTCTCATATATGAACACGTTTCATTTTCAGTCACACTGTAATGGTTATTGTTTCAAAAGTACCAATCTCAGATGCAAGGGTTTGTAATGATTATTCTTTCTCATTCTGTGAGAATTAAGTATGGTCTCTAGTTAGGCGTCTGAAGATAGTGGTTGAGGAGGGAACCATTCCTTTTTTCTTTGTGTTTCCTACTTCTTCTTTACCAAGTTATTTGTTCTCACTGGGTGCCCCACTTCTGATGTATTGATTCTGTGTAATTTGGTTGGTCAGGTCGTTTCTCCTTTCCCTCCCTCAGACATGATTGGTATTAATTCAGTTCAAAGGGAGAAGGAAGAAATAATTCCCATGAAGAAAATGAAAATGGACTGGGTCCCTTATATCCCATTGGAGAGCAGGTAGTATATATATGTGTGTGTGTTTGTTGTTCTGTTTTATTGATTATGGTCAGTGATTGTTTTGTTAGGCTCCTGTTTTTTTATCAACATCTAGTTTACTTGATTTCTAGGGACAAAATGGCAGAAAGGTTAAAAGCAGAGATATACATCCTTGGATGCACCCAGAGAAGGTAAATCCTGTGCTTGGCTATGAACTGACCTTTTGGAATCTATAACTTGTAATTATAATATTGTATTGGTTCTCTTCTTTTTTGTCATGCCAGAGGCTGCTAGATTGGCTGCTTTATAGATTCTTCTGTGGTTAACCTATTATCAGATAACTGACTCAGGCTCCTAAATCATAAAATGTCATTTTTTGTAATGAGTAGCCTGTAAATCATTTGTTTTGTTATGGAACAAGCCTTTGGGTAATATATGCATATTGGTTCACCAAATAGTAAAGAAGAAAATGACGTGGCAGAACTTAAAGCTCAGGCAAAGGACTGAGTGTTATAGAATTGGTAATTTATGGTCGTGATTTGAATATTGAGTGTTCCATCTCTCGCAAAGAAATCAACTGAAGTACAAACAAGCTCTAATTTTTTCTTTGTTTTCAATCTCTATACTGATTGTGTAATCAGTGTTTCCTTAAACAATTCTGATCATCATTGAAAACTACGTATTTATTACCATTAGAGTGGTCTGGTGGACAGTGGATTAAAAAAGCATTTCACATAACTACTTATGTCTGTATCTTATTTCTCAAGGTCTCCTATCATCATGATCTTTTTGGGACTGCCCTTGGGTAAAGGAAGATCCAATTTTGTCTATTGTGCCATCAATATAGTCCCAGGAATGATATGTTATTATTTGTTAAGTGTTCTCTTCTCTTGTCATTCTCCATTAGGGTGTGACAGAGATAGTGTCTCAGTTCACCTTGCTACTGTTGCATCCATTTGAAGAGTTCTTTCTTCTAATTGAGACATGGTTTTCTGTAACTGATCGATTGTGTGTAGAATGAGGCAGCATAATTTGGCTTATGTACTAACTAGAGTTGTGTAGAGCTTATTGATCCTTTTAAGGACCATCCATTGATGTCTGTGCATAGTATGAGGAAGATACAGTTGCCATTTTTTTCATTTTAAGGTTCAAAAATAAGTTTTGTTTGGTAAATTTCATACATTACCACTGAGGCAGGCTAATTTGCAATTATTACTCTGATTATAAAATTTCACCGGATACCTTTGATTGATAGTGTTTGTGTAAATTCCATTAAAGGGCTTGTGAAAAGATTAAATGCCCTTTGTCCATGTCTGTTAAATCAACTAAAATTATAAGATAAATAACAAAATGATAAGCTGTACATGATGAACTGAATGAAAACTACTCACAATTTCTTGGAGATTGCGAAGACCTTGATCTCTACCTGTTCAATGGCCATATTATGCTTATTAGATTTAAAAGGAAAAGTCTTCCTGGAAAATAAGAGGAATTGAGCTTGTGTGTGGGAGCAAGATCCCAATCTTAACTTGCTCTCATGTTTAGTTGATTAACAAACTCCTAACATTTCTCAACCTAGTACCGGTGTTCAGTTTTGGGTCCCATCTATAACTTATGCTCCTAGTTAAGTCAACACAACGTGCAAGTAGTAAGTTGCTCCTGATATCTTCGACAACTATAAGCTGCATGCAGTAATTAATTTTCTCAACAACCGACAAGCAGCAAGCGTGTCATCTTTTGTACTGTTAACTTTGATTACTGAGATATCCAATGGAAACCAATAACCTTTTGTCAAAGCTAGAGAGCTCAATGTCTTTTCAGCCACAGAATTTGGCGCTGTCTTCAAAGCCATCATATGTCCACTTTGAGTTCATCCACTCTCTGTTCTTGTTTGCCCATTTCTCCTTTTCAACCAAATGATCCTTCAATCTACCTTCAGTTTGCCATTACCCCATCGGACATGTTTGGTGCGTATGAATTCTTCTCTCCCCTTGTTTCCACCATTTCCCCACTTCTTAACCCTCTGTTCATTCTTCCTGCGACCAGAGTGTTTCTGCGCCCCTACTCCTCACATGTTAGGTGCACGATCAATGGTAGACAACCATATGTCTTCGAACGTGAATAAAGATGGTTGGTGGTCGATTGGCAATTGGAATTCAACTTGGGGATCATTGACAGAGGAGTTCGGCAATTCGATGGCAGCAATTCCCTGACCTATTGAACATCTTCTTCTCCCTCTTTTGCTTTATTCCTTTTTTTTTCTTCTTCCTCCAATTGATCATTCTTTGTCTCACTTTTCTTGTGGACTCCATTAACTCTGATGTGCAGAAGAGTTGGTGACAAGATTGTTTTTGTTTCTGATGCACTTGCTTTCGCTGCCACCAGATTTTGGATTTGGAAATCAAAGAAGAGATAGGTGCTGGCGTTGCTCACTACTCTTGCTGAGAGGAGGTGTGTTCAATCTGGAGTTAGCCCTCGGAGTTGCCTCCTGCCCACTGTCGCTCCCAATTGTACAAAACGCTAGGGTTGAGGAATTTTCTCAACACAATTTCATTCCTCTCCTCAATCCAATGATCTGTGTTCATGTAATCCTCGTTCATTATGGTTTGTAGACGTGCGGAGAAAGATTCAAGATGACTGCTGTACTCTACTGAAAAATCAAGAGGATTCTAGTTCTCTGCCTTCTGAATTCCCACTTGTGGCTTGTCCCTAATGAATATGAGAAGAACAATCTTCCCGATCTTAGACTCATGCTGATCTGGTACTTCCTCCATTGATGTCTGATGAAAATTGTCCCCCTCGCTAGGACTGCGACAGCCTCCTCTATCTCCCTTTTGCAAGTTAGTGTCCACAGCCAAGCTTTCCACTGTTGTAGCGAGACTATCCCACCTTCTGGAGAGGACAGAAAGCTGAAGTTGCATCGATGCCTGCTCACGCTCCAGATTTTCCATCATTGAGTTTGAAGAGCTTCTTGTAGAAACCATCCAACGCCAGTGCTGAAGGAAAGCAGCTCTGACCTTTGATAGGAATCTGCCTAACTTTCTCCCTCATTCATCTTAAAGAGGCCAATAGTCTTGATTACAATCTATCAATGTCCCCTTCCTAATCCTCTTACCATCTATATATACTAGCTAAGTGCAGAGCACAATTACCCTTAATCCGCTTTACTTAACTAACAACCCTAGTATCAGGTTGCGACTAAGAAATCCTAAATTTGTGATTATGAATCCTAAATTGACTAAGTTGCTAAATAGTCTTTGTCTGCGTCTGTAGTGTCTTTAATTCTCATTCTTTTGGTCTTCATCACGTTCTTCATTGGGGTTGTAGTTGACTTCTTTTAACATCTTGAACTTCAGTGGCATTTGGAGTTTGGATCAACAGCAACCACTGTCGTTTTCTACAAAGCTCCATTGTTGGGTGCACAAGCGTCCAGAGAGCTATTTTTCTTTTTCTTGTTTCTTGGACTTAACAGTAATAATCAAGGGATATTTTAGTCTTTTTGTTAGCCTTTCAATGAACATATGAACTAAAGCGTTTGTAAGTGGTATTCATTCAATTGTATCCAACTTCAGTGGTGTGTGATGGAAGTTCTAAACCTGAGTGTTACTTTGTGAATCAACACACACCTCATTGGTATTTGGTGCAATTTCCCTTTTGTTTAAAGCTGAAAGATGTTATCATTAATTTTGTACCTCTGTTAAATGAACTGCATTTTTTAAGTGGTAGAATCAGATGTGACATGTGTTTGTGCTTCTGATTTTAATATGTACTTTCTGTTTTCAACATAATATCAGTTGAGTTGATTTGGTATTTGTTGCAGGTCTGCTCTAAGGCATTTAAAGGAAGAACGTCTGAAGAAGTTCGAGTATTGCTTACCTCGTAGGTTTTCATACTGATCTTTACACTTCAGTGATCAGCCTTCAAGCTCATTTTGGTTTTCATACACATGTTGACAACTTCAGCTCTCCTGTCTGCATTTACGTGTCCTGTAGCTAACTTGTGATGATATTGCTCAAAAGATCCATATGGTCATAGAAACATAATGATGCAAGCACGAGATGATAACATATCATATGCCTGGGTCTAACCAATCTTCCATTGTATTAGGGGAGTAGGGTTGCATGTGCTCTGCAATGCTTCAAGTCCCAAACAGTTGGTGCTAAAATTTTCAGTACTTTGTTGATTTGACAGATTTCTACCACCCCTTCAAAGAAGATGAAATGGAACAGAGCACTATTGTGGATATTCTTTATCCAGTTGATCCCAAGCCAGTAAGTTTGTGTAGCCTCTGAACAAGTGCATTGAAACTCTTGAATAATTAAGTTGCTGATATTCTAAACTTGGTTGAAGCCAATGCGTTGATTTATGGCTGTCATGTTTTTTTTTCCTGGCCATAGCCTGCCGATTTGTAGTTTGTAATCCCCTCACTGTTAGTCAATTTATAATCCCTGCAGGTCTTTTGTGAATTTGATTGGGAGCTTGATGAACTTGAGGTAAACTTTCATGTTTTGGCTTTGGATTTTTAGGCAACTTGTTTCTGTTTTACATATTCCAACTGTAACACAAAGTTTCATTCATTAATCTGTGAAACCTAGTGGTTTGCTTTACGCTAAATATCATGATGAAACTAGTTGCATATTTGTAAATCTTCAGTGGAAGGCTCCTCGGTGTAGTTGGGTTACTTCATTAATAATGCAACTATTGACTGTTATTAAAGAATGCTTTTTTTTTTTTGTGGTGGAATCACACTCATATCCTGTAGTTTATTGTCTATGCACCTCAGTTTTTAGTGTTGTATCTTTGTATATTATTCTTTTTTGTATAATTTGTTGCATCTTTCAATTTTTTTTTAGGAATTTACAGACAAGCTTGTTGAGGAGGAGGATCTAGCTGCAGATCAAAAAGATGCCTTTAAGGTTGTCCCTTTGTTCCATATCAACATTTTACTCAAGCTACTTAGTTTGATGGTAATTTAAGCGTACTCTTGCTTTTCAGGAGTTTGTAAGGGAGAAAGTACGGGAGGCAAAAAAGGTTAACCGAGAGGTCAGTTTTAACCGTTTTTATGTTGTGAAAATGGGAACCCATGT
This sequence comes from Limonium bicolor, assembly GCA_023374045.1. NCBI lineage: Eukaryota > Viridiplantae > Streptophyta > Magnoliopsida > Caryophyllales > Plumbaginaceae > Limonium > Limonium bicolor. The sequence goes on from CM041783.1 coordinate 72,529,444, forward strand.
AATTTAATTTTCCTGATTCCGAATTCTCTCATTTGTCTACTAGGCAAGAGAAACTCGGAAGAATACTGTAGATAAGATGAGTGAAGAAATGAAAGCTGCATATGAAGAGATGAGGTTTTACAAATTTTATCCTGTGTCTACACCAGATACGCCTGATGTATCTAATGTGAAGGTATTCTTTTTTTTTTTTACTGTTCTTTAGGTAGATATGTGAAATCGTAATGCGTGGATCATCTAGTGGATTATCAGTTAACTGCTTGTTATGTTTCATTTGATTTCAACGCTTTTGATTGATTTCTTTACAACTTAAATTCCATATGATGTCATATTATTCCTCTCTGCAGGCTTCCTTTATTAACAGGTACTATGGTAAAGCTCACCAAGTGCTATAATCTGTCACTCTTGAGATCTATGGAACTTGTCAAAGAATCAAAATTTTGAACAGAGTATACCCCTACCCTTTGTTGGGGAGGTTTTTTGGCAACCAATATATACTGAAGTGTCAGACTGAAACCGTCAAGACACGTTTGAAGGGACTTTGAATAGGTGGTATTGTTGTCAGTAGATCTAAAATGTAGGAACAATTATGATCTGATTAGGTATCATCTTATGCCAAGTTTTAGATCATGCAAGGCTTCGTTGAGACATCATTTTGAGAGCGGGTACTTTCGCATTTGATTGTTTTTGTTGGGGATTCAAAGGAGCTGGAATATTCATTACATTAGGAGCTGGAATATTGTTTTGTTGGGTACTTTGCTCTTCATGAATGGCAAGTGGATAGTTTGCCAGAGTTGGTTTGTGTTCTTTCTATTTTGGTTATCATTTGATAAGTAGTTCTTTGAGATTGACAATTTGTGGGTTTGGAAGCGGTTGATGACCAAAAACCAAAATTCATAAGGCGATTAAAAGTTTCCAGCTGTGGAAATGTTTATTTGGCTTTGTCCGAAAACGATGTTGGTTAGCCACTTAAATTTGCTTTCTCGTACATGTGTGATGAAGCTTCCTAGTTTCCTTCCCGTCATGATCAGTGTTTTGCTGCCATTGAATTGTGTTGCATGTTAAGACAAACTACTCCTAATTGCTATGTGAACTTTCAACTCTGATCAAATTGATTTTACGAGTTTCACTCTTGCAAAAGAGGATCGTCAAGAATTTATGATTTGGCTTTACATGTTGCAGCTTTTGGTTGTTAATGTTTGGTGCGGTTGATGATCTTCCTCGATTCGGGATTATGTAAGCTCCAGTATTATAAGTTTGCTTTCAAGAATTAGATTCGGTCCGTTGTCTTCGTGTCAGTGTCTATCATGGCCTTACTTGTTTTGTAGACAGAAAAATTCTCTATTTTAACTTGGGAGTTGATGTCAAAGAGCTTTTTGACGTTTACTTGCCGTGCCGCTTGGTTGACTCTTAAATCTATATATTATACAATTTGAAATGTCGTGATCTATAAAGACTCCCAAATTGCTATTTGTTCATCTTTTAAGGATTATTTGAACATCCTCCTCTTTATTCAATTGAACTTGTTTACTTGGTCGGTTTCCAATTCGCGCGGTAGGAGAGAAATAATTTTATGATATTGTTTCTTCAAAAAAATTTATAAATACACTCCACTATTCTCAGAAAGTACACCCACAAATCTCATTATTCTCAAAATTCTCTCTCTAGAATCCTTTATTGAGGAAGTACGAGGAGTATAATCCGATATTTTCAGTGTAATTGTTCAATGTTTTTAATTTGGAGAATATATCTGTAAATTTTGAGTTTATTTTATGTTTTTGAATTTGCCCATAGTAAGCCGGTGTCGATGGGCATCGAAGCCGGTTTGGAGACCCCATATTAGAAGACGGAGTTGATGCTTGTGCTGCTTTATGGCCATCGACACCTACGTCGGGGTAGAAATTGTCCAGTTTCATCATGTTTTGACTGTTTTTTGGGTTATTTCTTATTGTTTTTTACCCATTTTAACTTAAAAGTATTGCAAAGACAAAAAATATCCTCTGTATGAGCCCTTTGTACGTCCTTGCAGAGCCGACTCTTAACAAGTCTAACAGTGGTGGAACTTGAACAGGGCCCAAATTTTAGGGGGCCCCAAATTTGGGGACCTATTTTCTTAAGTATGGTCAATTATCTTATAGTGAAAATCTTATTTAATAGAATAAATAAATAATAGTTGATTGAATTTAACAGTATTAAATATTTTAGAAGATAAATAAATGAATAAAATTATTGGTGAAACTGTTATATTCTTAGTACAATCTATTAAAAAAAAGAAAAAAATACGATGTATAGATCTTTTTTTCTTTTTCTACGTGGTCAGTGACAACATCTTCACCTACTTTATTCTTTCTTTAATCCTAACATTTAGTTTTACTAAGATTTTGTTGTAAAGAAACCTAGCAATATAAGTATTTTAAAATGATTATTCCATAATGAGTAAACTTCTTTTATTTATCTATATTGTCATATTTTTGACATTTTATCTCATTACATAACTTAATACAAATTAAGTTGTGACACAAGTAAATAATATTTTTTTATTTTATATTTAAGTTTAATTTATATAGGCCCCCATAAAATATTTAGCACAGGGCCCTAAAAATTACCAGTCGCCCCTATGTCCTTGTCGACTTTAATGTCATCCAGGTACTGCTAGCTGTGTTTTTTTTTAGAAAAAATTTGTTTTTGGACACTATTTGTAATACATCACAAGTTTTGGGTGAATGCAGAGCCGGCTTAGAGGGTGTGAAGGTGAACCCATGATACATGGCCCCCCCTAATCGGGGCCCCATTTTTAAGGGTTGTTATTTTTTAGGTATAGTTAATTAGTTAATAATTTAATATAAAAAATTATAAGTAATAAATTATGAATAAAAATGATACTTTTTATGAAAATATAAACTAATTAATAGTAAAAAATCTGGCATAAATATTACTATATGTACATTAAATTAAATATAATAATTTTATACTATATTTTTAATAAAATGAAATATTAGTATTAGAATATTATTGGTAAATAAATCTTTAAAACTATTATTAAAAAACATTGTTTTCTTAAAATTGAATAAATAATTTTATTTTAAAAAATTATATCACATAATTAAATATTTATATCAGATATAATAATTTAAAAATATAGTATATTTAGAAAGAATTTTTATTAGATAATTAATATTAATAAGCAATGATTTTTTTAAAATTATATATAATAATTTTTTATATATAATTTAACATCTTTATATATATTATGGTCCAGTTCTTAAAAGAGCTAATAGTTGATAGCTGATAGCTAATGACTGATTAAATTAGTTGAAAGCTGATATAATTAGTTAAAAATGACATTAACTTATTGTAAATAATCTGATAATGTGTGTTGCCGTTGCTAAGTTTATTGCAACAGCTTAATGTACAATTTGATTAATAAGTTATTTTATATAAATATTAATATGTTATAATACTACAGTACAATTTAAAACTATGTTGAATATACTATAGTTGTACATTTACAATACGTCATTAAGGGTAATAATTTTTTATAATGTTATTATCATAATTACAAATGTCACATATGTATTCATATTCATGTAACTAAAAACAATGTGTAACATAAATGTCCATAAATTACCAACTATTGAATATTACAACAATATTACTAATATATATATATATATATATATCATAATTACATATGTAACATATGTATTCACATTCATGTAACTAATAACAATGTGTAACATAAAATGTCCATAAATATTCCAGCTATTTAATATTACAACAAATTTACTAATACTTATATATCATAATTAAATATGTAACATATGCATTCATATTCATATAACTAATAAACAATGTGTAACATAAAATGTCCATAAATATTACCAACTATTTAATATTAAAACAATATTTACTAATACTTATATATCATAATTAAATATACATGTAACATATGTATTCATATTCATATAACTAATAAACAATGTGTAACATAAATGTCTCTAAATATTACCAACTATTTAATATTAAAACAATATTTACTAATATTTACATATCATAATTAAAAATATATATACAATATGTATTCAATTTTCATATAATGTAACATAAATTATATAATACATATATTACCAACTATTTAATATTACAACAATAGTTACTAACTAACAAGTTAATAAAAAGCAAGAAATAACATGGAATAGCAAAACATACAAACTTGAATTTTCTTATCCCCCCACTCATCTGAAGCATCTATGTTCCCTGTGGATCCATCCAACCCCACGTCATTGGTATCCTTTCCAACCAGCTTCTTCCAGTCCCTCCATTTCCCTTTCAAATGCTCGACCTTGTTCTTGATTTGAGACTTTTGAACAGGTTCCTGGTCCGACCTTCTACTATTGTAGGTTTTTACTATTTTTTTCCCCACTAGAACGCACACTAGAGGTACTCCCACTCTTACTAAAAAAGTTCCTAAACTCATCACAACATATCTAACGAAGGAGTTCAACCTCAAAAATATTCCAGTTGAACCTAGGTTGCCTCCTAATATGTTCTTCACCGTCATCATATCATCATCATCATCTGCTCCTACCACACCCTTTCCCTTTCGTTTTCACTTCCCTACCCATTTATTTCTACACGGTAAAGGTTAAACTTTCAATGATTTTGTACAGGTAAACAAACAAAAAATCATGAAAACATTATTGGAAGACCACAATGTACGCACATCATCGACAATCAGCATAGTGATTGCAGGGGAAAACCAGGTAAGCAGTAAAAAAACAAAAGAAATCACTAGTAATAAAAAAAATAAAAAAATATTGAAGAACTAATACACAATAAAACTGTAGTCCTCTTGGAGAAGAAAACACAAACCGAAACCCAAAATGTGTAAAGCATAACGGAAGTATTCAACTACAAGATGTAGGTACTAAAAAAAATCCAATTCGTGAAGTACCTTCATTGTCGCCAACTTCTCAGTTGCTGATGATCAATACCTGAAAAAAAATTGTAAGTGAAATACCCCAAACTTAATTATAGTGATTAAACCTATCTAATATGGTATTTAAGGGCCTAATAGCATCTAAGGAATATTTGGTAAAGAAAATAAAACCAAAAGAAATAGAAAACGCTTAAAAACGAAAAATGTAAAAACGAGTGTTACATAACCGTAGGAGTTATGTGAGCCCTTGACTAGGATCCTAAGTGGGTTCCTAAGGCTTAATTATGCCTAAATGAACATGTGGGAACAATTCCCGAAGAAAACGGATCCATAAAATGGATTAAAACCACAATGAACCTTAAAGCGTGTTTTTCAAAAACCAGGAAAACGCGACTTTAAGCGGGTTAAATAGACCCGTAATAATTTTAGTCAATCAAATGTCTATAATTAAACGTTAATGAAGTCTAGAACCAATAAAATTAATTAAACGAGAAAATTCCGGAAAACGGGTTCCGGTGAGTAAATAGTGTAAAAACTGGAAACTTGTGGGGTGTAAATTGTAATAAGAGAAAAATAGCCTCTCCATTGGTAATTAAAAATCAGAACCAATTGTGTGAGTGTAGTGGGGACGATTCACTCAGCCTCCCTCTCTTTATTTTTTACTTTTATATATAAAAAGACAAATTCATAAAGTAAAAAGCACTTTATGATTTCCTCTCTTCCATTCCCCCCATCTCTCACGTTTTTCTCCTCTCTCTGCTCTGCTCCAGACTCTCTTCTTCTTCCTCCCTCTCTGGTAATGGCGATTTAGAAGACCCTCTTCCACCTCAATATTCTCTTCCATTTTTGAGAGCCTAAATCACCTCCCAAATACTACAAAAAATATACCGTTGGAATCCCCTTGTCTTGGAGATCATCTTCCACCTTCCGAAAATCGAAAATCTCCAACTTCATTTCCATGGGTGTAACCGTTTTTGGAGCTTGAAGGTGGCCATTTGGAGCTCCATCTTCTTCTTCTTGTTCTAAGGTAAGAAAAGGACGCATAACCCTCTTTTTCAGCTTTTACTTTGTAAATCAAAAACCCACGTTGAACTCCCATTGTTCCTTGTTCAGCCTGTTTGGCATTTCAAAAGGGAGCTGAAGCATTGCCATTTTTCTAGTCAAACCCTCATTTAGAAGTTCAAGGTAATACTTCCTAAGAGTTTTAAGTGTTTCTCTTATTAGTTAGGGTTTGTTTCTTAAGTTAGAAAATTTACTAGCTTGTGTGTGTTGCCTTGGAACGTGGTTGTAGCTTGGCCTGGTTAAAATCAAGAAACAAGAAAACAAGGACAAAGAAGGAAGGAGGAACAAGAAGGGAAGAAGGAGAGGAAGAAAAAGGAATTAAGTGACTTAAGGTAATGAATTACCTTGTACCGATTTTTAAGGTTTGTATGAATAAGTATATTGCCTTGGTATAGTGTACTGCTACTGTAATGGTAGGAAAGGAAATGGAGTATTTAGGTTGATTTACATTATTGAATAAATGCCTTGGAGCCTAGTTGAATGAGAGTATATGTGCAGGAAATTTAATGTGTGGTTAGTGCTTGAAGTAAGGTGGAAATTGGGATCAATGTGGATGAGATGAATGTGTGGTGAGAATGATACAATTATAGGGGAACCTCTGTCAAATTTCTGTAGGAAACTTAGTGACTTAAGTGTCTTAAAGAGAAGAAATAACCTAGGTTGAACTAGGCGTGTTTTTGGAGTTTGATGGAATAGTTAACCACCTTAAAAACTTGACAGAAACGTCTTTGAAGAGATGGTCCAGGTTTGTAACCCTGGACACAAACCCGGACCACCCTAAAAATTCACCAGAATGTGTTTTAATGCATTCTAATGATGAGGATTTGAATGGTAATGATAGTATAGGTAATTAAGACTTGATTAATGATGTTTAATGGTCATTAAGGTATAAACAAGCTTGGGAAGTAATGAGAAGTAAGTAACTAGGTGAATGAATTTGAATTGTAAGGAACTAGTAGTTGTAATCGGGAAACACTAAAGATGGGCTAGGTTAATTATAGGTAATTAACCGCCCGATTCTATGTATGTTATAGGATTTGAATGAATTGAACACCGAAGGAGAGTCGGTGAGTCCAAGGACAATGGTGAACGGTATGAACTTCTCATGTCCTGTATGCTACCTTGGCTACTCTGATTTGTGTGTTTGTGTGCTAATTGATCACCTAAATAAGATAAAACGCACGAATCGGATTTATTGCGCCTACTTGTGCTTATATGATATTATTCCTTGTTGAATGTTTATCTTAACTCTTAGTTTGTATAATTCATGAAATGAATGGATGGAAATGAAGTGTGTGTGTGCTTGTTGTGTACTGTGTTGACCAAGTAATGTAGTATAGGACTTCTAACTGATTCCTAACCAGCAAACCATTCTAACAAGAAATTGGTAAATTGGAATGAGTAGAAGTCCGATATAGTTTCGGTCACGCGTGAGGAGGAGGAGACACAAGAGGTTGGATCAAAATCCTGGCCTTCATCTTTTCCATTGACTAAACTCCTTAAATGGGAAGCATCTTGGATTAGTGAGCCACCCTAAAGCCCGGTGGTGGGATGGTGTAGTCCCTGCCCGGAGGTCACACCAACTTAACATGAGTATAAGTAAGTAAGTAAGTAAGTAAGTATGCAAGTATTGTATGAGTAAGATTGATTAAGTATTTACCGAGTAAAAGAGTAAAGAACATCCGATTAACCCAGATGGGTAACTGGCTAACCATTGATAAAGTAAGGATTGTGAATGGTATTGTATTACTGTTTGGCTTGTGTATTGCCTTCAGTTGTATGTATTGTATTTTGTATGAATGTATTGTCTTATGTAATAGCATGTATGCATGTATAAAATGAACTTCATGTATAGTCGACCAATTAGTCGGCATACCCTAGTTAGCACGCGGTATATGCGAAGTTTATATGCAACGTTTTGCTGAGCTCCTTGGGGCACTATTTTTATTTTCCAGGTACCGGCAAAGCTAAGAGGTCGAAGTGAGACCAGGCTGTCATGCCTAGTATTAGCTAAAGATTTACTTAATGATGTATTGTTTTGTATAAGGATTGTAGCCATATGAATTGGGTGTACCCAAGTGGTACACCCTTATGCACTTGTAAGCATGTAGAATTGTGAGAACAAGGGTAGGAGGTTAGACTCTTGATAAGCTATATAGACTTGTGAGAAATGTTGTATTTGGATTTGAATCTTAGCAAACTCGGTATATTGTATGGTAAGTATTGAGCAATGTATTGAATGGAGAATTGTTGTACTCGGTTTGTAATTGAAGTGTGGATTGTATTTGTTTTAGTACTCGGGTATTCCGGTCCATCAGGCCGATGCTGTAGTGGAAGTAGGCCTTGTTAGTCACGTGGGTGGCTAACGACATTGTATCACCCGCCGATGAGTATGGATTATCCGCTGTGTAAGTATGGAAGTACAAGGTGATTAGACGGTAATGACAGGATTAGCGGTAGGGGTGTTACAGTAAGTTAGGGTTACCCAAGGAGAAGGAGAATGTTGAAAAAATTGTAGAGAAAACAAAGCGGGAGAAATTTCATGTAGTAGTTACCTTTGCTCGCTCCTCTGCGTAGGTAAACTTCAGATGCGGTGGGTTAATAAGGAGGATGAAGAAGTAAATGCAGTTGGTAACCATCTATCACTAATTTAATGTTGGTATGGGTTGAAGTAGCGTAGCTAATGGATGATGTAGCAAACATAATTATCCACATAATTGCTAAAGTCACTTGTAAAGGCCTTTTACACCCCAGTTGAAGTGGGCTCACGAACTGGGCCTATAACCATGTATTTGAACCGACACACAACCCCCTAATTGATTGAGACGGCCCTGGGTGAATATTGTAATTCTTGGAAAGTTTTTGAAAAAATTTTGGGTTAATGTCATCCACAAATCGAATGTGCATATTGACCCTTCTGTGGTGGGCCAATTGTGTAAGTATAGTTTGTAGTCTATGATGGAACATCTTCTTCTTAGTTGTATGTGTTCTCTAGTACACCTCAAAGGTGCAAGTTTTATCGAATCTATATGGCTCTCAAGTGGGGCTCTAGGTTTTTATTTTTTTTGCCTTGAGATTGTTCATTTTGATAATTTCTGTTGTCAAGTTCCCCACTTTTCTAATAAATAAGTAAGCTTCTATGCAAATATCTATAACATATGAATTCCTTGTAAAATAATGAAGAGGTGGTAGCCGTATAATTTGGGAAAAAATTTCTCAAATAAACCTCTCAAAATAAAAAATTACTCATATTAACCTCAATCCCAAATTAATTCCTGAAATAGCACTTCCAGGAGAAATAGTCTCTTATAAGAGACGATTTCATCAATTATAAATCTAGAAATCATCTCTTCAAGAGACGATTTCACTTAACCCCGCGCCTGACTCAGTGAGACGGAAGGGAAGGAGAAATCGTCTTTGCAGGAGACGATTTCTCGTCTAATAGACAACCGTGGCTAATTACACATGAAATCGTCTCTTCAAGAGACGATTTCATTATGGAAATCGTCTATTCATAAATCTTTCTCCTTCCCAACTTCTCATTTCTTCTTATTCTTTTGAGAACAGCTGCAGCGCTCTCTCTTTCTATTCTCCTCCGCCCTAGACGACACCACCTCCGAAGAAGCCCGCCGCCGCCTCCGAGAGCTGTGCCGCTGACCACCTGCAACGTGCACTACATTTTGAAGTAAATTCTAACCCTAAATTAGTTAGGGTTTGTTAGGAAATTAGGATTGTTAGTAAATTATTTAATTAGTAAGTTAGTAACTGATTATATGTTGTTGTTTGTCAATTTGTAGTGGTAATTGATGTTTTGCTAAATTGAAGTGATAATTTATTGTTAGTTTGTGGAATTATAGTGAAAATGGATTATTTGTGAAATTAGGAAATTTTGGAATTTTGTGAAATTAGGGAATGTTGGAAATTTGGATGTTTGTGAAATTGAAATCACAATTGATTGTTTGAAGTGTTTATGTAGTTATATGTAATTAATAAGATTGATTATAGTATTAGTTGTTAAATCCTAGTGTATTACAATATTATAGTGTTCGTTTATTATTTTTGGGTTTTTTGTTACATTCAACCAAATGTTGGGAATGGCTGATTAAATTTGTGATACATCAATGGCGTTCTTAAATAGGTGGATATGTCCACCGTTATCCAGTTCTTGTGTCGTATTAGTGACAAATTGTTTATGGGGTAAATGGAGCTGATTACGAGGGTGGGAAGAAGAAGCTCCTTTTGGTTAGTGTCAACACCAATTATGAGCAGCTTGTTGCTCAGATTGGTAGTTGTTTCGGTATGCAACTTGTGCACTCACGAAGTGAAGGTGTCACAGAGGATGGGTCAGTCAATGAATGACAGTACTACGAAGTGGACAGTGATACCCATCGATGACGATGAGGATGTTCAAAATGCCATGTTCTACTGTAGGGGTGAAGGGCCAAGAGATATATTCTACGACAAGCCCCCCAATCTTCACACCAAGCCCCCCAATCTTCACACCACCCAAAAACCAAACCCCTTTGCCTTCTTCATATCCTACACATCAAACGCAGATCATCACAAACACTTCTCTTCTTCTCAATGCTCCTCCTCAAGATGAAATCTCTTTACATACACAAGGCCATTCCTCATACCCAACACCTGTTGTAGATCCTCTCGAACATGATGTTGGTGATGATCTTGGGCACTTTGATGATGACAGTGACTTGCGGGAAGACTTCGAGGAGAATGAGATGGAAGGACTCGGAGGTGGTTCATCTGACAATGATGATGATGATAATGATGGTGCTGATGATGCCATACCGGATGATGTGGATACTACTGTGGTCACTACCACCACCAGGGACGGTGATGCTTCTCTTGTCCATTCATACCCATTCTACAACACCGGTGGTGGTAGTGGTATTATGAGGTCGGCGGAGGAACAAGAATTAGAACTGGGAGATTGGAGCTACAACAATGAGTTGAAGAAGGGTATGCTTTTGCGGAGCAAAGACGCGGTGATACATGCTGTGAAAAGATGCACCATATTATTCATCATCGATCGTTTGTGGTGAACCGGTCAACCACGAAGTTTTGGGACATCTACTGCCCAGCAAAAAATGAGTGAGGATGGAGATTGCGTGCTGCGGTAACGAAGAAGCACCCTAGTTCTTTTATGATCACCATTGACGAAGGCCCGCACACTTGTCTAAATCCATCTTGAGTCAAGATCATCCGCAACTTGACTTGAGATTCATGGCTTACATATTCACCAAGTATTGTGTTCGCCACATCGTGAGCAAGCCACAAAGGTGGAAAGAAGTGCAGAGATGGAGAAGATGACCTCCAGAGAAGCCCTAGCATCACAGCCTCGTAAGTTTGCAAAATGCATGGCAGAGTTGAAGAGTGCTAGTGTCAACGCCCCTGATTTCTTTGACACTATATCGAAGGAGCAGTGGACATTCGCACATGATGGTGGGCATTGGTTTGACATGATGACTACGAATTTGAGCGAGAGTTACAATGCAGTTTTGCTCGGTGCTAGAAACCTGCCTATGCAGCACTGGTCAAGAAGACGCTCTATAATTGTGTAAAGTACTTTGGACACATGAAGGGGTCAAGCATCGGTAGCTTTGGCTAGAGGAGAGGTATATGCTGGTTGGGCGATGGAGAAACTGCAGAGATGGAGACAATAACGCCAACACTCACCATGTCACGAGATTCAAAGGGCCTAGAAAGTTGTTCGAAATCACCACTGCCACCAAATCATTAGCTTATGTTTCAAGGGTGGCAATCGACACACCGTTAAGCTGAGAGATGGTCACTGTACTTGCCATAAATGCAAACTTATAGGATTTCATCCTCACATGCGTGCACTGCAGCTGCTTTCATACACATGGACAGTACCACTCTTATGGGGTCGTGCTACACTTGGCAGAAGCAGCTTCATGTGTATTCCAGACTTTTCGTCCCATTGGTGATCAACACTCATGGCCTCCAGCAGACTTTCCCATCATTCTTCCTGACCCATCTTGTGTGCAAGGAAAGGGAAGACCAAGGTCGTCCCGTATCCGTAATGAGATGGATCTGAAGGAGCCGAAGACTAGGTGCACTAGATGTGAACATGAGGGTCATAATAAGAGGAGATGTCCTAATAGGAGTGGTTCCTAGTGTTCGTTGTGTAGTACTTGTTAATTACTTTTGTACTTGAATTTGTATATTAGACATCAACTTTGGTTTGTATTATTAATTAAATATTAATGTAATGTTTCTTATGTTCTAAAAGTTACATTTTTTTTAAAAAACAAGCTCTTAATGTAGTTGAATGTTTGTTATTTAATATTCAGTTACACATGGATCCCGCTCCACCCCCTGGTTCTATACTTAGACATCAGTGTAGTGATAGGTCTAGGTCCGTGTGGGATGGGAATGAGTACCAGGTACTACATTGTCGCCGTTTCGAGGCTAGTTTATGACGTGGCGGGCATGTGTGTTATGATGATAGAATGCGCCCATATTTAGAGGCTTCAAGGTTCTACGGGATTACCAGTCTAGAGTTCATCTCCTTGGATTGACATTTGATCACAACACTGGTGGAGAAATGGCGTAGAGAGACACATGCTTTCCACATGCCGTTAGGAGAGACCACCATCATGTTGGAGAACATTGCTGTGCTTACTGGGCTACCTATAGACAAACTACCGGTCATGGGTAGCACGCATAGATATTGGGGAGCATTATGCGACGATCTCTTTGGAGCTAGACCGGCCGATATTGGACATCATAGTAGGTTTAAGCTCAGTTGGCTGGGTTCTACTTTTGGTCAGTTACCTGAGGATGCAGATGAGGTGACTATCATGAGGCACACCAAAGCTTATATACTGATGCTATTAGGTGGCACTATTTTGTTTACCGGTCGGGGAACCAGGTCCACCTGATGTTCTTGTAGCACCTGAAGGACTTCACTGTGGCTGGTTAGTACAGTTGGGGTTCCGCTTGTCTGGCATGGTTGCACCGGCAAATAGTCTGGCGTCTGATGCGGGGGACAATGGTATTACTGGGGCGCTGGTTGTCCTACCGGTTTGGGCGTGGGGGAGATTTCCTTATATAGCTCCCATCCGTCGACGTGCCTGTCATGTTGGTCAACTTCCTTCTCTTCCGCTTGCCCATCGTTGACATGTCGACTTTGATGTAACTGGCCACTCTATGCATGTCCTCACTCACTATAGAGAGGCCTTTGACAGGCAGACACCACATCAGGTGAGTGTCATTTTTTTGGTTTGTGTATGTTGTTGTGGTTTCATTTCACAAACATTTTGCCTCTTACTTTTTGTGTTCCTTGTTTCTGATTGTCTGGCAGCCCTATATGGAGGAGGTGTTACAATTTCTTCTTCCATATTGCTTGGTTGGTCTCCACATTGCACGAGCTCGGGTGCCACTTATATGCTTACATATAGTGGAGTGACATCTCTCGGATCGTGTAGAGCGGCAATTTGGGGGAGGCAGTTTCCTCCGGCTGATCCTAGGACATACAGGGACGATGCACGAGTAGATCTGCATAGCATTGACTTGAGAGGCCACACCGATTGGAATTGGGAAACTCACCATTCGGAGTACATTGCCCTGTGGAACCTACGCGCTTCGAAAGTTGTCGATCTATAGTTGGATGATGTTGGTCCTGCGAATAATGGTACGGTTGCAACACGAGAAGATACATTGGTCGTACGGGAGCTTTATTGGGATACATGGTGAGTAAATCTGACTTAACTTGTTTTATTTTAGTATTATGACATTATGTTGTTATATTCATATGTTGAATTGTGGTGTAGGGGGAGACCACAAATGAGGTCATCGGCATGCTAGAGGCAATGCGTGTCGATGATGCTCTCACTAGTTTACGGATGATGAGAGATGAGTACAACAACACGTACTACATCCTCCCATGGCCACAACATGTCCCAACAGCTGCCCCTGATGATGAAGAAGCAAATGCTGCTGTGAATTAGGGTGGAAGAGAAGGGCGTGGTGGTCGTGCATGCAAACAAGATTTTTGATAAACTAAAAACTAAGAAAATAAACCTAGAAATTAAATAATCAAAAGCCTTTGGGTTGCAAAAATCCCAGTCGTAGTAATATAGAAAATAGCAAAGTAACCGGAATCGAACCATGGGACTAAAAGAGTAAATCTAATCCTAGAAAATAACTAGAAATGGAGGGGGTTGTTGTCGATTGTTTTGGTGAAGCTAATTAAACTAAATCGAATAAAACACAAAATGAAGTAAATTGAGAAATTTAATATGGTGAGGCGGAACTCCCGGGTTCAAGCTAGTTACGTTTGATAGATTTTATAATTCCCTCTATTTAATTTGAGTCATAGATTGGCATATTCCTAAAGTTATCTTGAGGACTAAATCCTAGTCTCTAAAGCACGTATCTAACAGAACGTGCAAATTCTAAATCAAGAGATAAGCACAACACATGCAGATGAATAAGCACGAGGAATTTTATTCTTGCATCTGCAGGAACAACTCAGTCAATCAGATTCAGTTTCCACAGGTTAACATATTAAATTGACCTTTCCTTTAATCACCGATCAAATCATAAAAGAATTCGCAACACAATTCAACAAAGTCTAGAATTTCAAAAAGCTCAAGAAATAAATTATTATGAAACAATCTGCAAATATCTCAGATTAGAAGGAATTATAAAATCATCTCAAACTACAGTAACCATTCCCCAGAGTCAGATCCTTTAGCCAGACAAAGAAAATAAATAGAGGAAAAACTAAACCTAAATCTAAAAGCTAGAAACAGAATTGAACTGATGTTGTATGAATGGTTGGATGAATTGATGGATGCATTTCTATGCCAAAGTCTTCGGTATTTATAAGTCAAATTCAAGGCTTCTCGCTTGTTCATTGATGTCTTCTTTTACATTCCTTCAGTTTCACGAATTGAATAGAGACCTCTGAATTTAATTAACTTACTCTCTTCAATTATTTCATTGATAACGCTTGGAAGACTCTGGAGTTACCTGCACGTAAATAGGGAGTTAGTGTAGGTACTTTAATTTATTTACCTCCTTCGCAAAATACCAAATTCCCATAAATCCATCCTAAGTCTTTTAAACTTCAAAATAATTTGTTTTGTTGACAGTTTCTTTTAGATATAGAAATAGACTTCAATTAAATACAAAATCAAGAGGACATGGTAATAAAGACAAGGGGTTTCAGCAGTAGAATTTGCATAAAATAACAGCATGTCAGTGCAGGTGGTCAAGGTAAAGGAAGAGGACGTGCACGTGGTCGAGCTATTGAGCCAGTAGATCATCAGGAGGTGTTCGACATCGCCGGTAGCATGACCATGTCTCAGGTAGTCGATCCTACACAGCAGGTCGACACCACTGGGTTTGCATACTACGGGAGCAGCGCGGGCTTTCACAGGGCATCATCTTCCGGTGCTGGGATAAGCAGGGACTTTGACATCACGATGCCAGCTGCAGACCTTGCATTAGCTTCTACTTCTACTCCTGGAGCACCACTTAGAGATAGAGATTCCCGAGATCGTCATGATGTAGGGGATCTTAGTGGTCATGATCTTGATCTGACTCTCGCATAAGCGGTTGAGGATCCTACACCTAGTGGGACTAGGACGTATGTACGACGTAGACGTAGATGATGTAGGTTGTTACATTTTGTAAATAAATTGAGATTGTATTAATATTGTTTATGTTTTCTATCTTATAAACTATTATATTTGGTTCACATTTCAATCTTGTGTTTATGTAATGTTATAATTATGTTGAAGTGTTTATGAGTATCATGATTGTAAGGGAGTTTATAATATGTACAGATAGTTTGTTATGAATTTATGGTGTTACAGCCCTTGGAACATGTTCCAAGTGTGTGTTGTTAAATTGAGGTGTTGCAACACTTGAAAATTTTCCAAAGTGTTGTGAACAGGTGAAATTATCTCTTCAAGAGACAATTTTATATTTATTTAAGTAGAAATCATCTTTTGAAGAGACGATTTTGCCTCTTTAAAAAAATGACCACGGGGCGGTCCCTTGAGCGGTCAAAACCAAAGAGGTTTGGTCTATGAAACTCGCAAGCGCTCCTGATGCGTCCTCGACGTGTCGTGGACTCTAATAAAACTTGATATACGAGAGACAACAATTAAACTGGAAAATACATTTCGATTGAGAATTTACACACACAAATTCACTCAATCTCCCTTGCCCCACACACGGACTCCCGAGACAGTTTTGACTTTACCCTTAAAGTCGTCAACCCTCTCTTGACTATCAGCCTACGGTTCACTGACCGTTCTCCGACCTTTCATCCTATCAAATACTCAATGTATTGATACTCTAACCCAGTCCTCACTAGCTCACCAACTTTAGCACTTACACACACACACACTCCTAAGTCTGATCCACACTTGCCTAGATTATCTCTATCTTTTCTCTCGTAAAGGGCTTGTGTTACAAGGAATATTAAGGCACATATTTATACAAGTTAGTTGAGATAGAGATAATCTGGACACGCATCTTGGATCCCGGTCAGACACAATTGAAGCAGGAACCCCATGAAGACACACAATCTCATCGATATACAACTGAGTGAGGCGGTGCTGACTGTAGGTCTTCCAGACTGGTAAGAAGTGGGCACTTTTTGTGAGCCTGTTCACAATCACCCAAATAGCATCAAATCCTCTCGGATTCCAGGGAAGTCCCATAATGAAATCCATACCGACGCTCTCCCATTTCCACTCCGGAACTGGAAGAGGCTGAAGCAGACCAACTAGTCTCTGATGCTCTACTTTGACCTACTGACAGGTATGACATCTGGCTACGAACTCAGATATATCCCTTTTCATGTTGCTCCACTAGAATGTCTCTCGAATGTCCCGGTACATCTTCACACCATCTGGGTGTACCGAGTACGGGGCTCCATGAGCCTCTTGCATGATCTCTCGCCTCAAGGTGTCGTCAGCTGGCACATAAACTCTGTCTCTGAACCTCAGGCAGCCATCCTCAGAACTCTGAACTCTGACTCTTAACCGGCCGGAATCTCCTCCCTGATCTACTAAACCCGACATCAAGCTCCTGACTGGCCTTGATCCGGTCGATCAAGGTAGCCTGAATCTGTAAAGCTGCCAAAACCCTAGAACTCTCATGACAAACGACTAGATCCCCAAGCGCTACAACTCAAGGGCAGACCTCTGCACACCAGTCAACACACAAGCAACTCCAGACGGACCTCTCCTACTAAGCGCATCAGCTACGACATTCGCTCTACCAGGATGGTAGAGGATCTCCAGGTTATAGTCGTGCAGCAACTCAAGCCACCTCCTCTGCCTCAAGTTCAGCTCCTTCTGAGTGAACAAATATTTGAGGCTCTTGTGGTCCGTATACACCTTGCACAACTCTCAATACAGGTAGTGCCTCCAGATCTTCAGATGAAACACAACGGCAGCTAACTCCAAGTCATGGGTTGGATAGTTCTTCTCATATGGCTTTAGCTGACAAGAACCATATGCCACTACCTTCCCATGCTGCATCAGAACGCACTCGAGTCCCTTATGGGACGCATCACAAAAGACCTCCAATCCCTCAGTCCCCTTTTGAAGAGTCAGAATCAGCGCAGAAGTCAACCTCTTCTCGAGCTCCTAGAAGCACTGCTCACACGCCTCGCTCCACTCAAACTTCACCTCCTTCTATAGTAGACGAGTTAGGGGAATCACCAACTTAGAGAAGCCCTCTACGAACTTGCGATAGTAGCGCGCCATGTTATAACCCAAGATTTGGTTATTATTTTATTTCGTCACAATTTATCTTTAAGTTGGTTCAATCTTAATTCAGGACATGGAAGTCCTTTGGATTAAAGTCAAGGGCGAAGTGGTCCTTTTCATTTCAAGATTTTGGTAAGGAATTATTATTAATAGTTGGGTGTTATTAATAATAATGAGATTACATTCTGATTAGCACGTTCTATTCCAACCCTCTTTCCCGATCAGTTTCTCAGAGACGTGGTGCCTTCCTTCTTCTCCCTCTTCTCTCTTCACGTTCTGTTCTTCATCAATCTGTGCAAGTGCTGCTGATTGGAGATTTGACTGCTGCTGGGAATTCTTCATCGTTTTGCTGCTTCCTTCGTGTTCAGGTTGGTGTTCGATGATTAGTTTTGCAATCAGATTGGGAACTTCTCCAATCCCTAATTTCTTTTCTCTGCAATCTGATTGTAATCAGTGGATTTCCCGACGTCTCCGTCGATCTTCTCTGCTGTGGGCTGCTGCTGTGTTACGTCTATCGTATTCAGGTGAGACCTCGTCTTAGTTCTCCGTTCAGTTTCTGATTTGAGTGTTTCGTCAGCGTCTGATTGTGGTGTTCGTTCTCTGCGTCGTTATGGTTATTCAGCGGCTGTTCGGATTGCATCGTTGGGCTGCTCTGTCGCTGGGTCTGCGCTGCTGCTGCTGTGTTGTATTTCGGATCCTTCTGCATCAGATTTGAAGAGCGTTTGCTGTATACGAGGTAGGTGGCTTTCGGATTCGATCCGTGTGTTCAGCCTTGGGGAGTTTGGTTTCTACAGATTAATTCGATGTATTGACTTCATGTTTGGTGTGTGATTTATGCTCGATTTAATGCCATTTCAATGGATTAAACCCCCAAGGTTGTTTTGTAAATGTGTGTGTTGATTTGAATAAGTTTTGTGCTTCTGTTCGTGTTAAATCCGCTTCTGTTTGCTGATTTCTGTGACTTGTCCGAACTTCCGTCCGAACTTGGAAGTTCGGACAGGTCTCTGTTGCGCTTCTTCTTTTGAGTTTTTGAGGTGTCCGAACTTCTGTCCGAACTTTGAAGTTCGGACACCTCTATTTTCTGAAACCAAACCGAGCTTCGAAGCTCGGACTTCACCACGTAACTTTTCCGAAAAACGTGTCCGAACTTCAGTCCGAACTTCGAAGTTCGGACATCTCGTTTTCGCTCTCTGTTTTGAATCTGCACTTGTGTCCGAGCTTCGAAGCTAGGACACAAGTTTGGACCTCTCTCTGTTTTCGCTATATCTTGCTCGTTTGAGCTCCGTTTTGAGTGTCGTTTGCGGCGTTGGATTCCTCTAGGACACAAGTTCGGACCTCTCTCTGTTTTCGCTATATCTTGCTCGTTTGAGCTCCATTTTGAGTGTCGTTTACGGCGTTGGATTCCTCTTTCCAAATACTATCTGTCTATACATGTTTGAGCACTTGGTTATGTGTTATCTGATTTTGTAGCCTTCAACAAGCTTCTGAATTCTGTAACTTTGGTTTGTGGGGTTGAATTGCCCTTCTAATTTCTCAGTTTTATATCTGCTCTCTGGTGCAATGGTTGCACATATACTTATTGTTTTAAGCTTCTGTTTTGGGACCTAGTTATCTTTGTGTCTGAGCCTTTGGATGGCTGGTTTCGCTGTCTCGTAGCGCGCTATGTAGGATCCTTCTGTTCACGGGTGATGTTCCCCGTTCTGTTCACGGGTGTTTCACCTGTTCTGTTTACGAGTGAGGTTTCCTCATTCTGTTCACGAGCTTGTTGCTTGTTCTGTCTGTATGCTGTGATCAACTAGTGTCCCACTCTGTTTTCTGATTCTGTCTGCTTCTGCTCTGTTTAGTCCTTATGGTGTGGACTTCTGTTTCTATTTTCTGACACGCTTATGGATTCCTTTGACTCCTTCTGATTTGTCAATATTCTGTAAAATGTTTTGAGCATGCTGGTTGATGAAGTTGGTCATCTACTGGGCATAGTTGTGTGCTCATTCCCCTACTTTATCTAACATTGCAGATTGATCAGCGAGGGTCACTTGCAGCTATGGAGTTTAGTCCATCTTGTTATTTGATTCTTTTGAGACTTTGTATTTGAATTTGAGCCTTTGGGCCTCTTTGTTAGCTTCCGCTTCTGATATTAGTTTGGTGGGTTTTGTAATACTTTTGGGATGTTACGACATCATTTCGGTTATACTTTATTTAAGTATTTCGTTTGGGCCTTATTTGATTATCTGTTAAGTTTGCTTATTAGAGCCTTGCGTTATTATGTAATAATACGCGGCGTGTAATACCCCTAACTCCTAGGCCAGTGTTTGGGGGTGTTACATTTAGTGGTATCAGAGCTCTGGGTTCTAATCTGCTGGGATTTTAAGTTAGCCAGTCAGTCAGAAACGTCAGTGATAGTGTCTGAGTTTAACTGCTTGCTGTTGGACTTTCAGAATGCCGCCAAGAAGAGCAACGAACCCTCCGGGAAATGTGGCTGATGCTTTTCAGCAGTTCATGACGCAGCTCATGCAGACCATGGCTGCAGGAGGTGGACCAGCTGGAGGAGGACCAGCTGGCGGACCAGGCCCAGCTGGGGCAGATGCTGGGGGGAGAAATGTGAAGGCGCTTCAGGAGTTCATGAAGCTGAAGCCGCCGTCGTTCGATGGGGCAGGAGACCCCCAGGAGGCCAGTCATTGGTTGTCAGAGGTGGAGGACTTGCTACGAGTCATGGGCTCAGAGGAGGAGCAGAAGGGGACTTCGCCACCTTTCTGTTCAAGGCCGAAGCCAAAGAGTGGTGGAGGTCAGTTATGGGAGGTTCCCACAGCCTTGGACGTGGGAGCAGTTCACTGGGAGTTCAACAAACAGTTCTACCCCGACGTCTACAAGGATCAGCGCATTCTGGAGTATAACCGACTGCGCCAGGGTCGGGACATGAGCGTTGATGTAACACCCGGCGTGGTGTTACCTCTCACATCGATCGGGAGAGAGCACGAACCATACCTTATTAGGGTGGGGATACTCTTCCCTTGTGTGACGCGTTTTGGGGCGAAACCCCAGGAACAAATCCGTGCGGCCTGCGTGCCAAAGCGGACAATATCACACATGTGGGGCTGTTTGTCTGGGCTGTCACAGATGGTATCAGAGCCAGACCCAGGTCGGTGTGGGTCCAGTGAGCCCGTGAGGGCACTGGGCTCCTTAAGGGGGTAGGGTGTAACACCCGGCGTGGTGTTACCTCCCACATCGATCGGGAGAGAGCACGAACCATACCTTATTAGGGTGGGGATACTCTTCCCTTGTGTGATGCGTTTTGGGGCGAAACCCCAGGAACAAATCCGTGCGGCCTGCGTGCCAAAGCGGACATATCACACATGTGGGCTGTTTGTCTGGGCTGTCACAGTTGAGGAGTACGTTCGCAAATTCATCAGTCTGTCTAAGTTCGCACCTGAGCCTAACGAGCATAGGAAGGCCAGGAAGTTTGAGAGCGGCCTGAGGCCTGACATTCGTTCTGCTGTGACGCCCCTGCGTCACAAGACCTTCAGGAACGTTGCTGATGTCGCCCTGTTGGTAGAGGCTAACTTGAGAGGTCGCTAGTCTGGAGGGAAGGACCAGAAGAGGAAGCAGAGGTCCGACGAGAGCGACAAGAGGGACCAGTCTGCTTCTCAGAAGAAGCAGTCTACTGGAGATCGAGCTGGAGACCGTTCACGAGATAGAGGCGGTTCGACTTCGTCAGTTCCCATTCCGAAGTGCCAGGTCTGTGGCAAGTTTCACAGAGGTCAGGACTGCTATAGGAAGTCCGGGGCCTGCTTCAAGTGTGGATCCATGGGACATAGGATTGCTGATTGCCCTCAGGCTGAGAGGAGCAGAGGTAGCTCTGGAGGTAGAGCCGTTGAGTCTGCTTCAGGGTCCAGATCGAGACCGGGTGGAGCAGAAGAAGCCCCAGGGCCAGGCCAGAGTGTACGCGATGGCTGGAGAGAGAGACCGATCGACTGACAGAGTTGTCACAGGTATTCTCCAGCTGTCTTCTCGTTCTGTTTTCTGTTTGTTTGACTCTGGAGCCACCCACTCTTTTATTTCTGCTGAGTTGGTGGGTGAGCTCGGTTTTCCTGTTGTGCCTCTGGGTGTTGAGCTGTGTGTGCATAGTCCATTGGTTAGGGACTCTTCTATGCTTTTGAATTCTGTCTGTAAAGCTAGTCCTGTGTTAGTCAAGAATAGGATTCTGTGTGCTGACCTCATCCCGATGGAGATGACTAGTTTTGATGTGATCCTGGGCATGGATTGGCTTGCTGCGCACCATGCCCACATTGATTGTGCTGCTTCAAGAGTTACGTTTGAGGAGCCGGGCCAGCCCCGTTTGATTGTAGCAGGGAATAGACTCCCATGCTCGCCGCCAGTCATATCAGCGATGCAGGCGTTCCGTTCCGCTTTCTGAGGAAAGGATGCCAGGGATATCTGTGCTACATCCCTGAGGTTCGCAAGGATGCGAAGCTGGAGGACATACCAGTGGTCAGAGACTTCCCAGATGTGTTCCAGGATGACGTACCTGGGCTTCCCCCTGTCAGAGAGGTGGAGTTCTCGATCGAGCTCGCACCTGAGACTCAACCCATTTCTAAGGCCCCATACCGTATGGCGCCTGCCGAGCTCAAGGAGTTGAAGGTTCAGTTGCAGGAGTTGTTGGAAAGGGCTTCATTCGCCCGAGTGTGTCGCCTTGGGGAGCTCCAGTGTTATTTGTTAAGAAGAAGGACGGTAGCATGCGGTTGTGCATTGACTACAGGGAGCTCAACAAGGTTACCATTAAGAATAGGTATCCTCTCCCTCCCTCGCAAAATAGATGACTTGTTCGACATAGTTGAGCAGGAGCTCAAGGCATTTCGAAGAGCGATATGAGGGTTCCGGTTATCATTCATTGCGGATTAAGGCAGACGATGTGCTAAGTCCGCCTCAGGACTCGTTATGGACATTACGAGTTCCTAGTGATGCCATCGGTTTGACGAATGCGCCTTCAGATTTATGGATATGATGAAACGGGTTTCAAGCCGTTTTTGGAACCAGTTCGTGTAGTATTTATTGATGACTCTTGGTGTATTCCAAGAGTGCTGAGGAGCACGAGGAGCATTTGAGGACGGTTTCTCCAGACTCTGAGGGAGAACTAGCTGTACGCGAAGCTGAAGAAGTGTGAGTTTCTGGTTGGATCAGGTGGTATTCTTGGGACATGTTGTCTCCAAGGATGGTATCTCCGTGGACCCGGAGAAGATTAGAGCCATTACTGAGTGGCCCAGCCCACTAATGTTGGGGATATTCGTAGCTTCCTGGATTGGCGGGCTATTACCGCAAATTTGTGGAGGGCTTCTCCAAGCTAGTGATCCCTTTGACTCGTCTTGCTGCAGAAAAGATGTGAAGTTTGAGTGGAGCGAGGCCTGTGAGCAGTGTTTTCAGGAGCTGAAGAAGAGGCTGACTACTGGCCGATCTTGACTCTTCCGGAGGGGACCGAGGGTCTAGAGGTTTTCTGTGACGCGTCCCATAGGGGACTTGGGTGCGTTCTGATGCAGCATGAGAAGGTAGTAGCATATGGCTCTCGTCAGTTGAAGCCTATGAGAAGAACTATCCGACCCACGACCTGGAGTTAGCTGCTGTGTGTTTGCTCTGAAGATTTGGAGGCACTATCTGTATGGAGCAGCGTGCAAGGTTTATACGGACCATAAGAGCCTCAAGTATCTGTTCACTCAGATGGAGTTGAACTTGAGGCAGAGGAGGTGGGGGAGTTACTACACGATTATTATGATTGGAGATCCTCTACCATCCTGGTAGAGCGAACGTTGTGGCTGATGCGCTCAGTAGGAGGGGTCCGTCTGGGACCGTTTGTGCTTTGTCTGGTGTGCAGAGGTCTGCTCTCGAGTTGCAGCGTATGGGGTGTCTGGGTCGTTCCGTCCAGAGAGGTCTGGGATGTACCAGCGTTGCAGATTCAGCCTACCTTGATCGACAGGATCAAGGCCAGTCAGGAGCTCGGCGTCGGTTTGTGTAAGATCAGAGATGAGATTGCTGCTGGTCAGGAGTCTGAGTTCAGAGTCTCAGAGGATGGTTGTCTGAGATTTAGAGACCGTGTCTGTGTGCCTACTGACAATGCCTTGAGGCGGAGAGATCATGAGGAGGCTCATGAAGCTCCTTACTCGGTGCAACCCAGGAGGTGTGAAGATGTACCGGGACTTACATGAGACATTTTGGGGAGCAACATGAGAGGGATATTCTGACTTTGTATCCAGATGTCGGACCTGTCAGCGGTCAAAGCGAGCATCAGGACCAGCTGGTTTGCTTCAGCCTCTACCCGTTCCGGAGTGGAAATGGGAGCGAGCGTCGGTATGGACTTTGTCATGGGGCTGCCTAAGACTCCGAGGGGTTTTGCTGCAGTTTGGGTGATTGTGGACCGGCTCACGAAGAGCGCTCACTTCTGCCTGTCAGGAAGACCTTCAGTTGCATCACTTGGCTCAGCTGTACGTGGATGAGAAGTGCGTTTGCATGGAGTTCCCAGTTCGATTGTGTCTGACAGAGATCCGCGCTTCGTATCTAGATTCTGGCAGAGTTTGCATCAGGCTTTGGGGACGAAGTTGTCTTTCAGTTCAGCTTACCATCCTCAGTTAGATGGTCAGACAGAGAGGATGAATCAGGTCCTTGGGACATGCTCAGAGCATGTGTGTTGGACTTCGGGGGCAGCTGGGATCAGCACGTTGCATGATAGAGTTTGCGTACAATAATAGCTTCCAGACCAGTATCGGGATGATGACTCCGTTGGAGGCCTTGTATGACAGGAGATGCAGGTCACCCATCTGTTGATGATCTGAAGGAGAGAGCCGTGATTGGTCCATACTTAGTTCAGGATGCTGTGGGCAAGATTCAGTCTATCAGAGAGCGCTTGCTTGTGGCTCAGAGTCGTAAGAAGAGTACGCCGATCAGAGGAGACGACCTCTAGAGTTTGAGGTGGCGACCATGTGTATCTGAAGGTTTCTCCAGTTCGAGGAGTTGTTCGGTTTGGGAAGAGAGGCAAGCTTAGCCCTCGCTTTGTGGGTCCTTTTGAGATCCTGGAGAGGATCGGACCGGTTGCCTACCGCTTAGCTTTGCTCCTGCGTGGCTGGTGTTCATAGTGTGTTTCACGTGTCTATGCTGAGGAAATACATTCGGACCCGTCGCATGTGATTGACTTCAGTCCGCTTCAGTTGAGGGAGGACTTCACGTTTGAGGCGGTTCCTTCGCGGATTTTGGCCGAGATGTTCGCAAGCTCCGGAGTAAGACCATGCCTTGGTGAAGGTGCAGTGGTCGGGTCAGTCAGAGGAAGAGGCGACCTGGGAGGGGAGGCGAAAGCGAAGTGCGTTCTAAGTTTTCGCCCTTTTCGAGCGAGGTAGTTTTTTATTTCGAGGACGAAATTCTTTAAGGGGGAGGTGATGTATAAACCCAAGATTTGGTTATTATTTTATTTCGTCACAATTTATCTTTAAGTTGGTTCAATCTTAATTCAGGACATGGAAGTCCTTTGGATTAAGTCAAGGGCGAGGGCGAAGTGGTCCTTTTCGTTTCAAGATTTTGGTAAGGAATTATTTTATAATAGTTGGTGTTATTAATAATAATGAGATTACATTCCGATTAGCACGTTCTATTCCAACCCTCTTTCCCGATCAGTTTCTCAGAGACGTGTGCCTTTCCTTCTCTCCCTCTTCTCTCTTCACGTTATGTTCTTCATCAATCTGTGCAAGTGCTGCTGATTGGAGATTTGACTGCTGCTGGGAATTCTTCATTGTTTTGCTGCTTCCTTCGTGTTCAGGTTGGTGTTCGATGATTAGTTTTGCAATCAGATTGGGAACTCTACAATCCCTAATTCTTTTCTCTGCAATCTGATTGTAATCAGTGTATTTCCGACGTCTCCGTCGATCTTCTCTGTGTTGTGGGTGCTGCTGTGTTACGTCTATCGTATCAGGTGAGACCTCGTCTTAGTTCTCCGTTCAGTTTCTGATTTGAGTGTTTCGTCAGCGTCTGATTGGTGGTTCGTCTCTGCGTCGTTATGGTTATTCAGCGGCTGTTCGGATTGCATCGTTGGGCTGCTCTGTCGCTGGGTCTGCGCTGCTGCTGTTTGTTGTATTTCGGATCCTTCTGCATCAGATTTCAGATTTAAGAGCGTTTGCTGTATACGAGGTAGGGGGCTTTCAGATTTGATCCGTGTGTTCAGCCTTGGGGAGTTTGGTTTCTACAGATTATTCGATGTAGACTTCATGTTTGGTGTGTGATTTATGCTCGATTTAATGCCATTTCAATGGATTAACCCCAAGGTTGTTTTGTAAATGTGTGTGGTGATTTGAATAAGTTTTGTGCTTCTGTTCGTGTTTAAATCCGCTTCTGTTTGCTGATTTCTGTGGACTTGTCCGAACTTCCGTCTGAACTTGGAAGCTCGGACGGTCTCTGTTGCCGCTTCTTTTTTTGAGTTTTTGAGGTGTCCGAACTTCTGTCCGAACTTGAAGATTCGGACACCTCTATTTTTCTGAAACCAAACCGAGCTGCGAAGCTCGGACTTCACCACGTAACTTTTCGAAAAAACGTGTCCGAACTTCAGTCCGAACTTCGAAGTTCGGACATCTCGTTTTCGCTCTCTGTTTTGAATCTGCCCTGTGTCCGAGCTTCGAAGCTAGGACACAAGTTCGGAACCTCTCTCTGTTTTCGCTATATCTTGCTCGTTTGAGCTCCGTTTTGAGTGCCGTTTACGGCGTTGGATTCCTCTTTCCAAATACTATCTGTCTATACATGTTTGAGCACTTGGTTATGGTTCTCTGATTTTGTAGCCTTCAACAAGCTTCTGAATTCTGTAACTTCGGTTTGTGGGGTTGGATTGCCCTTCTGATTTCTCAGTTTTATATCTGCTCTCTGGTGCAATGGTTGCAAGATGCTTATTGTTTTAAGCTTCTGTTTTGGGACCTAGTTATCTCTGTGTCTGAGCCTTTGGATGGGTGGTTTCGCTGTCTCGTAGCGCGCTATGTAGGATCCTTCTATTCACGGGTGATGTTCCCCGTTCTGTTCACGGGTGTTTCACATGTTCTGTTTACAGTGAGGTTTTCTCGTTCTGTTCACGAGCTTTGTTGCTTGTTCTGTCTGTATGCTGTGATCAACTAGTGTCCACTCTGTTTTCTGCTTCTGTCTGCTTCTGCTCTGTTTAGTCCCTTATGGTGTGGACTTCTATTTCTGTTTTCTGACACGCTTATGGATTCCTTTGACTCCTTCTGATTTGTCAATATTCTGTAAAATGTGAGTTTGAGCATGCTGGTTGATGAAGTTGGTCATCTACTGCATAGTTGTGTGCTCATTCCCCTACTTTATCTAACATTGCAGATTGATCAGCGAGGGTCACTTGCAGCTCTGGAGTTTAGTCCATCTTGTTATTTTGATTCTTTTGAGACTTTGTATTTGAATTTGAGCCTTTGGCTTTTGTTAGCTTCGCTTCTGATATTAGTTTGGTGGGTTTTGTAATACTTTTGGGATGTTACGACATCATTTTGGTTTATACTTTATTAAGTATTTCGTTGGGCCTTATTTGATTATCTGTTAAGTTTTGCTTATTAGAGCCTTGCGTTATTATGTTATAATACGCGGCGTGTAATACCCCTAAACTCCTAGGCCAGTGTGTTTGGGGTGTTACACGCCAGTCCAAGGAAGCTACGAATCTCCCCCGACATTAGTGGGTCTGGCCCACTCTGTAATAGCCCTAATCTTTTCGGGTCCACGGAGATACCATCCTTGGAGACAACATGTCCCAAGAAGACAACCTGATCCACCCAGAACTCGCACTTCTTAAAGCTTCACATCTAGCTCTCGCTCCCTCTAGTCTGAAGCACGATCCTTAGATGCTCCTCGTGCTTCAATAGTCTTGGAATACACCAAGGTGTCATCTAAAATACCCAACGAACTGGTCCAAAACGGTTTGAACACCTGGTTCATCATGTCCATGAATACAGAAGGCGCATTCGTCAGACCGAATGACATCACTAGGAACTCGTAGTGTCCATAACGAGTCCTGAAGGTGGACTAGGCATGTCGTCTTCCTTAATCCTCAACTGATGATACGGACCTCAGATCTATCTTCAAAAACCACTTAGTCCCAGCTAACTGATCAAATAGGTGATCGATGCGCGGGAGAGGAATCGGTTCTTCAGTTTACCTTTTCATTCATTGAATAAAATCATAGTTCCATTTTCATAATTCATGTGCACACCATTCTTCATTTACTCATTAAGAAAAAAAAGAAACTAAAATGATGAGCATTCATGTTTTTTGAGAGAAGAATCGTGAAACAATCATTTTCCGACAATGGAATAGAACGAGTTGTTTTTTGTTTTCTAAAAGTTTAACATGCTTCATCAAGCACCACAGCTCATCCCAAAGCATCAAAGCAACCCACAAAGCATTTCCAAGCATACACTTGTTAAAATTGTTGTCAAAACCCCTAATCAATAGTGGCGGCAATATGAGTTTAGGATCTTCATCTTTAGTCTTTCATTTAAACGTGTGACAAGTCTCTAAGTGAAAGTTCACGAGAGTGTGCTGAGCTGAAAAACCATGAGCAAACGAGCGTGTCATCTTTACACGGCTCCAGTGAGGCCACACTCAAAGTAAGGTAAACTGTATAACTCCAACCGAAGGAGACAATTTGTAGATTTACTCGTAGACCTGTGAAAAGTAACAAGAATGGATACAAAACTACCAGGAATGACGAAGCACCTAGGTACAACACCACATAGCCAAAAAGCTTGTGATACATGACACTAAAACCTAGGACCCCCACCGAGCTTTTCACATATCTCCATTTTGATACGTTAAGCTCCATAAAACAAGCCAACTCGTGATGAATATCCGACCCGGTGACCAAAAGGAAGCGAGGAGTCCGACTCTTGGATGGTGTCTTCATGAGTCCGAAAGAAGCACATCACTACTAGCACAATGAAACGATCTGAAAAAGGTCCCAACGTGACACAAGATCCAAAAATCCTATATCAAAAACAGCCCTCAAAGTCCAAAACCGGAAGACACAAAAATCCCAAGAAAAGAAAAGAAATGGGTAAAAGAAAGGAAAAATCTGAGAAGCCTCAAAGAAATCAAATACTGGAAAAGAGAGAAACAGTGTAAAGGACGACTTCAAAAGTTCCAAGACTCAAGCTCAAAAAAAAGTCAGCATGAAACAGTCAAACAACTTCAAGAGGTGAAAAGGTGAATCCAAAAGATGGCGCAAGTTCCAGCATCGGTCACCCTTATAGCTCCACATATCACTACATCTCTCCATTGTCCGTTGTCTTTCATCCCTCCCTAGGGCCACATTATAAGCCTCAAATACTTCTGACTTTGTAGCTGTGTATCTAATCACGTGAAAGTAACAGATCGAATGCGTAAATCCAAACAAATGTCAAATTCAATGGTCTAGGAGTTTTGACCAAGAGTAAGATACAAGTGCAAATACCCATCACAAACTGAGTGTAGATAGGAAGTGTGGAGGGTGATTTTTCGGTATGAGGGGGGTCTATGTAATATGGTCTGACTGAAAAGCCTAGATCCTAAAATTGCCATTCTGTGGAGGGCGAAAACCCGTTTATTCTGGCATCCCTCAAATACCTACTATATTGTCCGTCTTTCCCAGAAAGCATAAGGGGAATGCTAGTGAGCACTAACCCCACTCTCAATGGGCTCCACGCGGACTTATGCCTCTATAAGGCGAATTGACTAGAGTCGCCACCTAGTTTGACCTATGATAACTAGGAAGGAAGATCGGGTTCTAGGAACCGTTAATTGACTCTGATGAGTTGTTGCCTATGGAAAGGACTTATCTGATCATACTAGAGCTTCTGTGTGGGTTCGCACTGGGTTACACCCTTAGAAGTGGCAACGACCACGACTTCGGATTGGTGCCCGAGGAAACCTCGGTCTCCAATGTCGGGATTGCCTTCTTTCAAAACCTTTTTGGAGAGATTCATTTAAAAGCAAGGATAGGATTAGGACTGGAGGAGAGAAAAAAGAAGTGTGGGGGAAGCGAACTTTTGCCAAGCTAGCGCCAAATGAAAGGATGATGAATTCGGATGAGTATAGAATGAAGATTTAAGAAGGTATGAGGTGAATGAAAGAGACAAGACTTAGAGTCTGATGGTTTGAAGTTTGTGGGAGCCGAAGGAGGTTTGAGCGTCTTGAGAGATATAGGAGTCGTCTTAGAGGGGGAATGGGTTTTTGTTTGGAATGGGGTCGTTACCCTAGATGGGCTGCCTACGTACTCAACTCCCTGTTGAGATCATACCTTACGTAGTTCACGGTCTTTAGGATGGTTGAGTTTTTGAGGTAATTGAGGGTTGGAAGTGGTTGTTTGGAGGGGAGATAGTTGAGTGCAAAGGGTATTTTGATTGATGGGGGTCGCACCCTGTGTGGGTTGCCTACGTACTCAACTTCCTGTGAGATCAGACCTTCCGTAGTTCAGGTTTTTTGGGTTTTGGAAGTTAGATGTTTATGGAGTTGAAGACATTGAAGTGTTTGAGAATTAGGAGGGTTTGAAGTTTCGAGAAGTTTCGGGTTTGGGATGCTAGTCTGTGAGACACTCGGGTCTGTGAGACATTTGAAACCTTGAGATGTCGAAGTCTGTGAGACGCTTGGGTCTGTGAGACGCTCGGGTCTGTTAAACGCACAGGTCTGTGAGACGTTCGAATCATTGGAATGACAAAGTCTGTGAGACATCGGGTCTATGAGACATTAGAGTGTGGGAGAAATTGGAACGGAATCGAAATTGAATTGAAATCAAAATTGAATCGGGTGGAATGAATATGGTTTGAATCAGAATTGAAAAGAATTTGAATGAGTTTGGAATTGAATTGAATTGAATAAAGTTTTGAATTGAATGAAGTTAGAATGAATTGGATTGAAATGCATTTTGAATTGAACTAAACTAAGAATTGAATGAATTGAAACTGGACGGAATTTTTATTGGGAATTGGATTTGAATTCGATTGAAATCGAAATTGGATTTGAATTGAAATTAAAACGATTTTGGATTGGAATTGAGAAGAATGGGATGGAATTGAAGTTGCGGGCAAAAATGAGCCTAGTTTAGGCCTTGAAAGCGGGCCGGGTTGGACCATGAAAAGGGCAGGATGGGGCCTTGAAAGCGGGCCGGGTGGACCATGAAAATGGGCTGAATTGGGCCTTGAAAGTAGGCCGGGTTTAGACCATGAAAAATGGGACAGATTGGGCCTTAGAAGATGGGCGAATGGGCCTTGGAAAAGCGACTTTTGTATGGGGCCTTTAGTTGGATGATTTGAAGTTGGGATTGCCCATGAATTGGAATGAATTTTGAATTGTGTATGAAGAATGAGTGTGAGAAAGATTGCTTTTGAAAGAGTGTTTGATGCGTACGAGAGATTGATTTTGTAGTGCGTTTGATGAGAGAGTGATTTGAAATTGAATTTTGGGCTGAATTGGAAACGAATTTTGGTTTTTGAAATGGATTTTATATTGGTGAAACGAATGATTGATTGTGAGTTTTATTGTGACATTTAAGGATTGTTTGGAAAGTTTTTTTTTAGGAGAGATGTTCCCACAAACAGGTACTACGACCCTCGGGTACTACGACCTTAATGTGGACAACATCTATGAATGGTCCTAGGGCTTTTCTAAACCGGACTTGATTTGTCCAGTAATTAAGTGGGTAGACCTGAAGGCTATGCTATGGCTACATGTATTAAACCAATCTAGCAATTTATAGACGAAACTAACAAATAAAACGCACAATGTATAATAGAACCGAACATGTATAAACAAGATTCAAAAATATGTACAAAAGATAGACAGAGTAAAAACGATCAAGCCGACAAATACAAAAAAAAATTATGAAATCCAAGACTATGCTAGATAGCACAACTAATAGACAAATTACAACTCATGATAACAAATTAAGTGTTGAATTAAAATGCTGAATAAAGTGCTAAATTAAAAGAGCTGCTATGGGGGGTCGCATCGACGCCGCCTCACTCGAGCTGAAGGAGATCCGAAGAGATACACCAACCGTTTTCACGTTTGAAGGGAGGCTCCAGTAGTCCTAGCCAAGGTCCAGCTCCTTAGTCCCCAAGCGGTTCCTCATTCCTCAAGCAATACGTACATGCCATGGAACACAGACAAAGGACACAAGATTAATTAGTAATGAAATATAAGAGGGTTGAGGTGTGTGCATGGGATCATACGGCCCCTCTCAATGGGAGGAAAGGAGGCAATTTAATCATCTCCCACACCCCAACCGAGAACATAGAAAAGAGTTTCAGCTGCCAACAAATGCTATGAATTGTAAAATAAATCATGCATTAGGGTTGCTACTCAAATTAACTCGTCACCCTTAGATCATGACTCAACCAAAGTGTAGTATCAAAAATAAGGGTCATGAGTCATGTGGGATCATACCTAGAAGGGTTTATATCATTTCCCTCTGAGATGGAGAATTAATAAGGACCAACCCAGCCAACGGATGCTTTATCTTAACAATCATAGCATAGGGCAACTATAACTCTATTCATGTTCTTATCTAAGCGCTTTGGAACAAGTTTCATGCTAGTCTCAAACTAATTTCCAAACCAAATATCTATGCGCAAAGAGCAATTAAGTATCAAAGGCGATTGAAATAGTAAAGATTGAAGATGAAATTTCCAAACCCATTGGAAGAGAATCAAGCCCAAAACGCGTCAGCAAGATCAATTCGCATGATTCAGTGTCAACCTCCAAATTGAGCAAGTGCCCCCTCAGTCAATTCCAACCCACATCATCCAAACATGTGTACCTCAGTCAAGAGCAAAGCAAAATGGTTGTGAGCAGTAATCACTACAAGCGGATAATAAGCATGAATGAATCGGGCAGCATTAGCAACAAAAATTCATCCCAAAGAATCTGACAAACCAATGATCCATGACATCACAGAGGCCCGAGGCAAAAGGGAACACGTGGGTCCCTAATTATCCAAAAGGCCGGAAAAGGATGGGCCCACCGTCAACATTATGATCTGCCCACTGTCTAATTGCTCATCTAATCCCGAAATAAAACCCAGTTGAATCATTGTGGAGCGCGCGGCCTGCCCATTATACTGGACCTACCAGGGACATCTCATGCGAGGCAAACAGATAGATATCAGTCAAATACACAAGTAGACATAGAAACCTGAGTCAAATCTGATCAGGCAAACTATATCAAGTTCAAAGCCTCCCGATACACATCCCTAACATTTTTATGTAAAATAAGCAGAACGACTGTGTGTTTGAACTTCAGTTTTTATCTCAGCCAAAGCCAACGCGGTTAATGAAGACAGAACCGATCAAATCGAGTGAAATATCGAGAACAACTACATCAGAGAGACCAAATTCATCCATCTTTTCAAATCCAAGTATAATCTCCATCAAACTTGCGTAAACCAGACAATAGAATCAGTAAAATCAGTCCGAATGAAAGGGTTTAAACTCTTGCTAGCTCCAACATTAAGATTTCAATCTCAAGCCAATATCTCAGCGCTACACTTTTAGCTAAACATCGGGACAATTGATTAACCGCATAAGATTCCATTGAGACTTGAACAGATCCTGACTGATACAAATATCGAAGCTCATATACTCGGTATTCAGATATAACCAAACCCCAAGCGCAAACAGAGAAACCAACATACCGAACAAAATTATTAGGATGGTCCGCGAGAAAGAAGATGCAACAGAGAAATGCATAGGGATCCAGGTAAGACTCCATCCAAGAAAGTGGGCTATACCAGCGGAGATTCGACCAGTGTCCAGGTTGGGAGCGTGGAATTAGATGAACCAAGTCGACAGAGAAGGCCGGTGCTCACTGATGACCAAAACGAAAACAACAGAGACGCGACGAACTCCCGATTGTGGGAAAGGCCGGAAAACCCACGACAAGGACGGGAGTCCTTTTCTTTCAATTTTTGTCATTGTTTTGTTGTCGTTCGGGACGATGACCAATCGAGGATGAAGAAACGAAAGGGAAGAGGGAATGAGGGAGGATTTTGGTCAGCTTCGAAAACAATTCAAGGGAGAGGTGGTCGAATGGGATAGAGGAAGATGGCAATGGTCAACATTTCCTCAGTTTCCAGAAATTGATCAGAGGGGAGTAGGAAGTAGGAGACGTACTGTTCGAGAGACTGCCCACCGCTACCTTTTTTGTGGTGTTTTTTATGGAATCAACTTCTAATCGATCGACAGGGAAGTAGGAGAAGAGGAGAGTCAGGTGAAGTAGGAGTCGGCCGAGGAAGGAGGAGGTAAGGGGATCGGCTGGTAGATCAGAGATGGAGTAGCTAGGGTTCTCTGGAGATTTGCTGATGAAGAACCATCGGAAGAGTAGAGGATGGTCTTGGTCTCATTTTCGATCGTGGTCTCGAAGAAGATCGAGGAGGCTGATAGGAGGCGGGTGAGGTAGAAAGAGTCGACCACCGAAGAAGGTGTAGGGCTACTGTTGCTGTTGTCTTCTTATGGAGCAAGATGAACTCTAGGGTTTAGGAGATGGGTTGGGTTTGAATTGGGCTTCTTGAAGCTATGGGGAAAATAGAGTGGGTTTAAGGACTGGGCTAGGCCAGACTTCAACAAGTGTGATTGAATTTATAAGATGAAAATAAACAGGCATAAAATGAAATAAAAATGCTAATGTTAATAGTAGAATAAAATAAAATATAAAAAAGCGGATAGATGAATAATAAACAAAAGGAGCGTGAACAAAAATAAAATAGTAAATAAGTGAAAAACAAAGAGGGATAGTTTTGAAACCGGACTGTCGTCGGAAATTCATTTTGAAGAATATGTTTATGAAATGCTTTGAAAAAGATTATAAAAACAATGGTTTTGTTTTGGCACGCACAATAATACATATTGAGAAGGAAGGCGACGACCCCCTTATTTTATTCATTATCTCAGAATTTGCTTTATGGGGTGAGAATTTTTGGTGTCTAAGGAAGCACACATCAAAAATACAAGCTTTAACCCTGTGAGAATGAGATTTATTTCACACATTTTATCGAACAAAAAATAGGGGTAATCGATAATCGAATGCCATGAACTCTAGCTCAGATATTCGTATGAAAATATTGGGGGCAATCGTTTGGAACACCAATTGCCATGACAAAACCAACCGAAACCTGAACCTTAAGCTCGTCATAAGACTAAAGCATCACAAACACACAAAAAACCACTTCAACCCAGGCCCGTCATAAGCCCTAACCTTCACATAAACATCCCCAGACTCGTAATAAGTCCTGAACATCACCCATAAACCCCAACTTCACAAAAGACCCTAGGCTTGTAATAAGCCATAACCAACACCATTTCCCTAGGTTTGTAATAAGCCCTAACCTCCACATGAATTCCCAGACTCCCGACCACCACTTAAAAATCAAACCCTCACAACAAACACCATACACTTCCATCTATAGGATGTTTTTTTAGGAAACAAATTGTAGATCTGAAATCTTTAGTCGGGAATGAAAATCTAACTTTTTTTTCAGTAGACAAAATTTTCCTCAAACATTGCCATGTTTGGCACAATTTCAACAATTTCATGTTTTGGATAGTTTCCTACAACACTTCGATTGCATTTTACAATTTATGCATACACCTCATCATTGCCACGTTGGCACTTTCATAATCGGTTTTCATCACAATCATATGCATGATACCATTAGCATTGAATCATAGCATATTTCAATATGAGACTCCTCATCATAACCCCGGATATAGATTCTCACCTTAAGATAAAGATTCTCATCCGAGTAGCAGAACTCACCCGAGTAGCAAAGCTCACCCGAGTAGCACAACTCACCGAGTAGCAAAAGTCACCACAGTAACAGAACTCACCCGAG
The DNA here is from genome assembly GCA_023374045.1 of Limonium bicolor. Taxonomy (NCBI): domain Eukaryota; kingdom Viridiplantae; phylum Streptophyta; class Magnoliopsida; order Caryophyllales; family Plumbaginaceae; genus Limonium; species Limonium bicolor. The sequence goes on from CM041783.1 coordinate 72,565,091, forward strand.
TAGCAGAACTCACTCTAGTAGTAGTAGAACTCAGCCGAGTAGCATAACTCACACTTTGGCTTGTAATAAGTCCTGACCATCACCACTTCACCTCAGGCTCGTCATAAGCCCTGGTCTCTACCGTTTCTTCTAGGCTTGTCATAAGCCCTGGCTTAATGACCAGTCAAAGAGGCCAGTCCAACCACACTTCACCAAGAAACAGAAGAAGGAGGCCCTTGTAGCTACGTGGGGGGGAAACTGACATCTGCAGTAATGATCAGAACTCCAGCAATGAACAAACCAAGGATGAGAGAGCTCATCTATTGAAATACCCCAGAAAATCATAGTTCTAAAGATGCACTGTTTATTGTCACTTAATGTGGTCTTGAGTTGGGACCATGTGAATGTGTTTATATGACACCTATACATTGATTAAATATTTTACCTCTCGTAGAAGTCATTAGATTCCGACTTATACAAATAGAAACTCCTAACATGTACAATGTACAATTAGTGCAAAATTGTGCATGTAATGACTAGTTAGTTTTATCCTCTCTTAATGCCTATTATAACCTAAGGTATTAGCTAGATATTATCAAGTATAACATTTTATTAGGATATCAAACAAAGCTCTAAAAAATTAGACAACAAAATAAGGCAAAAACAAGCTCTTACATTGCCATGAATTAATACATGTTTTAACATGTGTTTTTGGTGTTGTACTTGCATAAGTAGGTTGATTACCTGCTTATCTTGTATTATATGAGTATAAATGACATTATTCTCATGTATTACATAGTTGGTCGATTTGTACAAGAGAAGTCGCTAGTGGTATTGGCAAATAATGCTAGGAAAGTACAAGTATTACTATTTAGTTTTACTATGTTGTTTTACTATTTGCTCTTAATTGCTTTTGTCCTCTAGCATTTATGACTCCCCATGTTGCTTAATTCCAGCTTGTCCATCGTTTCCTTGGCTAGCAAGGGAGGTGATGTGTCTTCACTTAATACAATCAGCATAGATAAGCCAATAGGAAGAGAGTACTGTATGAGTTAGGTGTCATCACCCAATTTGTTGCCTTAGTAATTAAGTCATTCTTTTTGCCTATATAAGGGGTCATCCCTCCAGACCATTCACTCACTCCTTAAACTCTCTTCTTGCTCTTCCATTTCGTCATCCACAAGTATCAAGAGCAAGGTTAGATTATAAATAAAACAACACCAAAGGAAGAGGAGAAAAACTGAAAAACTTGTGCTGTCTTTGGGTGCTGCTTGGTGCTCAAGTTAGGAGAGGAAACTAGTTCCTTTTACTGGAAAAAGATAGGAGGAAGAATGGGGAAGATCTAGCTGATGAAACCTTAGAAATAACTAGCAAGATATGTCAAGGATAACCAGGTAACTACCTTGATCAACAACACCTTTAAATCTGATTCCTTAAGTGCAGTTTTTGTGCTTTCAATGGAGCTGAGTTCTTGCTGTGATTCCTTGATTGATTGAGCCTTTATTTGGCTGGATCTTGGAGCTTAAACCTCTATGTTTAACTTTATAAATTTGTGGCTATGCATAGGAGGTAAGCTAGACAAGTTAGAGCAAGAAAAGGGACAAAACATGCTTTAAGACTTCTATAGATAACGGTTTCAGTTTTGGTTATCTCGGAATATTAGGTTGCGTATCTCTTATAAATGTTTTCATGGTCTGAAATTAGACTATTCAATGGTGATTGTGATATATATAGGCCCTAAGAAGATCTGGGAAACTTAGTGAACAACCCTTGGATTCTTAGTGTCAGTTTTTAAGGACTACTACTGAAAAACGGTTATGTATGTCTGAGTTGTGATTGTTTCTCTCAGTATTTTGGCTTGATTTTCTGGGAGAAGATGATACTAAGGTTTTTTAGCATCCATGAAAAATTGGGATGCAGGTTTCATGAGTTTTATAGGCTCGAAAACTGGACAATTCAGATCTGTCTAGTTGCTGTCCTGCTAAAACCGGTTATGTATAAATAAGTTTTGGATGGTTTTCTTGGTGTATTTAATTGGAACTGCTGAGTAAATTAAGCTAGTTGAGTGTGTGAACGTCTATGAAGAAGTGGGAGAAAATTTTGTTGGTTTCATAGGCTGAAAAGACAAAAGAATTCAGGTCTGTTCAATGGTTGTTCTACAAGAAAATTGTTCAGTATATAGGAGTTTAGTCTGTTTTTCTGTAAGATATTAGCTTCTATTTTTGAAAAAGAAAGATAATTAGCTGTAGGAACATCTATGGAAAATTGGGATGCAGGTTATTAAGTTTCTTAGGCTATAGTAACAAGAACACTTAAATTTGTCCAAGGAAGTTTGTTGTTGTTCTAGTTGAAATCGGTGGAATCATGGAGTAGTTTAGGCTGTGTTTCTTGGATTTTACAGATTAGTGAGGTTGATATATCTTATATGGATCTAGGAGAACAATTAGATTGATTATATTTGACGTAATTACCAACATATGCTAAGATGTACAAAGCTGTACAAAATGTAAAAATCATTGTTGTTGTAACCGAATGGAAAGGTTGTTGTGGGAATGTTTTCTTCTGATTTTAATAATTCAATGAGGTTTACAAGGTCTGGGTAAGATTATATGGAGGTGAATTGGGTTATACAACATGGTTACACAAATTGTAAAATGTAAAGTGTTAAGGTGCAAGATTGTAGTTAAATTACAACAGATGATTTAGTTGTTGCTTGGATCAGTATCTTGGACATGTTTTAGCCTTGATAAAGGTGTTTCATTAACATATTAGGTGAGTATAAATGGGGAGAAAGGATGGCTAAACACCCTAGGTATATCACTTAAGAAATTGGTTGTAAAATTATTACTGTTATGATTGTTGTTTTGTACAGCAAAGTGTGGAAGTGCAAGTATGAGTTGATTCCCCTTTGTTTTAGAGATCATTGAGGTTTATAGTGAATATATGAAACTGTTTGACAGCTTGGATCAAGAAGAACTTAGTGAAATTTCTTGGATGCACATAAGTGCACAAATTGTTACAATGGTTATAAAATTGTCATTGTCATTGTTGTTGTTTGTACATTCGAGAGTGGAAATGTTTATATGAGTTGATTCTTCTATGTACTAGTGCTCAATTTAGTTTATATTGGTTATATGAAGCTGGTCGACAACTTAGTTCAAGTGTAACTTAGTGGAATGGTGTGGATGCATGTAAGTGCACAAATTATTACAGTTGTAAATTATAAATATTGTTTGTGTTGTTTTTGTCCAGCATTTGCTATGTCTGGTTATTGATCTTTGTGATGCTATAACTTATGCTATACTGATATGGAAGTGTGGGGTGAGGAAAGAAAGTGCCTAATCACTTGCTTAAGTGATTATTGATTATTAACTCCTAACAATGTATTGGAGTTTGTTGTGATTGCCTCTACCAATGTATTGAGGTCTTTTATTTACTCCTACCAATGTATTGGAGCTAAGCCATCATGATCTACTCTATGGACTGATGATTCATAGGGGCGTGCACACTTAAGAACATGGGGTGAGGTGGATGAGTTATCTGAGGTGAATTATCTGAGGGGTCGAGAGTGTTAGTGCTCTATGTCGAAAGACCGATTGCCCGAGGACAGGTGGAAATTGTATAATGATGTTGGATGTTGTACTTGGTGGATCTTGATATTAGCTATGTAACCTACTGTTTTATATTGATTATTTGGTGGGTGATATTTCGTAATATCTTTGAGTGATTATTAATGCACCTTATGTAAGGTAAGTAACAGATGGTGCTATACCATGATTTATTGTGTTAATCTTGTTGTGGTTATGCTATTTGTTGCTATGATTATGTATTCTTGGAGTTTCATAGAATAAAATGTATTTTACATGTTGTGATGGGAGTTACTCAGCGATTGCTGATTTTGGGCATTATGCCATTGGTCTTTCTCTGTGATTGTGTGGTGACTGACCACGGGTACAGGAAAGACGATGTTTCTCCCTAGTTATGAAGTTGCATGAGAGAGTGGAGCTAAAGAGGACAAGAGAATGAAGTTAGAGGGTATTGTAATTATAAATACTTATGTATTAGGTTTAACCTCTTTGTGTAAGTCAGTGAAGATGTTGTGGTGTTAACGGCTAGCTATGGAGGAACTTAATAGTTGGTGTTAGTAAAAGTTGAGTGATGATTTTGGATGTATAAGTTTTTGAAAGTCTTGGTTAGACTTTGGATATATATATATATATATATATATATATATTAATAGTTCAACTTGAATTTGATATAGTACTGGTAGTTAGCCTTAGCACTCACTAGTAGGTGAGTGTGGCGGTAGCACCCCCGGGTTGAGTTTGTGAGTCTTCCACTGCATTGTTCTGAGTTTTAGGTGGTCAAAATCTGGGGTGTTACATCTATGCCTAGAAGCAGACTGCAAGGACAAGGACCACCAAAATCTGTGTCTGGTCATGGATAGGGAGACCTTCGAGGAACCTGTCAGGGAGCACTTTGGGGGCGATGAAGCACAAGAAAGGTAAACGATTATAAAGTTTGTAGAAGGATCATGAAAGCCGAGTTGCCTGGTCTTAGGAAGTTTGCTCTTATTCTTGTAGATCAGCTAGAAGTGCAAGAGAAAGAAAATGATGAAATGGTGGATGAAATAGAATGTCTAGAAAACAGTTAAAAGATGATAGTGTAGTGAACTATAAATCATGTATTAGAAAATTGCAGGATAGCTATGATGAGCTACTCACGACTCAGAGAAACTGGAACTCAAATTAGATGAAATCACTAGGGCATTGCATTCTAAGGAAAACCAACTAGATGAGGGTGACCTCATAGTGGCACTTAACAAAGACGAAACTAAACTAGTTTCTTTGAAAGGAAAACTTGTCAGTATTGAACATGATCATAGCCTGGGAAACCGGAGAAAGCCATCTTGGAGTGGTAGGCGACCTGTCAGGGACTAGTTGACGAGTGTTATATTACATTTGCCGACATCCAGGTCACAACCTGTCCAATTGATATAGGACTCGCTTTATGTGATCCAGGCAACTGGAAAGGGTAGGCTTAAAATGGATGGAAAAGAAATATCACATAAATGAATTCAATGGGGAAAAGGCCCAAATATCATTGGGTTCAAAGTCCCGCTAATTGAAAAAGGTTAAGTGCAGGCTAGAGTGGGAGGAGAGTTCTATCTTCCCTTATTCAGGCCTAAGTCCGAGGAACTTGTTCATCTGGTCAATAAAAGTATACACATGTTTTTATGTTTGTATTAGTGTTCATCTTTGGAAGATTCAACTTACTAAGTGTTTAAAATTGTCATACTTGAATGCACTTTAATTAATGAGAATGGTGTAGATAATTTATAAAGCCAACTAGCAGGAAGAAATTCACACAAGATCATGACTGGTTTGGGCATGATATTCACGAGTTCAAATTGAGATTCAAGATCTCATTGTTATGCGACAGACAAGAAAGAGAAATCATATTTTAATAGAGAGTAAGGACAAATAGGACATTTCTAGAAAAAGTTCAATGGTAAAAATAAACCCAGCCATCCGTTACTCTGGTCTCGCCCGATAGCGGAATGATTGGTCACATATAGAGCTGTCAAAATTTGATCCAACCTGAAAATCTGCCCATTTTATCCAAATCCGAAACCTGATCAAAACCCAAAAATATTTAAATATAATAAACTCGAAACCCGATTGGGTAAAACCCAAAATGACCCAAACTCAAAATGACCCCAAACAATTTATAACCCGAAATGACCCGAAATGATAGTAATAAAAAATTATCCAAACTCGAATAGCATGAAATAATAGTGACCATAACTTATCCCAAACCTGAATGACCCAAATAAATATGATCAAAAATTTGATTCAAACTTAGTATATCCGAATGAAATTCAGAATAAGTATTATATAGACTTTTTTGTAATCTATATGTAGTAATTCTTATAGAAATTAGGTATATATTATTTAATAATTATTTCATAAAATATCAACCATGACCCAAAATAACCGAAACCCGATCCTATCAGACACTATTACAACCCAAAACCGATTTGACCCGAACCTGAATGACTCGAACCCAAAATGAACCAAACCCAAAATGACCCGAAAGTTTAGTGACCCGAACGGATATTGACCCGAGAAAATATGACCCAAAACCCGAATGGATAACCCGTTTGCCAGGTCTAGTCACAGATAGGGGTGAGCAAACAAGGCAGTTATTTTGGTTATCTGAAATAACCGTCTTTTATCAGGTTCGTTCACCGTATTATTTCACTGTTTTACAAAATTCAGTTATTTAGGTTAAACGGTTATTCGTAATAAAGTACGGTTCAGTTACCAAATATTGAAATTCAAACTTCAGTAATCTGTAATAACTAAACTTTTATTAAAAAATTTATATACTTTTTCTTAACCTAATAATTTTGTATAATATTCCACTACTCACTTAATTAGGTTTAAGTTTTGATTATTTCGGTTTATTCAAAAAGTTTGGTTATTTAAGTTATTTTAGGAAGTTTGGTCATTTTAGAAAGTTCGATTATTTTGGTTATTTCAGGAACTTTGGTTATCGGGCGGTTAACGGTTATAAGTACAACATAAAAAATGGTTATTTGTTAATACAATTATCGGTTAAAATGGATATTAGTATTAATTCGGTTAATTTTAAATTCGGATAATGAATATCCGTTTTAATCGTTTGCTCACCCCTGGTCACAGATATCCGTTGAACTAACCGTGGACATTTTGTCCGCACTCTGTTAGCGATCTGTCAACGCTCGCCAAACCGTTGTCGGTCATTGCCCAAAATAGTATAAACAGATGAAGAGTTATCTACACAAATCACTTCACTCTCAAACTCTTTATACATCTTTTGTGCTCAGAATACTCTCGAAGTATCCCGCTTTCTCTTTCTCTCAATCTTGTGAGCTAGTGCAATTTAATCCCAAAGAACCCAACAAGAATCCTAGTTGTGGTATTCCTCGAATTATAGGTAAGAAATTTCTACTAATCAGTGACTGAAATGGTATCCAAACAGGTAAAAGGCACAAAAGGTCTTTACAAGACTATTAGGATCAGTAGTCCAGAGAAAACTGTCATAGAACTCCCAGCCACATCCTCTTTAAAAGCCTTACCACCCAGTCAACTGTCAGATAAGGCTGAAAAACAGTTGAAGATCAAGGTTGTCGATCAGGAGCCTCTCACACTAGAAAAGCTGGCACACATCAAGCTCTACATGCCCAAGGTACATCAACTCATTCAAAATTCCTCAATACAAATCAGCCTCTCAGAACTCCAACCTATATCTCAAATTCAAACTTCACAAAAAGCTGGTATACCTGAGCTCACTCAAAAGGAATCGGTTTACTCAACAAAAACCTATGCTTTCACAAAAACACCAGCTTCAAATCCATACCGGCCTCGACCTCCAAAAACATCAAAGGCTCCTACACAAAAGCCTCTAAAACCATAATATCCCTACGAACTCTGGTAAAACAAACACCTCCCAAAATCCTAACAGTCCAAACAAATAGCAGTGATGACTCATCCCCTCCATCTCAAGAATAGCTGACCAACTCTATGGAGGAGAGTCATTTGAGAGGCCATAAATAAAAAGAGAGCCACCAAAGAAAGTTCTCGTCTCTAGTGACGAAAAAGAAGAAAAGGAAGAAGCATATGAGGAAACAACACAACAAGTGCTTCAAATAGCGCTTGAGGCACAACAAGAAGTAGAAGGGGAGCCAGTAGTTCCTGACTTTGACGACCGCCCACAACCATTCGCCACCTATCTGGGACCAGTCACTGGAGCGTGAGCCAGTCTGAGGGACACCTCACCAGTCGTTAGCCTGGAATATGAGAGGGCTAGATTAAAGAAGGCCAAGTGAAAGAAGAAAGTTACTGAAGATGATGAAGTAGTGGGATGAGAAAAGGAGAGAAGTCACTCCCGGTCTTATTCAAGACCATAGATGTACAGTGGATAATTGAGCATGGCCTGATGGAAATAGTCGAGATGCTCCAGTTTCAAGGTTGGCTGAGATGTTCAACACAACAGACTTGGCCTACCCTAAACTGCCGAAGGAGCACATGAGGAATCTAGGGCCACTCGAGAAGGAAAAAGATGATCCCTACTTGGTCTTGAAGGTGTAGAACACCTCCATTACGATCTATAAGAGTTGGATCACTCAAATGTTCCTTCTGGAGGCAGGAGGATTGGTAGTGTCCGAGGAGATCACCTGGTCGTCTCTTGGAAGCAAAGTATATCAGATGGTGGAAGAGTTTGGCAGAGGATCAGTGAAAAACTTCCCCACCAACATCATGAAAGAGAGCAATAGGATACTCCACAATATCCTTGTCACAAACATCACCCCGCACATTCAGAGAAAGCACAATGTATGTGCTCGATATATTCGGCTGATGCACGCTCTTAAGAATTTCCAGAAGATAGATCTTCCGGGAATGATCCTCCCCACCTTAGATGAAAATTGACATGTGAATCAGGGTCTAGTTCATGGTGGTATGGTAACTGAAGGACTGCTTCTCGATCTCATCCCACTTCATCCCTATCCCAAAACGGTCTACAACAACATCGGGCTTGAGATGCTAAATAAAATGGGAATCAAGACTACATGAAGAATAATCAAGGCAACTTGAAAGGTTCCAAGAGCGAGGAAACAAAGTCAGAGATGAAGCAAGCGACTAGATTGTATTCCAAGAAAAGAAAGAGGCCGCTCTTACTGATGCACGACAGGTCATCGATAGGTTAGGATGGAACAGATGAAGAAGTACTCCGTAATGTAGTGAAAATTCTTGTTGCCATAAGAGTCATGTCCTCTGAGCCCCATGTTTTAGACCTGGCTCAAGGTGCAATAGAGTATATAATCCAACATCTACCATGAGTGTTATATGCCTCCTAGAGGCCTGAGCGACACTTTAGAGACAGTGTAGATATAATCAAGATGTTTCAAATGATCTCTCTAACTTTGTATGGTTAATCTTTAATTGTTTAATGCATTTTTTCAATTATTGTCTGAATCGCAATGCTTAATTAGGTCACTTCCCCTGTTTTGTTGGATGTCAAAGGGGATAAAAAGAATCATTACTTAACTTTTTGAATAACTGATCTTGAATGACTTATCGTTGTGAAAATGACTAAGTGTTTTTTTATCTTACGGAAGCACTCATATAACTCAGGGGGAACCACTCTCGGGAGTTAAAACACTTAGCTAGTTCATTTTCTTGTTGTTTATCGGATTGGTTGCCATCATCAAAAAGAGGGGAATTGTTAAATCAAGTTCCTTGTAGTTTTGATGATATCAAAGTATCCACGTAATCTAATGTGCTAAGTCGAGTGTTTCAATAAATAAGAGGCAGGATCCCTTGTCTACAAGGTGACAAGGTAGTGTTGCAATGGACATTCTCAAGATCGCTTATATGCAATGTTACAAGCCGGGTCCTTCCATTATGACTGTGCCCAACTGTTGGCACCTGTCGATAAGTGCGAAATACATATGTTTTTAGGGCATTAATTCTTCCTATTTTCATAACAATTCATGTCGTATTTCTCACTTATCATATGTTTTTCCTTAGATTTACATTTTGATGTGAACTGATACATTTATGTGTCTAATGCAGGAAAAAGTCTAGGAAATGCACAGAATTTCTCATGAGGATTCCAACGCAACAAACGGGGAGTAAACAGAGCTAAAATGAAGAATCTAAGCCCCGTCGAAGTTAACAGAGCACTCCTCGCTATGTTTTATCAAGATCTTTAGAAGATAAAAATATTTTATCAACTGATAAACATCGTAGCTGCTATATATCCACACTATCTAGAGCCATATTGAATACATCCCACGCCCAGAGGGGATTACGCCTCTTTTCCATCAATTCCTTTCACACGTTTCCAACACTTCAAGTCATCATTGTCATCACATCATCCACCACCACCATTCACCATAACACATCATCCACAATCATCACTTCCACCACGACCACCGCTATCCGTTCACTTCTCCACGCGCATACCATCACTCACCAGACCACACCATTGTCCACCACCACTTCCACATATTATTTTGTTATGTTTTTATTTTTATAATTATGTTAGAGTAGTTAGTTTAGCTCCCCGGGTTGGGGTAGCAAACCGAATCTTTATGTTTATTTTGTAATCTTTTATCTGATTATAATTATAGTCGTTTAATTCCTGTTCTTCATGCGCTTTAATTTTCTAGCTAATTATTAATGCAATATTTGTAGTTTTCTAATCAAAATGCGGCGCTGAGATTATTTAACAAGACATATGAAGTTAAACCGGATTAACGACTAGAAGCATGGTTTGCCTATAGGTTAATCTGTCTCCAATAGGAATTGTGTTTTGCTATTAACTTGATAACTTGGGCATGGTTTACGGCTTGTTATTTCAGTTAGTTAGGGTACGTTGTACAGGGACCGGTCAATGAACTATTTATAATTCCCGAGTTTATTGCAGAATTAGGGAAGAGTTTATTAATAGATTAATAAAGTGAAGGTTTGCAAAATAATCCGGGGTGCTTCTTTAGATTCAATCTTTATTTTTTATATAGTTTATTTTATCTTTTTACTGTTTCATTATTTTATGTTAGTTTGTTTAGTCATTCTTTTTATTAAATTAAGTAAAACCTGAAAAAGTGATGTTTCCTGTTTTCTTAGTTTAGTTTTCTCGGCTAGTAAATAAATTGTCAATTAATTGAACGAGGTCCCTATGAAATACCCCGAACTTAATTATAGTGATTAAAATTATCCTAATGTGGTAATTAAGGGCTTAATAGTGCCTAAGGAATATTGGTGTAGGAAATGAAACCAAAATAAATGAGAAAACACTTAAAAGCGAAAAGTGTAAAAATGAGTGTTACATAACCATGGGAGTTATGTGACCTTCAATAGGATCCTAGGTGGATTCCTAGGGCTTAGTTATGCCTAAATAGTATGTAGAAACAATTCCCGAAGGAAACAGATCCATAAAATGGATTAAAACCACAAACGAACCTTAAAGCGCATTTTTTGAGGAAACCGAGAAACACGACTTTAAGCGGGTTAAATAGACCTGTAATAATTTTAGTCAATCAAATGTCTATAATTAGCCATTAGCGAAGGTCTAGGACTATTAAAATTAATTAAACGAGAAAATTCCGGAAAACGGGTTCCGGTTAGTGAATAGTGCAAAAACGAGAAGTTGTGGGGTGTTAAGTGTAAATAAGCAAAACTAACTCCTCCCCCTTGTAATATGTAAATCGACCCCTAATATTCAGATTGGGCACATTTTGCCAGCCCCCCCACACTTCCCCTCTCTTTATTCTTTCCTATATGCTAAAAGACAAATAAATAAGTAAAGTAGAAAAGTACAAAAGTAAAAAGTGAAGCCTCTCTCTCCTATCCCTCATTCTCTCTCACGGTTTTCCCCCTTCCCATCTGACTTCTTCTTCTTCCTCTACCCATCTATGGTGATTTCAAGAGCTCCACCCAGCTCCTCTCTTCTCCTTCCATTTTCATGGCCTAAACAAGGTTGAAACACAAAAATAACTACACCATTGTATTCCCCTCATCTTGGAGCACATTTCTACCTTTTCAAAAATCAAAAACCTCAACTTTCATCACCATGAATGTAGGCCATTTGGATCTTGAAGACCACCATTGGAAGCACCTTCATCTCCTTGTTGTTTTGAGGTAAAAAGAATCTTAAAAATCCACTATTTTCTAGCTCTACTTTGCAAAACGAAAATCTGAGCTTGAGCTCTTGTTTTCCCCCCCATACCAGCCGTTTATGAGGCTCATTATGAAGCTGGGAACTTTGCCCCTTTGCTGATCCAAAAACCTCACCTAGAAGCACAAGGTAAGAACTCCTTTAAGCCTTTAATGTGTATTAGATTCTAGGTTAGTTTAAGGGTTAGTTTTCTAAGCTAGTATTGGTCTGTATGGGTGGCTGTAGCATTTCTGGAATTGTGAGCCAAGAACAAGAAACAAAGGAACAAAGAATGAAGAGGAAAGGAGAAAGGAAGAAACGAAAGAAAACTAGCAAGTTCAAGGTAAATGAACTCACCTTGAGCTAGTTTGTATATAGAGAGAAAAAAGAATTTTAATGCTTAGGTATGACGAAATTTACATGGTTTGAGTATTGGTCGTGTTATTGAATAATTAGGAAGAGGTTGAGTTGTTTAGTGTTGATTAAATGATGAATAAAGGCTTGGAAGCCAAGGGAAGTAAATTGTGTATGTGCAGGAATTTAATGTGTAGTATGTGCTGTTAGAATGATGTGGATATTGGGATTTATTTAGTGACTGGAAATGATGCTTTGGGAATGTAAAGATTATGGGGAAACTCTACCCAAATTTCAGTAGAAATTAGATGGCTTAAGTGTATAAAATTGGGTAAGAAGGGCCTAGGTGTAACCATATATGTTTGGAGTAAAATTGAGTACCTAAGCACTTGGGTGAGTTTGGGAATGAAGGGTGATGTAAGTGTGCACTAGATGACATTAAGTTTAAGCCATGGAATGAGCAAAGAGGAGAGCAAAATCTGTAGCAAAATGGTGTAGGAGGATCTTGTAATAGCTAGAAAATAACTAGTGCGCAAGACTTTGAAAACAAGAGTTGAACTTGGGTATAGCGAATGCATTTGACTAGGATGGAATTGTAATGGTCAAATTGAGTGAGGACAAGGTAAGAACTGTCAACAGAAGTTAGGTAATGCACTAGTGTGCAAAAGTGTTGAAATGGAAATTTAAATTGGTAGAATTGAACAAGAGTTGGGTAATGAATTGGACCAAGGATTTAGAGCATGATTAAGAGTGTTTTAGGGTACTTAAACATGTAGAAAACATGTGGAAATGATTAGGAAAGGATTGGGTAAGAATTGAGGAGAATTTGAAGTTCAAAGTGAGTAATTAAAAGGAGTCATGGGGTTGGACCGACCCTATGACCGACCATGGTAAGGTCGGTTGGCCTGTAAATTGCAAATCCGGAGCATTTTGACTTAGACTAACCTTAGGACCGACCTTGGTAAGGTCGGTCGGGCTTTAATTTTCAAATCCGGAAGTCTTCTGACTTCGACCGACCTTGGTAAGGTAGGTCGGGCTGAAAATTTGTAAAAACGTAACTTACTGGCTCCGACCGACCTTGGGACCGACCTTGGGACCGACCTTGCAAGGGAGGTCGGGTAAAAAAAAAGAGAGTAGTAATCATATATGTATATATATATGTATACATATATATAAGGCTTTGGTGGTACACCATTAATAGAGTAATAAAGGTGAGAAAGTAAGTACATGAGTAAGAAAACAAGTTTAAGGAATAATGGGAAAAGAATGATTTTTATAATCAAGTGTGAATTGTAGGAACTGGTAAGCGTACATTGGAAGTATTAATGAAGGAATGAGTTAGGTCAACAATAGATCATTGACCATACAACTCATTGTATGTTATTGGAACCGAATAGTTGAACACCGAAGGAAAGTCGGAGTTCGAGTACGACGGTGAACGGTATGATTTTCTCATGCCATGTATGCTACCTTGGTTACCTGATTTGTGTGTTTATGTGATCACCTAATTAAGATAAATGCACGAATTGGGTTTTTAATGCACTTACTTGTGCTTGTATTATATTGTTCTTGTTGTATTGTCTTGAACCTATAGTTTGTATAATTCATGAAATGTATGAATGGGAATGAGGTGTATGTGTGGACTTGATGTGTAGTGTATTAACCCATGGTATGGAAGGAAGGACTTCTAACTAATTCCTAACTACCTAACCTTCTAACTTGAGTAATGGGTAAAGTGGAATGAGTAGAAGTTCGATATAGTTTCGGCCACGTGTGAGGATGAGGAGACACAAGAGGTTGGATCCGATTCCTGGCCTTAATCTTTTCCATGGACCAAATCCCTTAAGTGGGTAGCATCCTGGATTAGTGAGCCACCCTAAAGCCCGGTGGTGGGATATCGTAGTCTCTGCCCGGAGGTCACACTGACTTGACTTGAGTATGTAAGTAAGAAAAGTATTTGTATTGTAACGGTCATGGCTAGTGTAAGTCATTGACCACGAGTAAAAGAGTAAAGTACACCCGATTAACCCAGGTGAGTAAAGAATCTAACAAGTATTGTGTATGTATTGGACAAGTGTATCTCCGTATTCTGTAAGTATGAACGGTTGACTCGTATTGTCTTCTTTGTATGTACTGAATGTAGTGTATGTATGATCTATGTTGCGAATGTATTGTTTCTTATAAAAAGCATGTATGTATGTATGAATAAAATGAACCGCATGTATTCGACCAAGTAGTCGGCGTACCCCCGTTAGCACGCGGGGTATGCGAATTTCATATGCAGCGTTTTGCTGAGCCCCTTGGGGCACTGTTTTTATTTTCCAGGTACCCGAAGCTGATTTGGTCGAGGTTGAGTCCGGTTTGCTATCCTTAATTAGCTAGGGTTAACTTGTTGATAGTAATGAATTGTACTCAGGCGTGTAGCCCTGTCAATGGCCGGTGTGCCACGTAGTGTATGTAGCCACACTGTGAAATGAGTAGGTCTTGATAGGAGTAAGTAAAGAGTTGTACTCATAGTCGTCTGTATAACCAGTGAGCATAGGTTGTATGTTAGAAGTGTATATTAGCACTCGGTACATTTGGTTAGTAGATGTAAGAAATCGGTATATTGTATTGTAAGCATTCGGCAATGTATGAATCGAGAATAGTTTGTACTCGGTTTGGAAATTGAAGTGTGTATTGTAATGTTTGTACTCGGGTATTTCGGTCCATCAGACCCATACTGTAATGGAAGTCGGCCTTGTTAGTCACGTGGGTGGCTAACGGCAATGTATCACCCGCCGTTGTGTAAGGAAGTATCCGCTGCGTGAGTATGGAAGTACAAGGAGATTAGACGGTAATGACGAGATTAGCAGTAGGGGTGTTATAAAAAGTGGTATCAGAGCGAAGTATCGCTCTGATGACTGGAAATACCGAGTTAGGAATTAGAAGCTTAGGGCTAAGGGCTGAGTGATAGCGTGAGAGATACACTAGTTAGGAACCACCGGTGCGTACCGGATACCTACAATGCCAGACCCGCCCTCCACATCTCCTGTTGTATAACTTGGGAAGGAACACCAGAGAGAAGGAACGTCCTCTCATACTCGGGAAAACCCGATCTAGCAGTTGTGAAATCAACATACAGTAAACAAAGGTCCTACATATAGTAGATTCCAAGAATTGGAAGTCCCGGAGATGGTTCCCGGTCGAACAACAATACCCGCACTTAATAGCGATCGAATGAGTACCCTAACCATAAGGAGGCTGCAACTTATGACAGCACGGGGCGACATGCTTAGCAGTCGCAAGACCTGGCTGGTCAAACAGCAACGGGAAGAGAAGCACCCACCGTGCAAAGAAATGGAAAAAGGAGCAACAGCAAAACCCGAGACACAAGTCTGCGGGATAGTAGTAGCTAGATAATGCCACCAGTAGTATACTACCTGACTAAGGACGTAGCCGAGAGTGGTTAACTCCAATACTATAATGTCAAAAGGTTACAATACCTGGCTGACATAGCTCAGACAACTACGAGAACATTCACGAGATATAATCCGACACAACTACAGAAGTAGTGCCTAGACAAGTTGAGGCTCGGTAACCACAGTAAACGTGTGGGAACGAGCAACAAGGAAAACATAGAACAAATAAATAGGGATCTCCAAGGATTGGAGAAGCACCCTGATCAATGACCACCATGACAAACTCACTGAGAAGTTGCTCAGAAGATTGATTAACCCAGGTAAAGGATCAGTGGATCAATGGAAGGGCCGACAAGGCTACTGAATACACAAGAAACAATACCGTGACCGGTATGGGTTAACCCAAAAACCACCAGTATCACGCACTTGCCACGGCAAGTGCAGTAATAATAGGATTGTCCAGAAAGATTTTAGCAAAACAACAAGTACTTAGTAAAGTACCGTGATCGCAATGGAACAACTACAAGATCATAAATCCTAAGGATTTGAAGAATGAAACCTTGGAAGGGCCTAACGGCCTGACCATTGCATTAAAGGATATACCAGTTAGCGAGAAGCTGGACTTGGTCAGAATCAACCGGCATTGAAATGCCCTGAAATTTTTTTCTTTCAAACTCAAGATTTTTCTTTTAAAACTCAAATAATTCTTTTAAGCCCCCAGATTTTAAAACCAAACTAGAAGATTCACAATAAGCTATCATAGGATGATATAAGAGGAGTTGATAACAGAATACTTCACCAAGGCGTGTGACGAACACTACGAGTGTACAAAAATGAGATGTGGGATGACCGCACTCTGATGGGAGCTTGCGGGCCTGACAGGCCTACTTATAGGTTGGTCGGGTAAGTAGCAATGTATCAGTAAGGTACCCCACATATGTATACAAGTGGTGTGCAGAACACGAGAAGTAGTTGACTCCGTTCTACAGACCATAAGTAAGTTCAAACCAGAACAGCTGGACACCTCAGACGATCAAGGAGAAGGAACTCAGCTAGGTAATGAGTATAAAGAAACTCAGAGAATCCATCTGAAGATAAGGAATTAAGATTAGGAAGTACAAAGAGCGCAGACTAGTAAGTATAGACATTGGATATGTCTCAAAGACTTCAAGCAACTGCATGATAGCTGGAGCAAATACCCAGCCTAACATAGTAAGGCAAATGCCTAATGTTAACACAACAAGGTTCAACAAACAGGACGGAGTTCCCAAAAGCAATCACAAGATTACCGAGAAGTATAATTCATCATTGGAGAAGGTGTTAAGCCCAATCAAGAACACTAGGAGAAAACATCAATGGTCTACCTTACAATGGGAGACATTGCAACCCTAAACGGGAAAGGTTCGGTATATAGTACCGCAAGCAGTACATGGGCTGAACACACTCATAATTAGTAGCCAAATGTAATGGCGTAACTTAACAACACCCAGGAGCAATCCTTGAAGGGTGTCTGAGTCAACAATAGTTGGATGAAGTGTCGCGATAAGAACCTGGGTGCTAAATGAACACTCAATTAGAACACCGAAAGGATTTCACCTGACGGGAAATACCCTAAATCATTAAGGGGCACTGATTAATTCCAGATTGTCTAAGGGGCCTCCCATGGGCGGAAGCATAATGGAACGACCTTGCCATGGAGCCTAGTATTACCTCCAACCCATTTGATGGTATACGGAGAAGTAGAAACGTATGTGAATAGCCTGCAAGGAGCATAGCTTGGGGAAATGCAACTTAAAAGCCATGAACCAACTACATTATGTAGATCCAAGCGGTTGCAAAACCACTCAACTTAATTCAATACAGTGAAAAGCCTAGAGTAAGGACTACCCCAGTGCCACTCTCGCTACAGCGTCGCCCTAGTGTACCATTGACAAGGTTTTAATTGCCCTTCATGCCTTCTGCAGCAATGGTAGCACAGAGGCATAGGAATCGAGATGATGACAACACTGGTCTAGTCCACGCTTGGACACTACGAGGAATTTGAGGAAGGTACCTCTCGTTAACGGAAGGCCACCAATGCGGTGATGATGTGAACCCTTAGAAAAGGCTTCCACTTACCATAACAACAAAGCTTACACATGTAGTTATTGCCAAAATACAATTGAATAAGGAAATGAGATTTCCAAACCACTATGACTAGAAAGAGGCTTTGAGAGTAACTGTGAAAACCGAAGAAGAGTCGGTTTCGAAGCAAACACGGAATGTGTATAATGTGGACTATAGAAGCATATCGCTTAAGAGCACAGAGACTTGAAGAAGTAATATACTCTATAGGTAACCAACCAAATGACAAACCATTGTATGAATGATGGAAATACATGAGCGGGAACTAACATGGTAAACCCCATGAGGCTTATGTGCGAAGTAAGCCCCTTAACATGGGCTCCCACTTATCAGAGATGGTATACTCTTCTACTAGAGAATGGGAACCGTAAACCCTTGGAGTTTCCTTGGGATGTCCCAGTGACGTGCATAGAGGAACAAGAATACACAACCAGACAACATGTCCATTGCCAAGATTGAGAAAGCAATAACCGTCACAAACAAGCAATGTAAGTGTGCATTTTGACACATCAAATGACCAACGTTCAAAAGAGCTTATGACCCGATAAATTACTTCATCCTTGGTCAACCAAGATACTTGGAAATTATATCATAAGTGATGTGAGAATGCGAGGTAAACTAACCTCCACATAAACTAGAAATGGAAGTAGAGCATCTTCACATTGACAAAATAATGACATTACGGTATACTGCAGTGACCGCCATATACACGAAACATAGAAACTCCCGATGTGTTCACATCACAAGGGAATTGAGTATAAACATAACATTGGAGTGTACAGTAGATGAATTGCGCCAATAATGGACAAAGTATAAAGGCAAGCTACCACAGTAGTAGAGGTCCTGAAAACAATGTTTGTGTAATGAATAAGAATATGGTACGCAACAAGCGACCACTATGATAATGCAGTTAGACAACAATATGGGAAACAAAGCCATTAGGAGGACTCAGCGGAGTCGAGAAACATGAATTGGTAGTTAGACTAGGCGTTAAGGCCTATAGTCCGAACCGTATAACAAAGATCTCACAAGGAACGCATTGTTCATCCTGATAAGGAACTGAAAGCGTATACCTAGTGGATCAACTCAATAAGAGGAGTAATAAATTGGGGCAAGAGTACCCAATTGCTGAACAACTGACCGTACTAAATGCGGAAGATTTGTAAACATAACAGTTTACATGGCGCAAGCCAGTGTAAGCATAAACCTAGGAACAACCGTGCGGCCTTCGGCCAAGGATGCACGAAGAACGTTGGAGATGCCGACAAACACAACCATGAATTCCACTAGGATAAAGATATAAACGAAAACAACCAGCGCTATGAGGATCGATGCTTATAAATGTAAGATCGTACAATAAAAGAAAACTGGTATAACACTACACGAGTGAATAAACACAGAAGTATACAGCAGTATGCACAATAGATTTCCAAGAAAACTAGATAGAAATCTATAACACAATAAGTTCACGTATGGTAAGAGATACCACGCGCCGGTTGAGAAACCGTATATCCCAAGAAAAAAGGGACAAAAAGGAAAAGGTGTAATTCATCAAGAGTAACAAAAGGGCGAGTTAAGCTCTAAAGTTATCAGGGTCGTGCAGCAGAAGCTAGTGGGCCATATCTAAGAGGTTTAATATACCCAGTAAGAATGAGAGAATGGCTAATTATCAACACCCTGAAGCCTGATAGGCTAGAACTGAACCGGTTATGAGTAAATAAACTCCAATGGGAATTCTTGGTGCAGGGACTAAACCGTTAGTATGGTTAAGACCCTTTGACCAGAATACATTGAATAATAGACCGCAGGGAAGCTAAAACGCTTCAGGATGCCCAAATTGAGTGAACCAATGTTCAATAATAACATATGGTAGATTACGTGGGCGTAATCCCTTTTAAGGGGGGTAGAGCGAAAAACCACTTAGTGTAAGTTTCGCGTATAAAACACGTAAACTATAATGTGCATAACACAAATGAGAATTATTTGATGATTGGTATGTATGTTACATAAACGTATGCACCCATCCATAGCCTAGTTATGGGTATTGTGCACAAGTAATGCGAATATTATGTATATAAAAATATACCTATCTTGTTAACTCCTGTGTGAGTATACAAGGAGAAAGGAGTAGAGAAACTCCTGGGGAAAGAGAATCCCTATAGTATGTGTGTCTAGCTGAGATTAGACATGGCATTGTGATGCATGAGTCGGTATGAAACCGATGTACAACCTAGAGGGAGTTGAGTTCCCTAGGTAATTGTTTGAGGCGAATTGAGAATGTTTAGTGGACTAGATTCCACAAGTATTGTATTCCTTAGATAGATTATTTGAGATAATGGAGAGTAATGAATGAAAGTAGCGATAGTCAATGAAATGAGTCCCATAGGCATTGAATCCCGAAGTAAAGTATTTGGAAGTAAATTGAGGATGATTGATGGACTGAATTCCATCCTTTGGATATGTATGAATTTGTAATTATGACTAGGAAGAGTAAAAAGATAGAAAATGGAAATAATTGAATTATTTGATTGTGTGAAATTGATGTGGGAAGTCGAACTTGATCCTGATCAGATCAAGGGAAACCGAACACAAATTGGGGTGGAAAGATAGTTCAACACTGATGCTGATCACATCAGGGTCGAATGATTCTTGAAGCTCCCCTCAAGTGGTCAAAAGTAATCACGCATAGGATAGATGTAATGAACATAAATTGGATTTGGGAGTTGGTTGTGTTTCAAAAGGATTCCTAACTAATATTTGCAAGAAGTTTCCTTCAACCTGATAATGAGGATTAGTGTGAAACCTCCACCACTTAACCGAGGGCTGTGGTCCTTTGTCTGATGACCAGGAGAATACGGTGGAGCACCTTTGGCACTGCTTTGGGGATAGCTTTGCATTGTATGTACGTATAATCTTGTATTGCAAAACCAAGTGGTTGGTTGTAATGCGGATCGGAGTGATTGTAGTGTACTTTCATGGCATTGTATGTAGAGACCTTGTGTAACGGATTGGGAATTTGTAAGGATGAGGAATGTATGATCTTTGGCATTAGATATGTCTGAATGAGTGGAGATAGTAATCCTTCAACTTTGAACAACTTTGAGGGCAAAGTTCCTTAAGGGGGTAGATTGAAATACCTCGAACTTTATTATAGTGATTAAAATTATCCTAATGTGGTAATTAAGGGCCTAATAGTGCCTAAGGAATATTGGTGAAGGAAATGGAACCAAAATAAAAGAGAAAACGCTTAAAAATGAAAAGTGTAAAAATGAGTGTTACATAACCATGGGAGTTAAGTGACCTTGACTAGGATCCTAGGTGGATTCATAGGGCTTAGTTACGCCTAAATAGTATGTAGAAACAATTCCCGAAGGAAACGGATCCATAAAATGGATTAAAACCACAAACGAACCTTAAAGCGCGTTTTTCGAGGAAACCGGGAAAACGTGACTTTAAGCTGGTTAAATAGACCCGTAATAATTTTAGTGAATCAAATGTCTATAATTAGACATTAGAAAGGTCTAGGACCATTAAAATTAATTAAACGAGAAAATTCCGGAAAACGGGTTCCGGTTAGTGAATAGTGCAAAAAGGAGAAGTTGTGAGGTGTTAAGTGTAAATAAGCAAAACTAACTCCTCCCCCTTGTAATATGTAAATTGGCCCCTAATATTCATATTGGGCATGTTTTTCCAGCCCCACACTTCCCCTCTCTTTATTCTTTCCTTATATGCTAAAAGACAAATAAATAAGTAAAGTAGAAAAGTACAAAAGTAAAAAGAGAAGCCTCTCTCTCCTATCCCTCATTCTCTCTCACGGTTTGCCCCCTTTCCCATCTGACTTCTTCTTCTTCCTCTACCCCATCTATGGCGATTTCAAGAGCTCCACCCAACTCCTATCTTCTCCTTCCATTTTCATGGCCTAAACAAGGTTGAAACACAAAAATAATTACACCATTGTATTCCCCTCATCTTAGAGCACATTTCTACCTTTTCAAAAAATCAAAAACCTCAACTTTCATCACCATGGCTGTAGGCCATTTGGAGCTTGAAGACCACCATTGGAAGCACCTTCATCTCCTTGTTGTTTTGAGGTAAAAAAGAATCTTAAAAATCCATCTTTTTCTAGCTCTTCTTTGCAAAACGAAAGTCTGAGCTTGAGCTCTTGTTTTTTCCCCATACTAGCCATTTATGAGGCTCATTGTGGAGCTGGAAACTTTTCCCCTTTGCTGTTCCAAAAACCTCACCTAGAAGCACAAGGTAAGAACTCCTTTAAGCCTTTAATGTGTATTAGATTCTAGGTTAGTTTAAGGGTTAGTTTTCTAAGCTAGTATTGGTCTGTATGGGTGGCTGTAGCATTTCTGGAATTGTGAGCCAAGACAAGAACAAGAACAAAGGAAAAAGAAGAAGAAGAGGAGAAGAGGAGAAAGGAAGAAACGAAAGAAAACTAGCAAGTTCAAGGTAAATGAACTCACCTTGAGCTAGTTTGTATATAGAGAGAAAACAGAATTTTAATGCTTAGGTATGACGAAATTTACATGGTTTGAGTATTGGTCGTGTTATTGAATAATTAGGAAGAGGTTGAGTTGTTTAGTGTTGATTAAATGATGAATAAAGGCTTGGAAGCCAAGGGAAGTAAATTGTGTATGTGCAGGAATTTAATGTGTAGTATGTGCTGTTAGAATGATGTGGATATTGGGATTTATTTAGTGACTGGAAATGATGCTTTGGGAATGTAAAGATTATGGGGAAACTCTACCCAAATTTCAGTAGAAATTAGATGGCTTAAGTGTATAAAATTGGGTAAGAAGGGCCTAGGTGTAACCATGTATGTTTGGAGTAAAATTGAGTACCTAAGCACTTGGGTGAGTTTGGGAATGAAGGGTGATGTAAGTGTGCGCTAGATGACATTAAGTTTAAGCCATGGAATGAGCAAAGAGGAGAGCAAAATCTGTAGCAAAATGGTGTAGGAGGATCTTGTAATAGCTAGAAAATAACTAGTGCGCAAGACTTTGAAAACAAGAGTTGAACTTGGGTATAGCGAATGCATTTGACTAGGATGGAATTGTAATGGTCAAATTGAGTGAGGACAAGGTAAGAACTGTCAACAGAAGTTAGGTAATGCACTAGTGTGCAAAAGTGTTGAAATGGAAATTTAAATTGGTAGAATTGAACAAGAGTTGGGTAATGAATTGGACCAAGGATTTAGAGCATGATTAAGAGTGTTTTAGGGTACTTAAACATGTAGAAAACATGTGGAAATGATTAGGAAAGGATTGGGTAAGAATTGAGGAGAATTTGAAGTTCAAAGTGAGTAATTAAAAGGAGTCATGGGGTTGGACCGACCCTATGACCGACCATGGTAAGGTCGGTTGGCCTGTAAATTGCAAATCCGGAGCATTTTGACTTAGACTAACCTTAGGACCGACCTTGGTAAGGTCGGTCGGGCTTTAATTTTCAAATCCGGAAGTCTTCTGACTTCGACCGACCTTGGTAAGGTAGGTCGGGCTGAAAATTTGTAAAAACGTAACTTACTGGCTCCGACCGACCTTGGGACCGACCTTGCAAGGGAGGTCGGGTAAAAAAAGAAGAAGAGAGAGAGTAGTAATCATATATGTATATGTATGTATATATATATAAGGCTTTGGTGGTACACCATTAATAGAGTAATAATGGTGAGAAAGTAAGTACATGAGTAAGAAAGCAAGTTTAAGGAATATTGGGAAAAGAATGATTTTTATAATCAAGTATGAATTGTAAGAACTGGTAAGTGTACATTGGAAGTATTAATGAAGAAATGAGTTAGGTCAACAATAGATCATTGACCATACAACTCCATGTATGTTATAGGAACCGAATAGTTGAACACCGAAGGAAAGTCGGAGTTCGAGTACGACGGTGAACGGTATGATTTTCTCATGCCCCGTATGCTACCTTGGTTACCTGATTTGTGTGTTTATGTGATCACCTAATTAAGATAAATGCACGAATTGGGTTTTTAATGCACTTACTTGTGCTTGTATTATATTGTTCTTGTTGTATTGTCTTGAACCTATAGTTTGTATAATTCATGAAATGTATGAATGTGAATGAGGTGTATGTGTGGACTTGATGTGTAGTGTATTAACCCATGGTATGGAAGGAAGGACTTCTAACTAATTCCTACCCACCTAACCTTCTAACTTGAGTAATGGGTAAAATGGAATGAGTAGAAGTCCGATATAGTTTCGGCTACGCGTGAGGATGAGGAACACAAGAGGTTGGATCCGATTCATGGCCTTAATCTTTCCATTGACCAAATCCCTTAAGTGGGTAGCATCCTGGATTAGTGAGCCACCCTAAAGCCCGGTGGTGGGATATCGTAGTCCCTGCCCGGAGGTCACACTGACTTGACTTGAGTATGTAAGTAAGAAAAGAATTTGTATTGTAACGGTCATGGCTAGTGTAAGTCATTGCGTGTGTATTGGAGAAGTGTATCTCTGTATTCGGTAAGTATGAACGGTTGTCTCGTATTGTCTTCCTTGTATGTACTGAATGTAGTGTATGTATGATCTATGTTGCGAATGTATTGTTTCTTATAAAAGCATGTATGTGTGTATGATTAAAATGAACCGCATGTATTCAACCAAGTAGTCGGCGTACCCCCATTAGCACGCGGGGTATGTGAATTTCATATGCAGTGTTTTGCTGAGCCCCATGGGGAACTGTTTTTATTTTCCAGGTACTCGAAGCTGATTTGGTCGAGGTTGAGACCGGTTTGCTATCCTTAATTAGCTAGGGTTAACTTGTTGATAGTAATGAATTGTACTTGGGCGTGTAGCCCTGTCAATGGCCGGTGTGCCACATAGTGTATGTAGCCACACTGTGAAATGAGTAGGCCTTGATAGGAGTAAGTAAAGAGTTGTACTCGTAGTCGTCTGTATAACCAGTGAGCATAGGTTGTATGTTAGAAGTGTATATTAGCACTCGGTACATTTGGTTAGTAGATGTAAGGAATCGGTATATTGTATTGTAAGCATTCGGCAATGTATGAATGGAGAATAGTTTGTACTCGGTTTGGAAATTGAATTGTGTATTGCAATGTTTGTACTCGGGTATTCCGGTTCATCAGACCGATGTTGTAATGGAAGTAGGCCTTGTTAGTCACGTGGGTGGCTAACGGCATTGTATCACCCGCCGTTGTGTAAGGAAGTATCCGCTACGTGAGTATGGAAGTACGAGAAGATTAGACGGTAATAACGAGATTAGCAGTAGGGGTGTTACACCCTGAGATCGACAACCCCACTCAATTCACTATTCCACCAAACGATAGGTACACTGCCTAGGTTGTATAGTAACACATATTTCTGCTAACAAGTTTTTGGCGCCGTTGCTGGGGACCTCTGTCACAGTCAATTGACATTATTATTTATTTGATTGAGATTTTGTTCTTTTAGTTTTGTGTTATTTTCATTGTTTTTTCAATTTTGTTTCTTTCCTTTACGGACAGTATTGATTGAATTGTGCATACGTTTCCGTTACTTTTTGATTAATATTTTTTTATTATTTATCTTTCTTTTTACTATTTATTTTTACGTTTTAGCTTTCTGATTTTAGTTCTATCATGATGTGAATAGTATAGGCTCTTGTCGTTTAACTTTTCTTAGTTACATTTTTTTTCCATACGATTTAGTTTTTGCTTAGCTTTAGGACTTTCGTTTAATTTACTACTTTGGTGTTTAGTATTTGATTTTGTAGATTTATTATTATTATTATTATTATTATTATTATTATTATTATTTCTTTTTCTTTTTATTTCTTTTCTTTTCTTTTATTTTAGTTTTTACTTTGCGTATTGGATTTGGATTTCCTTTAATTTAGATTTATGTTACTTCAATTGCAATACATAATTTTTTCTATTTTTAGTTCTATTTTATTTTTTGTTTTTGTTTTTGTAGGCTAGTTGCTAACGATGGAGGATAACTGAAATACCCCGAACCTAAGTATGATGAGTAAACATCAATTTATGTTGTAATAAGGCTAAAACATGCCTTAGAAACATTGGTAGACAATTTAACCAAATAAAACACAAGAAAACACCATAAAATCAATTTAAGCAAATACTTGCTCTAGACTTAGTGTAACCTTGATTAGGACCCAAAGGTCATTCTTAGACCTTATTAACATGCTAATGAACATGTTAAATCAATTACCAAAGAAGCTCAAAAACAAGTTTAAACACAAATTGTGCTTTAAGGAGGCTTAAAGCACGTTTTTGAAAAATTGTCTTGGAAATGAGTTTTGAGTGGCTAAATGACCATGATTACACCTTAATAAACATGTGTACTACTTAGTATCATATTAGGGAGCCTAAATCAAAGAGAAATAAAAAATTTCACAAATTTGTGCACTAATTATGAATAGTATCCAAATAGTGCCCAAAATAAGTCAAATAACTTTCTTAAGTGGTCAATGGTCAAACAACACCTAAATATATAAGGGAATGAGAGGGGGCCAGTTTTGAAGGTGATGAGTCACCATAGGCTTCAGCAAAATAAGAAAACCAGAGGAAGTAAAGTGAAAAAGACTATTTACTTTATTAAAGCAAATATCTTCTTATACATCTTCTCTCTCCTCTCTTCTTCATTTCTTCCTTTCCCACCGTCTTCTTCTTCTTCCTTCTGCTCCCAAACCGTAAGTTGCAGCCTCCATTCTCCTCCATCTTTAATTGCTCACCAAATGCACAATATTGCTCCAAATAAAAAACTAAGCTTAGATTAGTGTTAGTTGGAGCAAGCCCTTCAATCCTATCTTTTCGAAACATCAAAAGCTCAAGTTTTGTGCCATGTAAAAACTCCATTGATGAGGGAAAATTCAGTTTGAAGAGCTTCTTTGCATCTCCTTCATTCAAGGTAAGAAAAGTGAAAGAAAAATCAAGTTTCCTTCATTTTTGTGCATTACCAAAAATGCCTTCTCATGGGGGTCTTGTTTTAATCCTTAAACTAGCCTTGTTTCAACCTCCAAAGACTAGAAGAAGTCTTGCCTTGCTTCATTATCAAAGCCCATTCCAAATTCCTAAGGTAAGCATCCATTTTTGTGCATTAAGCACTTCTTTGTACTCAAGAGTAAATTCCATGAGTTTAGGCATGTTGCTTAGCACTCATTAGACTACTTTAATGTTGATTAGAAGATAGGCAAGAGAACTAAGGTCCTTGGCCGAGAATCAATCAAGAAAACCAAGGGGGAAAGTGAGAAACACTTGAGAAAAACAAGGTAAATTACTTACCTTAAGGTGGTTTAATGCTTTAAGGGATGAGATTTAGATGGAAACTAAATGCAGCTTAGAGCTTACATTATATAATGGGTTACAAAACCTAGGAGAAACAACATGATCGTATTTGAGAACTTGTGACTAAGGAGCAAATGGGAATTAAGTTAGTTAAACAATCATACGGTGAATTACAAGAACACATATATTGCTATGGGAGCATTGCTGTGTGTATTTGCAGGTTGAAAGCTTTTATATGTGGGAAATTTAGTGTTTAAGTTTAAGTCATTTAAGGGCCTAAGAGCCATGTCATTTAAGAGCCTTAGTGCTATGCAATTTAAGATTATTGCACTATATTGATTTTGTTATGAATGGTTTGATTTGGGTGAGAAATATCATGAGAACGGGGTTTGTTGAGTGTGAGGTGATTGAATGAGAAAAACTATGCTTTGGGTATAATAACATAGTAGGGAAGCTGTGTCAAAATTCGGTTGAGAAACTAGGTGTTAAAAGTGTTCTAAGGAGATATTAGGACCTAGAAAGTACTAGGAATCATTTAAGGAGACTTTGGTAGAAATGACTAAACTAAGGTGTTTTAGGAGGATTAGAATGACCTAGAGTTATCTAGGAGGAATTAGAGGTTATGTTGGTGTATTAAACACACCAAGATCATGGTATGAGGAATGTTAAGACTTGAGCAAAAATCTGTAGGAAAAGATGTGTAGTGCCTTGTGGTGATTAGGTATGAACTAGTGTGCATAACCTTGATAGTAATGAGTGGACTTGGGTGATGGAGGTGAAAACTATAAGAGAATGTAGTAGCTTTTCAAGGGAATGATTAGGAATGGATAAGAGAGTATAACCATGTTAATGTTGAGTAAATTGAGCAAAGGAGATGGAAATGGTTAAGAGGAATTTAGAATGGTCAAGTTGAAGGAGTAAAGGTGTGGATAAGGCTAAGCAATTGTGCAGTTGGGTTAGGAACAATGTTAAAGTATTAAGAGGATGGCTAGAAATGCATGAGTATGCACAAGTTTATGAATGATGAGTAGTAAGTGTAAAGGAGAAAAAGTTGTGCATGGATATGCAATATGACCTTGAGAACTTTGAGAAGTTGAGTTAATGAGGTGAGGATGATTGATGATGCATTAGGTGTGGCCAATAAGTGAGTTGGTAATGTTGGTAAAAGGTTGTGAAACACCAAGAGAGGTTGGTGATGCACTAGTTTGTATAAGTGTTAAAAATGGAAATTGAAATTTGGGGAATTGAACAAGGATTGGATGATGAGTCTAACCAACGATTTAAGTAGGTTTTAAGAGTGTTTAAGGTGTTTAGTCATGTTTAGAAAACATGTGAAAAGATTAGGAAAGAAACGAGAAGAAGAACGGAGTTGAAACGAGTCAAAATGAGAGTTTTCTGACTTCGACCTACCCAGGGCGTTGGGTTGGTCGGTGGGTCAGTCGGACTGAAATCTTCAAACTCGAGTTTCTGACTTCGACCTACTAAGGGGGTTGGGTCGGTCGGTGGGTCAGTCGGACCAAAAAAAAGAAGAGAAAAGGAAGAGTGGCATTAGTAGTCCACCATTAGGAGGGTAATGATGATTAAAAGGATAAGCATATAAGGACTTAAGAGATTAAGAGAAGTAAAGTGATTTAAGTGGTTAAGATTAAAACTATAAGGACTTAGTAATTACCAGTGGGTAAACATTAGTGGCTAAGTAAGTTAGGCCGATTGAAAGTAATTAACTACCTAAATTGAATAAATGTTTTAGGATTTGAGAATTGGGACTCAGAAGGAGAATAGGCAACCAAAACGACTGACGGTGTACTATATGGTTTTCTTGTAACCTGCTTGCTAACGAGGTGTCCCTCGGCTTGTGTGCTAATTGTTTAAATGTTTCGACTAAAACAAGATAAAGCATGCAACCGGTATATTGTGTTTGTTGTGTGATTGTGATGCACTAACACAACTTATCCTTAAGAGCTTACTAACTACGATTAGTAAATGATTGTGTGAGAAGATGGAACACTCCCTAATATTTGTTTGTTAATAACCGAAAGAGGTTTAACTAACAAACATTGTCTTCGAGACTTCTACTAACTGGAACTTGGGGGGGTGAGGAATCCGGAATGGTGTCGGGCATGCATGCTATTGGTAGGTTGTTGGTACCTATTGTTGGTCCAACTTCCTTTGAGACTTGTCTTCGGACTTGTTGCCTAGAGTCGACGATCGACTCAGCCACCTTGGATTACGGTTCAAGATGGGAGGCAAGATTAAGATGATGCAGTGGGATCACCTAAATCCCAAATTTAAGATAAGTTGTTTATTTTACCAATGGAGTTAATATCTCATTGGCTAGGGTTACTTTTGACCTAACAAAGATAAACATTGAGTTAAGATACAAGCAATTCTAATTAAAGAACGGTTGATATGATGAGACTGAGATAAGACTTGAGACTGAGGTAAGACTTGAGACTGAGATAAGACTTGAGATGAGATCAGACTTGGATTGAGAATAAGGAAATCATAACTTAAGGAGTTAAAAGATTAACTCACTTACTTAAGGAACGCTTTTAAGTCGTTCATTGTGTTTGAACTATACTTGTTCATATGTGGTGTGGTGTTTATTGCACTTCTTATTTATGTTGTGTTATTAATCAACTGCATGATATCGACAAGTAGTCATAGTAGTCCCGTTAGCTTGGGGTTATAAGAGAATCATACCAGCGAAGGTGTTGAGCCCCTAAGGGCATCCATATTTATTTTGTAGGTGAATGACAGAAGACGGCCGTCCTGAGAGTAGGATCAGGTATAAGTACTTCGGGTTGTTTTCCTTTTGTTACACGAGTTGTGCACGTACACTCGTTTAGTAAATGGTATGAGATGTAGTATAATGTATTAGGATATGAGATACTTGTATTAAGAACATGTATTTGGTTAAGATTTAGTATACACTAATGTTCGGTATATTCGGGTCCATTAGACCGTAGCTAGATCTTGGAGTATTTAGTATGCCTAGTTAGTCACGTGGGTGACTGAGGGCGGTAATACCAATTGTTGTAAGAATTCCGCTGCAAATTTGATATATGTAAATGGAGGTTTATGAGATGAGTGTGGCTTTATGAGTTGAGGTGTTACAATAACATGGATGAGTTGAGTAGAGTGCTGACACTGTTAGAAACGATGATTACAATAATGAACATAGAGCAGAATTTGAACAGGTATAATCATCCGGGTACTCAAAGTTACAACCAGTTCAGGTGACAAGATTATTACCAACCACATCAATCGTCTTATCGACAACCTTATTGGTGGGAAGGTGAGCATACTAGAATGCAGATGAAGGTCCAGCAATTCTACGCCTATCTGGAGCCTCCTAAGGAGGATACAAGCAGGATAGAGAGTATGCTGGAGGAGCTTCTAGAGCAAAAGAAAATCACTAATGCTAGGTTTGCCAGTTTAGAAGCCAAAATTTCCGAGCAAGAAGCTATAAACCAGAGTTGGGAAATGCAACTTAATCAGATCTCGCAGCAGTTAGCACAACAACAATTGGAATTCTCCGGTAGCCAAAGTCATTCAGACCTAGTGGACCAATCTCAAGTAGAGACTTTGATGGGTGAAGATCATTCCAAGCAAATAATTTCTAAAGCTGAAGAGGAGTCTGATGAAGAGGTTGAGCGGCGTGCTAAAGAGTTATAATTCCCTCCCTCCCCAACCTCGACTCAACCCGACTATCCAGTGATTGAGAATATCTTTTCTAATCCGGTCTGCGAACCAGTAGAGATACCAGAGATAGTTTATTTCAGAGAGGTTGAAGAAATTGAAGCTTCCTCAACAATTGTCTGCCAACAAGAATCTTCCATTGAGCCTTTAACACTTGAGGAAGATGTCTGCATCCTCAAATTTCAGAAGGAAGGGCTACCTCCAACCGGTCATCAATTTCACACTCATCCCAAAGAGCCTAAACAAGAAGAGGATGTTTACATTCTCCGATTCGAGGAAGAGAAGCCATTAGCACCTGGTCTCCAATTAGAAATACGTTACCGGCAGTATCTCCTTAAACATCAGGTTTTGTGGAGTATTCACTTTCCTATTTTATTTGGCAAAGTAATGCTTTGTTTTGATCCGAGTGGTTTGCTTTTAATTACTGTCTATTTCGCTTTCATGGCAAAGCTATTATCTACTTTTATTTTTGATCCGGGATAACGAAGCAAGAGTCTAGCCAAAGACTATAAAGACGGGTAGCTTACTGGGAGGCAACCCAGTGGTTAAATTTATGCTTTATTTTTGTTTTTTACTTTTTGTTTTCTAGTTTTATTTTTATTTTTCTTTCATTCAGAGATGGCAGTGGTGCCTGTGCTTTTAATGCAACGCTTTCAGCGTTTTTGTGGTAGTTGTAAGTGTGTGCAGGTGAAATTTTAATTATTATGGTGTTTGATGTACCCCCAAGGCTGGACACTTGCTGGAACGCAAGTGTAAGGAACCCTACCCCCTTTGTTCAAGCTTAAGTGCGAGGAAGGGAACCTTCCTCAATCTACGATATCAGGGGAGTTTCAGTTTCTCTTTATTTTTAATGTTTATGTTCAGCCTATCATGACTTTTATGCTTAAAGATGATTTTTTTATATCAGTCATTTATGGTCCTGAATGAAATCCTTGATGAGTTTGCAATATTTAGAAAGTCCTTTTCTTGGTTTTAATTTGTGAACAATGAGGACATTGCTCCTCTTAAGTGTGAGGAAGTAGAGGTACTTTCTAAATATTGACAATTGCACTTAATGCCACATTTGTTTTTGGTTGTCCTCTTATTTTGAAAGAATTGCTTCTTTTAAGTGCCAATAAATATTTAATATTCACGTGAAAATTGTTGTTGAGGTTTTGAAAACAAGCCTGATGGCCACCTCAAGAATCTTTCTGCTTTTGGATATTTGTATGTATAGTTTTATCCAAATTGAATCTATTTTCACTGAAGTTTGGTGGATTAGTTGATTATGAAAGCTGAATTAGTCTAGTTTGGGATTTTTGGAATGATAAGAAAGATTGGTATGAAAGGATAAGGCAAGGTACTCCGCTAGTCTGAATTGAAATTTATTTATGAACCAAAACAGGCCTCTTCATTCGGTTATTAAGTCCTTAGGGTGCTTCATCACCCGTCTACCTAAGGTCTTGTGATCTGGGATAGAAGGCCCAAAACCGCTACATGGGTGAAGAGAAAAGTCTGAGGGGATAAATTGAATATGCAAATGGCAGAATAGAATGCTAAGGGAAAGGAACTTTGAAAAGTTATATGTGTAATTCATTTTTGCTTATTCTGATCATGAGTATGTGGTGTTGAAAGGTATCACGGAATAAGGTGTTACTTCACACCCCTTGTAATCTAGAGGTTAGAGGAAAGAAATGATGGAAGATCCCAAACTATTCTGTCTCAGTTCCTATAATCTAACTTCTCCATGCTTTTTAACTTCTATCTTTTTCACTGTTTGCAAAATCCTACAACTAGTAGCAGAACTTTTATTTTGATTGTCATTTTGCTTGTTTTCCATCGACAGTTGTTTGATCCTGAGTTTCAATACTATGGCCCTTAGGAGTAGTCATATTTTGCATTTGCTCGAGGACAAGCAAAAGCTAAGTTTGAGGAAGTTTGATAAGTGCGAAATACATATGTTTGTAGGGCTTTAATTCTTCCTATTTTCATAACAATTCATGTCGTATTTCTCACTTATCATATGTTTTTCCTTAGATTTACATTTTGATGTGAACTGATACATTTTATGTGTCTAATGCAGGAAAAAGTCTAGGAAATGTATAGAATTTCTCATGAGGATTCCAACACAACAAACGGGGAGTAAAACGGAGCTAAAACGAAGAATCTAAGCCCCGTCGAAGTTAACAGAGCACTCCTCGCTATGTTTTATCAAGATCTTTTGAAGATAAAAATATTTTATCAACTGATAAATACCGTAGCTGCTATATATCCACCATCTAGAGCCATATTGAATACATCCCACGCCCAGAGGGGCTTACGCCTCTTTTCAATCAATTTCTTTCACACGTTTCCAACACTTCAAGTCATCATCGTCATCACATCATCCACCACCACCATTCAACATAACACCATCATCCACAATCATCACTTCCACCACGACCACAGCTATCCGTTCACTTCTCCACACACACACCATCACTCACCAGACCACACCATTGTCCACCACCACTTCCACATATTATTTTTGTTATGTTTGTTATTTTTATAATTATGTTTGAGTAGTTAGTTTAGCTCCCCGGGGTTGGGGTAGCAAACCGAATCCTTATGTTTATTTTGTAATCTTTTATCTGATTATAATTGCAATAGTTTAATTCCTGTTCTTCATGCGCTTTAATTTTCTAGCTAATTATTAAAGTAATATTTGTAGTTTTCTAATCAAAATGCGGCGCTGAGATTAGTTAACAAGATATAAGAAGTTAAACCGGATTAACAACTAGAAACATGGTTTGCCTATAGGTTAATCTATCTTTAATAGGAATTGTGTTTAATGCTATTAACTTGATAACTTGGGCATGGTTTGCGGCTTGCTATTTCAGTTAGTTAGGGTACGTTGTACAGGGACCGGTCAACGAACTATTTATAATTCCTGAGTTTATTGTAGAATTAGGGAAGAGTTTATTGATAGATTAATAAAGTGAAGGTTTACAAAACAATCCGGGGTGCTTCTTTAGATTCAATCTTTATTTCCTTATTTAGTTTATCTTAATCTTTTTACTGTTTCATTATTTTGTGTTAGTTTGTTTAGTCATTCTTTTTATTAAATTAAGTAAAACCTGAAAAAGTGACGTTTCCTGTTTTCTTAGTTTAGTTTTCTCGGCTAGTAAATAAATTGTCAATTAATTGAACGAGGTCCCTGAGATCGACAACCCCACTCAATTCATTATTCCACAAAATAATAGGTACACTGCCTAGGTAGAAGTATAGTAACACATATTTCTGCAACACCTGTCCGCGACAGCTAGGATGATACTTTTGATACTGCTCACCGCTAGGACTTACTATAACAACATATAACATGTAGGAAGTCAGCTACCCAGCCAAGAGTGAACTACAACGTCAAACCTGAGGATTTGATCTCTTGAGATCAAAGAGTCTAACACATAGGATACAAGATAAGAAGAAAACAAGGGTTGTGCAGAAAAAGCAACCTGTTGCTTTGACCTTTTTCCCTTTTGTCTTCAGCGACAGACTTGGTATATGGTCCCAATGAACTGGCGCGGTAGTGGCTAAGCCAAAGAGAAGCTTGGACCTCATAAGAGTTTTGAATCAAGTTTGGAGTCCACTTATGAGAGGAGATCAATATCTTCTATAAGAGAAGACTAACTTCATTCTGAAACGGGTGTGCTAGAAGGTTGAATCAAACTTTTATTTTCTCTAGAGAACACCAGTTGTATTCAGAGCTTTTTCATTGTATGGTTCCAGTTATTTTGAGAGTTTAAGTGAGGTCTTGTAATTGACTGATCGTGGAAGCGAAGTGATGGAAATAACTCATAGTGTTGAGGTTGTACGTGGTATCTTAGGAACAGTGGGGGAACAGCCCGGGGACTACTGGGAGACTGTCTGGTCATGTGTCGACCAGGGTAGAAAGGGCTTCGGTGGTAAGTTCTAAATCGCCCTAGAGTCCATAGGTGGGTGTGGAGGGGGACTGATGGAATTGCTAGGGTGTAATTCTTTAACGAAAGAGGTTTTCAGTTTAAAGTAACTTACGAGTCATCTACCTTTTAAGTTTACATTCCGTTGCATTCTTACAACAACTGCATAATGGAGTACGAAGGGACCAACAAGATTAATATTTTAGGTTATGTCATTCGGTTGTTAAAATATGTCGTAAGAAGTCATACCTATTGTTGTCATATCACGAGGGGTAACTAAGCTCATTCATGTACTTAGCTTATTTACTTTAAGTTATGTATATATTTGTTCTTATATATTTTTGAATTATCTTCTTATGTTCTTAATATTTATATAGGAAACATTGGTCGTTGATTGTTTTTTGCATGCAAAATCTATGAGTTTTGTACTTCAATTCTATTAAGACCAACACCAAACAAACATTAGTGTCGATCGGTGCAATATTGACAAAGTAAGAAATTTATATCTCTAACACTTATATTTATTCTTTACAACAAGTTTAGCGAAAGTGCATGTACATATATTTCTTATGTGTGTATTTTTTTATATAACTCACGGTGCATTCATACATGCTTTGAGTGAGTGCCAAATTCAAGCAAAAAAGGATCACTTCAATGACATACCATAAATGTATATTCTTAAACATATTTACAATCAATTTTAATTAGACGTGAATATGTTTTAATGTAATAATCCATTAAATATATATATATATATATATGTATACATATTTATCAATATGTAGTGTGCAAAACAATCTGAAAGATCATAGTGTGGTTATTATATCATTAGTTTTATGTAAGATATAATGTCAGTAATCGGATGTCTGCGTGAAGATCCACTGAAGAAGGTATGTGTTAAGTCATTGTTTAAATAGCTTTAATTCATTTATAACACTTGTGATTATTGATTATTTGAAATTTTGTTTTCTTTTTGTCAAATTATTAGGCATTCAGTTTGACCATTGGTGCATATATGCTTTACACAAAAGCCAATATTGACTCAATGCTTGAGGGGTGGGCAAAAGTGTATCTTCGAAGTTTTGTATTGTCGAAGTTAATTCTATTGTTGCGTAGCGAGTATAGCTTGCATTGTAAGTGTATATATTATTTTTTGGTAGGAACGTGATGGAAACGCGCATGCTAGCGCTTGTGTGAAAATTAGATGAGATTCTCAAGCTGAGTACCATTTGTTACTTTTAATATGAATATGTAGCTTTGATAATTGAAAATATCCGGTGTATTTGTTAAAAAAATTGTTGATTCTTTATACAAACCATCAAAATAAATACATTTATATAAAAAAACTAATTATACAAAACAGGTACACCTAATTTGGTAGGTTCTACAAGCGGAGAACATCTATTTTGTAGGTTTACAATCGGCGAATATAAATCCCCAACAACAGGTTAAATAAGTGTTTTTTCAATATAAGAAAATAATGAGAGTTGTGAATCCACGAAGACACTATAGAATTGAGTGGTAAGAGAAATTAGTTTTGATTTACATGATGGTAAATTTGTAAATAAGGAGAATCATAAATAATACTTACATGATGATTAAACAATATGTTCTCAATGTTTGACAAGATTATGGCTGAAGCCGAAATTAATGAATCCCTCAAGGTATCAATAACAAGAATGAACTCACCTAATCATGTTAGTAAGTAAATAAAAAATGTTTCTACAATGCCGTTGAATCATCATATTTTTATTTTTATAAGTTTGTAATTAAGAACATTGCTTTTTCTGATACAATAAAGCGCACATATCTCTTTCTTTTTTTTGTTTTCTTTTACTATTTAATTAGTTATTTATTAAAAAAGAGAAAATTAAAAACTTTATTCTAGTGAATAATAATTGGATATAATTGTTTAAATAATAAACCACATGACATGACATTTATAATTGTGATAAAAAAATCTATCATCATTATAAATACCCTTAACAGTCACGTAGTTTTTTTATTTTTAAATTTAGTTGTTCATATAATGTTCTCTTTTACAAAGTAGCTTACGACCACATAAAATAGTTGGGATATCCGGACAAATATTGTTAACAAAACTCAACATGGGAGCCGTCAGGGTAGTAGTAGTTTGTTCATAATAAAGAGCACCAAAGAATTTCAATCCTCGTCACCTAGGGTTATCAGTTCGTTTTGTTTTTTTAATCTTCATAATGCTTCATTGATTCATATGGGCAACTTATGAGTTATGAATGGACCATCCAAAATGGACCGTCAGCATATATATCATCACACTTCACAATCGCACACACCCAATATTCCGTGCAATGATTTTTTTTTAAATCGCTAACAAATTCATCCGCCAGAAAGAGAAGATCAACCGTGAAGGAAAGGTCAAAAAGAGAAAACCCCGGGAAATACCGGCAAACACCAGTCACAGTTTGTCTTTCTCCTCCGAGTGTCGGGTTCATAATTACCGGCTGCTGATTCCATCTTCCAGCCATTGTCGCACGTTTCGCCTGGACTCAACCATGTCAGCAGCGAGTTCGGACACGTGTCGGTTTTCTTACCTTTAGGGTTCCTAGTCAGCGACAACATTTGGAAGGGGGTGGTGGAAGCTGGTGTTTCAGTTTTGTTTCGCGTTCTTCCCACCTATCTCCTTCGGTTTCCCCCAAACTTTTGGCGAACATTCGAAAAGGCGTCCCTGATTTCCTATTTTTCTAATTGCTTCTGCCCCTCCCTCTTCAGATTTGGTTTCCTTTAATGTCTACTGGCAGCTCGGTACTATCTCAACGCCAGCATCCATTGTCGTTTTAGGAATATTCCATCCGAAAGGCGGAAATTCTTTCTTTATTTGCAGTCCGGCGGCCCGTTGTCTCCTTGCCGAACTTCTCTTCGTCGAGTATAATTCTTGGAGCCTGTAAGTCTTAGCTGCCGTGGGCTTGCGATTTATATGATGCATACGATGATCTTTCCAGTCGTGTTCCCATGTGCAATGGATTTGTTGTTATACTACTTTGAATTAGCTGTTCTTCTTTAAACATTCAAGCGAAAACAGAAGGTGATTGTTTTTTTTAAAGATTTCTCGAGCTTGTTGGGTTGGATTTGAAATAAATGGAACTGTGATTGGGCTAATCAAGTCTGGGTTGGTTAAATTGTACCCGGCTAGTCAGTGTAGGTTGCCTGATTTTTGCTACACTGACGCTAGAGTTGCTGTTCAAATGAATCAAACATTCAGCTCTGTTCTTTTGCGATTGGCTGTTGACTCAGTATTTCCACTCTGCAGGTAACATTATCACGCTCTTCAAGAAGTCACAAAAAGGTTGATAAAGTAGAAGTTAAGGGGTAGCCTGGCCAGTGATTACTTCGTCGTCACAGTTGATTGATTCTACATTGAAAGTTTCAGGACGCTTTCATTGTATGCTGTGTAATTTGAGAGGTGGCAGTGGTCTGCCTCTCAAATGGAAGAAGAGAACTTAAGGAAAATTGGGATAGCCCCAGGACTGGCAGTGCTTCTCAACTGTGAAGATAAGAGGGAGAACTCTCAGAAACATCGTCTTCTTTTGTCTCATGATGATTTTGGTCACCAGTCTTTAGAGAGAACCCTCGAACACATATTTGACCTCCCATACAAATCGATTGGTTCATTGAATGGTGGATTGGACTCTGCTTCTGTTAGCTCTATTATCAGCCTCTACTTCTTTAAACATCATCAAATCCTGGGTGTTCCTGCTTGGAGCAGGGATGGTTTGTACATTTCTAAGACAGGGACTACTGTTACTGTTGATGAATCTAGTATTTGTGGCGATTTACGGATCATCAACCCGCCTTTGCTTCTAGAAAGTATGGCTATATTCAGCAGTGCTAGAGCCAACGCTTGTGTATGGAAAGGGAAATGGATGTATGAAGTGATCTTGGAAACTGCAGGTATACAACAGCTTGGATGGGCTACTCTTTCTTGCCCTTTCACAGATCGATTGGGTGTTGGGGATGCTGAAGATTCATATGCATACGATGGGAAAAGGGTTAAGAAATGGAATGAGGAAGATGAGGCATATGGTCAATCATGGGTTGCTGGTGATGTGATTGGATGCTGTATAGATTTAGATGATGATAGGATATCATTTTACCGAAATGGGATATCACTAGGGGTAGCGTTTGTTGGCATTAGAAAAATTACCCCTGGGCTTGGCTATTACCCGGCCATTTCACTATCCCATAGTGAGAAGTGTGATATTAACTTCGGTGCTCGCCCGTTTAGGCATCCAGTTGAAGGTTTCTTGCCTCTTCAAAATCCTCCATCTGTAAATGGCCTTGTGTCACAGTTATTGCAGTGTTTAACAAGGCTGGTAGAGATGCAGCGCATGGAGAGGACGGACTTCAACTCTGTTGAGAAACTCAGAAGACTCAAGAGGTTTGCACCAGTTGAAGGCATATTTTATCCTGTTGCAAATGCAATATGTGATGTTCTCTTCACCATGATTGACAAGGATTTGAATTGCGCAGAATATATAGCTTGGGGCCCACTTTTGTCATTTCTGATAGATGTATACGGCCCTCAAGCACCGCATGATCAGCAAAATTTGGATAAAGTGCTCGATATTCTTCTAAAATTTCCAAGCTCAAGTTTATTGTTTCAGCATTTGCTTTCTTCCCTTTCTTCTTGGTGCAAAACAGCTACACTGGTTTTGACTGAGTGCCCTTATTCAGGCTCGTATCCATATCTTGCTTTAGCATGTCAGATACTGAGACGGCAGGAACCAATGGTACTTTGGTGGAAATCATCCGAGTTCGAATTTGTTTTCGAAGGTTTTTTATCTCGAAAAAGTCCTAACAAGCATGATCTTCAGTTGATGATGCCTTCTGTATGGTGGCCTAACTCTTATGAAGACATGTCACATGAAAGTAGTATGCTGTTGACGACAACCGCTTTGTCTAGTGCAATAAATAAGGTGGGCTGGAGCCATTTATACTTTACAGTGGCTTCATGCTGTCATGATCTTCACAATGCCTCACATAAGTTTTGCTACCTGCCACTGAATGAATTCGTTTCGGATATCATTGATTGTGCGCTAATTTATGTAGCTGAGTCCATATTAATGAAATGATGGCCCTATTGACTGTTTTAGTAAATTTTCTTAAAACTTTTTGTGGGCTTTTGGTATGTTCTTTATGTCTTACATGCATTTGTTTTCCACTAGAAGTTGCTGCCATGGATCATAAGTTTGTCTATAAATTATAATCCCAACATCATATTCATACTGCTGTTTATATGTATCGTCCGTATGGATTTTACTAATTTTTTCTATATTACTTACCTTTGCATCTGTGAATTGTGGATGGATATATTAATTGTTGAACCTAATAGTTCATCTTATCTTTGATATTACAGCACCACTAAAGTTACTCGTAACTTGAACTTAACATCTGCCTGGCTTTTTAGGCAGCATCTTGTTTGTCAGTTGAGCCCTCTGCATCAAGCTAACTTCCCATATATTCACATGGTGTACCGTCTGAATTTTGTCATATCTGTATTCGACTTGAAAATCAACTACAGATTGATCTTCAAATGTTGCTTCCACTTTTGATGTGCTGCTGGGTTGCAGTAATGTACTGGCTTGTTGCACCTACATGCATGTTTTCTCATCGGATGTGCTCTTTTGTCTATTCAGGGAACTATTGTGTATAATTTATGTTAGCAAAAGGTGTAATGTCCATAAAGCTACTGATCTTAGAACTTGTAATTTGATAATATTTGTTGTCGCTCTGCAGATTGAGGAGAAACACAGGGATCTATGTTGCCTAGTTATGCAATTTATACCTCCTGTAATGCCACCTCAGTTACCTGGCTCAGTGTTCAGAACATTTCTTCAGAATGTGCTACTTAAAATCAGAACTGATCGTTCTATACAGTATACAGGGGTTTTGAACAATCCTGTTCTTGTTTCCTTGTACACTGTCATCCTCTATTTCTTATCCGAAGGCTTCCCTGATGGTTTGTCAAAGATCTGGTATGGTGGGGTTAAAACTGGTGTCGGCTTTCTCCACAGAGGAGGGGAGCAAAGTTTTCCAGTTGGTATGTTCCTAAAAAGTGATCCTCACCGAATAGACATTTCTAGGCTGGGGGGATCATTTGATCTGTTGTCAAAATCTTATCCTGCTTATGATCAGGAAAGTGAAGTAATCTCTTGGGAGGAAGGCTGTATGGATGATGAAGAATTTAGAGTGACACATCTAACACGGCAGAAGCCATGTTGCTGTTCTAGCTATGACATGGATTTTGCAAGAATTTATGGTGACCCAATCAGATTAAGCTCCAAGGCATCCCGAGGGCATAATGCTCCAATTTGTGAGAGGTCTAGTCATGTAGCTTCAGATTGCAATGATGGGAGCTTGAATGATGAGATAGCTGATAAACCAAGTTCTAGTGATCATTCTCATTCTCAATTGGAGTTCCGGTCATTCCATCACGCAAGAGTAGTACCTAGAGATAGTAACTTCTCATCATCCATGTTAAGAGAGGAGGAACTTCTTGATGCTATGTTATCATTATATCATATGGGTATAGCGCCAAATTTTAAACAGGTATTACTAGATTCCTTATCTTCTTGATTTGATGTAC
The DNA here is from genome assembly GCA_023374045.1 of Limonium bicolor. Classification (NCBI taxonomy): domain Eukaryota; kingdom Viridiplantae; phylum Streptophyta; class Magnoliopsida; order Caryophyllales; family Plumbaginaceae; genus Limonium; species Limonium bicolor. The sequence goes on from CM041783.1 coordinate 72,606,161, forward strand.
CCCCCTTGAGTCAGGAGTTTGGTTTATTTTTTTTCAGGACGGCTGAACATAACAGCCCACATTTGAAAGCTAATACCTACTTATTGCTGGTCATACACTTGTTTTTAATCCTTCTTTGCATGTGTTCTACGTCCACAATTTGTCTTTTATGTAGTCTTGATATCTGCAATTTTTATTTATAGTGTCCTGGAATATGCAGGCTTCATACTACATGGCACAACAGTCCCAGTCAATTTCCCTATTGGAAGAAATGGATAAGCAAATCAGAGAAAGATCTTGCAGTGAGCAACAAAAACGGCTCAAAGAAGCTCGTAATATATACAGAGAAGAAGTTATTGACTGTATAAGATACAGTACTTGGTAAAATGCTGCTCGAATTTGTATTTTGCTGCTTTACTGTTGTTCTTACCCTCGTTTATTTTCTGTACCTTCACAATGTCTCATTGTTTCTGATATTGTGTTCTTCGTCCATGATGGTTTTATCTGGTTTTGGCTGATTGTTGTATTTGATCAATCAGAAAGCAGTTCATAGCTCGTTATATCATGTTTTGGTAGGGTTCATGCTCCTTCTTGACTCATGTATATGCCACCCATAAAATTTCCCCCGACTTGACAATATTTGTGTGGTGATTCGTCTGGTTCTTGTGGCATTTGAAAGTCATTCTGCCATTCCTTGTTGCTTATCTTGAAGTTCTTGTCGTTGACAGGTACCGCATCTCTCTTCTTTCTAGATGGAAACAAAGGGGAATGTTTGCTGTATGCATGTGGACTGTGCAAATGCTTCTGGTGGTCAGCAAAGAAGATTTGCTGTTTAGTTTCATGCCAGAATATTATCTAGAATCTTTGGTAAATTTCTTCATGGCAGTTATGTCCTACCAGTTTAAAAACAGTTGAATGTTTTGGTTGTGATACTTTCAGATAGGAGGTTTGGTAAAACATATGCTGAGAGGCGCTAGTATTACATTCTGCTAGTAGTTGCTGAATGGTTATATTCTGTTATAAGAGTTGTATGTTGTTATCTGCCAGCTGTGTGATTTTTGTTACTGTGGTCACAGGGAGAATTTGAGAGAAGCTGGTTGCTAGCAGAATGGAACAGCTTTTATAATATATTGGCCTTGTCCTTGTTGGATTAAGTTGCATTGTCATCTTGCGAACAACAATCAATTATATACAGTGCATCTGTTGGTGAATAGTATTTCCTCTCCCCAAAATGTATAAACATTAATCAGTTAAAAGTTAAAACGATAATCCAATAAGGACAACAAGGCCTCGTACTTAGTGTTGCTTATCTCCAAGTAAAAGTTTTTACAGATAAATAGGAATCTAAATGTGCTTATGCAATGTGCAGGTTGACTCTTTTCACGTGTTACGGAAAAGTGACCCACCTTTTGTGCCGTCTGCAATATTCGTCAAACAAGGCCTTGCTTCATTTGTATGTTTTCCTTTTATACCCAATTTATTTCTTTGTCGTCATATATTTTACTTATTTTATGAAGTAACTGGCATAATGAAGAACTAATTTAATCATGTGATTAGAATTATCATTGATTGTCACTCTTAAGCAATTTGGTTAAACGCATGCATCTAGTGACCAATCTTTGGAAGGTTTTCGTTGTGCTCTTTTTCAAAAGCTGTGTTAAACCAACCTGGTGTTTACTCAGAGAGAGGCTCCTACAGAGCTTTTTTCTTTGTTTATTTTTCCCATAACCTTTGCAAAACTTTCCTCATCCTTTTACTCATTTGAGACTTGAAATGTCATGGTTGTCCCACAATTTTCGCTGCTATATTAGAGATTGTACTGAAACTGACCTATGCATATGAGGGTTACTTTATCTGATTTGATGTTGCATATTGGTACACTTGATGAACAGATCACTTTTGTTGTTACCCACTTCAATGATCCGCGGATATCAAGTGCAGATCTGAGGGATCTTCTTCTACAATCTGTGTCGGTGCTTGTACAGTACAAAGATTATTTGACTGCTTTTGAAACGAATGAGGCAGCCACAAAGAAAATGCCAAAGGCATTATTATCTGCATTTGACAACAGATCTTGGATACCTGTGACTAATATACTTCTGAGATTATGCAAGGGATCTGGTTTTGGCTCTTCAAAGCACGGGGAATCATCATCCTCCACTGTTGTTTTCCAGGTATGAAATGAACATATGCTTAGCTAATGGGTTATCACATAGCTCTTTCCTAGATTTATTCTCTTCTCATCTTTCTGATTTTCTGAATTATACAGAGGTTACTTCGTGATGCTTGTATCGAAGATGAGGAGTTATTCTCTTCATTCCTGAATCGCCTGTTTAACACCCTGAGCTGGACAATGACTGAGTTCTCAGTTTCCATTAGAGAAATGCAAGACAAGTATCAGGCACGTAATTCTCTGAAACACTAGCGCCTCTTCATGAAACTAACTTCATCCAAGTTTCTGTTACTTTCTCCCTGGAGGTTCCGAATGCTTTTCATATAATGCCTTTCTGATACTATATCTTGAGCATGGCTTCTTGGTCTGGCTTATGTACTTACTGGTTAACATTTTTGCGATAGGTAGTAGTGTATTTTAGGATCACGTAAAGATCACCAAAAGAAGCTATACAGTCTATCAGCTGCCAAGAACAGTCTTCCTAATTACATGATTTGCGCAAGCTTGAGCCGTACAGAAATACTCAAAATATCTTACTATTCCGTTCTCTCCAAAGACGATAAATGAGGAAAGTGAAACAGAAGAATTTATCCTATTACTATAACACCGTTTTCCCCTTCTCCTACCCACCCTTCTAACTGAATTACTCCAATCTCTCGGGATATTATACCACCAAAATGTTTCTAAACAATCCGTCAAACTTCTGCGCTGAAACTACAGCCATTAACCAAGTGTTTCACACTTCTCTCTTTTTTAGAAAACATACACATCCTCTGATATCATTCTCATTTCATTGACATGTCTTTAGTAGATAATCTTCCATCCATAGCCAGCTAGGTTACAAAGGCGTGTCTTGGAAGATTCCTTTTACTCCTAATTTTATGCCTCTCCACTTTTGGGTCTGTCCTATACATCCTATCATACACATCTCTCAACTGAGAAATTCACCCACCCTGCTCCACGGCCAGTTAATTCCATTTGCTTCTGCAAGGTTGGGGATGGCTAGCTGTCTCAATCTCATCATTTTCTCTTCCAACATCACTTGCTATCTTGTGGAACATTCAGCTCCATAGATTTAATTGCTTCAGATAGTCTTCTTTCATTCCTTTGATCGGCAAGGTATCAGTTGAGGAATTTTTATGCAGCACACTATCCGCATTGTTGGCTTCAGAATTTACTAAGAGGTTTATAATCAAGATCCTACTTACAAAAAATATATATCACTTACTTTTGTTCACCCTTCTAGATAATCTAAACATACCTACGTTCTCAAGAACGTAATGGCAGTGAGAATAGGCAAAACAAACCTTGGTCAGAGATGAAGAGTGACATAAACATGAACAGCGGCGTAAAGAATAAAGATGGATGTGAGTCTGCAAGACGAGAGCATTAGGGTTTTCAACATTATGTTAAGTTCTCATTGGGCCTTTGTTTGATATGTATCTGGTTGGGCCGTCTATTTAGTTAAGATTGTTTGATATTATTAAATGTTGGATAGTTCAAATGCACTTGGACTTAAGGTTAAGGTATATTTTGATCTAAAAAATATATACATGTGAATTAATATTTGTATTTTTTATTATTAATTAATATATTTTGGATTTCGGGTTGGGTCATGGGTTTAGATCTCTACCCTAACCCAACCCATAAAATTAGCTTATTACCCTAACCCAACCCAAAAAATAAATGGGTCAATAATCAAGACCCTAACCTGCAAAAGTATGGGTTGGGTTCGGGTTGGATTTCGGGTTGGGTCAAAATTGTCAGGTCTAGTTTCTTCCAACATCACTTGCTATCTTGTGGAACATTCAGCTCCATAGATTTAATTGCTTCAGATAGTCTTCTTTCATTCCTTTGATCGGCAAGGTATCAGATTTTTGTCTATTTACTGTAGTTCACTATGAGTTTATTCAGTGTTTGATAATCAGAAAGGAGATATACAGCCCTATATTTATAGGCACCTTAGGAAGGATCCAGATAACCTAAAGGAAGAGACACCTAGAAGTGTCTGTCTAGGAAACATAAATATTCTAGGTGTCTGTCTAGGAAACATAAATAATTGAACAAATACAATTAAATACAATTAATTACATGCTGGACTGACATAAGAACCTAATTAATTACAGAATAATAAATGCACTATTTCCTAGACTAATGGTGCCTGTTCAGTAGGACTGTCAACACTCCCCCTCAAGCTGGGTTTGTAAATGTCTTTCATGCCCAGCTTGAAGATGAGATTATGGATTCTGGGACTATGGAGAGGTTTGGTAAACACGTCAGCAATCTGCTCTTCAGAAGGGATATAGCTTAGATCAATTAGACCTCCTTCTATCTTCTCCTTGATGAAGTGTCTATCAATCTCAATGTGTTTGGTTCGATCATGCTGGACTGGGTTGTGGGCTATGTTGATTGTAGACTTGTTGTCACATCTCAACTCCATGAGACCTTTCCATTTGATTTGTAAATCACATAAAATAATTCTGATCCAAAGAAGCTCACATAGACCGTTTGCAAGAGCTCTCAGCTCAGATTCTGCTGAGGATCGAGCCACAACATTTTGTTTTTTGCTTCTCCATGTCACGAGATTTCCTGCCAGGAACACACAGAATCCTGTAGTAGACCGCCGGTCAGTAAGAGAGCCACCATAATCAGCATCAGTAAAGGCTTGAACTGTTAGTTGTTCCCCTTTTCTGAACAAGATCCCTTGGCCCGGAGTCCCCTTTAAGTAGTGTAGAACCCTATAGGCAGCTTCTAGATGCGGTTTTCTTGGGTCATGCATGAACTGACTTAGGACACTTACTGCATAGGAAATATCAGGTCTAGTATGCGAAAGATATATCAACTTACCACATAAACGCTGATACATAGATGAATCAACTTTAGGCTCATCGTGAGCGTTGCCAAGCTTATGATTGGGATCCATCGGTGAAGAAGCTGGTCGACACCCACTCTTGCCTATCTGACTCAAAAGGTCTGTGATATACTTTTGCTGGCTGATAAAGATGCCTTGAGATGAGCGGGCAACTTCAATTCCAAGGAAATATTTGAGAGAGCCAAGAGATTTCATCTCAAATTGTGACTTGAGCTGCTTTTCTAGACGTCTCTCTGCAGAATCATTACTGGTAACAATGATGTCATCAACGTAGACAAGAAGGATAGTGACTCCCCCTGGATGAGAGTGTTTGAAAAACAATGTATGATCACCCTGACTTTGTCTATAACCAGCAGCTCGAACAACTTTGGTGAATCGGTCAAACCAAGCTCGAGGGGATTGTTTGAGGCCGTAGAGAGCCTTTTTTAGTCGACATACTTTGGTAGAGGTAGACTCACCATTAAAGCCTGGAGGGATTCACATATAGATCTCATCATGCAGGTCACCATGGAGAAAGGCATTCTTGACGTCAAACTGTAACAGAGGCCAATCAAAGTGTGATGCCAAGGATAATAGGATGCGAACAGTGTTGAGCTTAGCCACAGGAGCGAATGTCTCCTGATAATCAATCCCATATGTCTGGGTGTACCCTTTAGCCACAAGTCGAGCTTTGTACCGCTCTAGAGATCCGTCAGCATTGTATTTAACAGTAAAGATCCACCTGCAATCAACAACATGCTTTCCTTGTGGTTTTGATACAACAACCCATGTATGATTCTTTTCAAGAGCTCTGATTTCCTCTTGCATAGCATCCCTCCACTCTTTCTTGGCCGACGCTTCAGAAACAGATTTTGGAATTTGGATTTCATTCAAGCTTTGAACAAACAAGGCATGAGAAGAAGAAAAATTATTGAAGCTTACAAAATTGGCCAAAGGATAGAGAGGGGTTTTTGTGCACTGACGTACACCTTTACGCAAAGCAATTGGAGGGGTTTTTTCTTTAGGGAGAGGATCTATACCTGGGTTAGATAATTGATCCCGCGTCAGCCACGGGGTGAATTTGTACTGCCTTGAAAATACCTTTGTTACTGGAAGGTTAGGGGAATGATCTGTGGTGGAAGATTCAGTAGGAGAGATAACTTGTTGGTCTTGTGGTGGATTAGACGGTGGGGAAGATGGTGGTGAATCCGGTGGTAGTTGAGTGTGTGGAGTGTGTGGAGGATCTGGCGGAGCTGAAGATGGCTGTGATGGTTGTGAATCTGGTGGTGGTAATGTTTGTTGTGATGGAGGGGTGATGGTGTAGGTGGGAAGAGGAAGCTGATTTTCTTCAGTCTGTGAGAAAGAATGAGATGAAGAAGAGATAGGGTCAGAGTAAAAGGGTTCTGATTCATGAAAAGTAACTTCAAAAGTTATGTAACTCCTTTTTGTAGTGGGATTGTAGCATTTGTATCCTTTTTGAGTAGGAGAATATCCCAGAAAGATACATTTAGTAGAGCGTGGATCCAATTTTCCCCTATGAGGAGTGGGAATATGAACAAAAGCAGTGCACCCGAAAACCCGTAAGTTTAGATCAGAAGAGATTTTGAGTGGAAAAAATTGACGAAGGCACTCATGTGGGGATTTATTTTTAAGAATGCGAGTGGGCAATTTGTTGATGAGATGGCATGCAGTTAGTGTAGCTTCACCCCAATAGTGTTTAGGAGTATTTGATTGGAAGAGTAAAGCACGACTCATTTCAAGCAGATGATGATTTTTTTCTTTCAGCCGTGCCATTTTGTTGTGGAGTGTATGGCAGGAAGATTCATGAATGATACCTTTAGAGAAAGAACAAGTTAACAACTTGGTTGAAAAATCGGTAGCATTATCAGTGCAAAAACGTTTTATAGTGGTGGAGAATTGGGTGTGAATCATGTTGTAGAAGGTGGGAATAATTGAGCTCACATCACTTTTGTTTTCATGAGAAAGACCCACATACAGCGAGTACTCATCAATAAAGGTAATATACCAACGAGCTCCAGAAATGAAATATTAGCAATCAGAGAAGGTCCCCAAACATCGCTGTGATAAGATCAAAGGGAGAACTACTCATGGTATTACTTTGAGGGAAAGACACACGAGAGTGTTTAGCAAATTCACACACATCACATTGAAAATTTGAAACATCAATACCATTAAAAAGGTGTGGGAACATGATTTTTAGTACATGAAATGAAGGATGCCCAAAGCGTTTATGATGAAGCCAAATAGTATTGGTATTAGTAGTGGTTGAAGCAGGGCTTTAGGTGAGGATTTCAAGCAGCAGCAGGTATATCAAGGTAGTATAGTCCATCCCGTGCTTAGCAGTTCCAATCATCTTCCCCGTGTGCAGATCCCAAAATACACCAATAAGGAAAGAAAATAGCAACACATTTGAGGTCAGTAGTCAATTTGTGGATGGATGCAAGGTTCATGGCAAGTCTAGGAACATGTAAGGTATTTTTCAAATGTAGTCGGTCAGAAAGTATGACATTGCCGTGTCCAATAACACGTGTAGACGTGCCATTAGCAGTGGTAATATTGTTATTAGTGGAACAAGGATAATAGTGTGTAAGTAAAGATGAGGTTGAGGTCATATGTGAGGTAGCACCTGAATCCAAGATCCAATCTGAATGTGGAGACTGTTCTGAAGCATTAAGACAAAATTTGTAGAGGGTTTACCTTGCAGAGAAGAGAGCAATGACCAGAATCATTAGGGGTCTGAAACGATTGCAACATAGCTCTAAGTTGCTGGATTTCTTCTTGAGTTATGGATGAGGGTGTGGCAGAGTTGCCATGTGTAGAAGAGGCGGAATTAGCGCGTCCAGCACCAGGAACCCTTTTTTCTTGACCCTTTTTGCTTCTCTGTAGGTGAGGATACAACTTCCAGCATTGGTCAATGTTGTGATTAGATCGCTTACAATGATCACACCATCTTCCTTCTTTTCCTTTGGGTGTTGTATTCGTAGAAACTGTTTTAGCAGCCAGAGCAGTGTTGTCCACTGTCTTACCGTCCAACATGATGTTGCGTCTACTCTCTTCATGCTTTACAGTAGCTATAGCAGAGGGTAGAGCAGGAAGAGGAGTGCTGTTAAGGATTTGAGCACGAACCTGATCGTATTCCGGATTTAGACCAGATAAGCAGTACAAGCGCTGCTGATTCAGGTATTTTTTGTGATGAGTGGCATCAGCAGCACATGACCAAGTAAAGGTTTGATACTGATCAAGTTCGGACCACCGCCGCTGGAGATCAGTAGCATATTCAGTGACAGATCGAGTACCTTGCTTGAGAGTTATGGTTTGAAGCCAAAGATCATAGACAAAGGCACCGTCTTTGGCTGAAGAGTAGGATTGTTGTATGAAATCCCAAATTTCTTTTGCAGTGTCTAGATAAAGACACTTGCTACTAATATTTGGGTCCATGGTCCCATAACCAGGCACGAATATTGGCGTTGATTTTTTGCCACTCAGCATCATTGTCCCCTTCCGCTGGCTTTGATTTTGTAAGGTGGTCATCAAGGTCTTTGCCACGGAGAAGAGTGTTCACCAGTTTAGACCAACCAAGGTAATTAGATCCATTAAAACGATAGGATGAATGGACTGGGGGTAGGTCGAACTTCTGGTGTTTGAGGGCGGCAGCAGCAGCTACAGCAGCACTTACAATGGTGGAGTGGTCTGGGTGACTTGATGCAGAATTTGAAGTATCTTCCTTCGACATTTTTTTTAAAAAAAAAATCCTTGGTGGAGAGACTCACACTGGATTAATGAAGAGAAGGTGGAGACACCTAGAAGAATGAGCTAGTGCAAGAAGATTGAAGATGCACTAGGGAGAGAGGTGAGCTGAGGTTGCAGCGTTTAGGGTTAGGGTTGAAGAAAGTTGCGGCAGCCAGAGGGAGAGGAAGGAGCAGGTTTGAGCTTTGATACCATGTAGTTTACTGTGAGTTTTATTCAGTGTTTGATAATCAGAAAGGAGATATTGTAGTTAGAAGATACTCCTTATTGATGTGTGTCTACAAGGAGAATTACAACCTTATTTATAGGCAAAGGTGGCTTAAAGAATAAGCTAACTAGCCTAATTTACAACTATACCCTTCATTAGTATGTACAAGAGAAATGATAAAAGAATAAGGCCCAAGGCCCATTACATAGTTAAGTAGGCCTAATAACACCCCCCCTCAAGTTGGGTTTGTAGATATCTTGCATTCCCAACTTGGAGATAAGTCTATGGAACCTAGAACTATGTAGAGGTTTTGTGAAGACATCAGCAACTTGGTCTTCAGACGGAATGTAGTTTAGATTGATCAGGCCTCCCTCCACCTTTTCTTTGATGAAGAACCGATCAATCTCAATGTGCTTGGTCTTGTCATGTTGAACTGGATTGTGAGCTATGCTAATTGCAGATTTGTTGTCACATCTTAACTCCATTGGTCCTGTCCATTTGATTCGCAAATCAGTGAGAATGATACGGACCCATAAGAGTTCGCATAAGCCATGGGCAAGTGCTCTCAATTCCGATTCAGCAGATGATCTAGCAACCACGTTCTGCTTCTTGCTCCTCCAAGTCACTAGATTACCGCCTAGAAACACACAGTATCCAGTAGTTGATCGCCGATCAACAAGGGAACCACCATAATCAGCATCAGTGAAACATTGGACTGTCAATGGGTTTCCTTTTTTAAAAAGAATTCCTTGTCCCGGTGCTCCTTTTAGATAGTGTAAAACCCTATATGCGGCCTCAAGGTGAGTTTTCCTAGGGTCGTGCATAAACTGACTTAATACACTCACAGCATACGCAATGTCAGGTCGAGTATGAGAGAGGTATATTAGTTTCCCGCAGAGACGTTGATACATTCCTGCATCAATTTTGGGTTCATCTTGAGCATCTCGTAGCTTATGATTGGGATCCATGGGTGAAGTAGCTGGTCTGCATCCACTTTTGCCGGTCTCAGTTAGCAAATCTGTTATATATTTTGTTGGCTGATAAAGATACCTTGGGATGACCGAGCAACTTCAATTCCAAGGAAGTATTTAAGAGAGCCCAAAGATTTCATTTCAAACTTCGACTTGAGTTGTTTCTCCAAGCGTTCTCTTTCTAACGGGTCACTTCCTGTGACAATAATATCATCTACATAAACCAGCAAGATAGTGACCCCCCCAAGGCGAGAGTGCTTGATAAAGAGTGTATGATCGCCTTGACTTTGCTGGTATCCGGCAGAGCAAACCACGCTTGTGAAGCGCTCAAAACCATGCTCTCGGAGATTGTTTGAGACATACAAAGCCTTTTTAAGGCGGCAAACTTTAGTAGAGTCGAATGCATCATTAAAGCCTGGAGGAACTCGCATATATATATATATATATATATATATATATATATATATATATCTCATCATGCAATTCCCCATGTAGAAACGCATTCTTTACATCAAACTGAGCAAGTTGCCAATCAAAATGAGCAGCCAAAGATAAGAGAATACGAACAGTGTTGAGTTTGGCAACTGGAGCGAAAGTCTCTTGGTAGTCTATCCCGTAAGTTTGAGTGTACCCCTTAGCCACAAGCCGGGCTTTGTACCGCTCAAGAGATCCATCTGCATTGTACTTGAGGTTGAAGATCCACCTGCAGTCAACAATGCGTTTGCCTGGAGGTTTGGGAACAATAACCCAAGTTTGATTTTTCTCCAGGGCCTTGATTTCTTCCTCCATTGCTTTGCGCCATTCAGTGTGGTTCAATGCCTCAAAGACATTATTTGGTATCTTAATATTACTAAGATTTTTGACAAACAATGCGAGATGGCGAGAAGTTGTCAAATGTCACAAAATTAGCCAGAGGATAAACAGATTTCTTTGTGCATTGACGAACAGCTTTGCGGAGGGCAATGGGGGGAGTGGAAGTATCAGGAGTAGGATCATTACCTGAGGTGGACAATTGGTCCTGTGTCAGCCACGGTGTGGATTGGTGATCCCTCGAATATACCCGCACAATCGGAGGAGTCAACGGCAAATCTTCGGGGGTTGTGTCAGGCGAGGGTGGTTGATCTTGTTGTGGAGGTGGTGGCATTTTCTGAGGAGCTGATGGGGGAAGAGTAATAGTATAAGTGGGATTTTGGTGGAGAGGTTCTGTATGTGGAGCAGGTGTAGGATCAGGGGTAGAGGAGGACGAGTAGAAAGGTGTTTGTTCATGAAAGGTAGCATCAGCAGTAACATAATGCTTTCTTGTAGTGGGATCATAGCATTTGTATCCTTTTTGAGTAGGAGAATAACCCAAAAAGACACACTTGGTTGATCTAGGATCCAGTTTTCCTCTATGAGGTGTGTGAACATGTGTGAAAACAGTGCACCCAAACACCCGTAAGTCCAGATCAGCAGAAATCTTGTGAAGAGGGAAAAATGTCTGAAGACATTCCAGAGGAGATTTATTCTGAAGTACCCGAGTAGGTAGTTTGTTAATCAGATGACTTGCGGTCTTAGTAGCTTCCCCCCAGTACTGTTTGGGCATATGGGTTTGAAAAAGAAGGGCTCTACTCATTTCAAGAAGATGACGGTTCTTTCGCTCAGCTAACCCATTTTGTTGAGGAGTATAGGGACAAGAAGATTCATGAATGATACCTTGTGAGTGAAAAAAAAGTAACAGTCTGATTGAAATAATCTGTAGCATTGTCAGGCGGAAACGTTTTATAGTGGTGGAAAATTGTGTTTGAATCATGGTACAAAAGATGGGAATAATAGTGCTGACCTCACTTTTGTTTTTCATCAAGAAAACCCACATAAATCGAGTACAATCATCAATAAAAGTAACGAACCATCGTGCCCCCGAGATATTAGCAACAGAAGGACCCCACACATCACTATGAATAAGTGTAAAAGGAATAGTACTTCTTGTATTACTGGGCAAAAATTGTGTTCGAGAGTGCTTAGAAAGTTCACACACATCACATTGAAAAACTGAAACATCAACATTAGTAAATAGTTTGGGAAACATTGTCTTCAGGGTATGAAAAGATGGATGACCAAAACGCCTATGGTAAAGCCAAATGGTGTTGGTGGTATCCGAAGTAGTGGCAAGAGCTTTTGGAACGTCGGAGACAGCAGGTATATCGAGGTAATACAATCCATCCCGTTGCTTAGCAGTTCCAATCATCTCCCCGTGCATAGATCCTGCAAGATACAATAAGATGGAAAAAATATAGCAAAGCAGCCAAGATCAGTAGTGAGTTTGTATATGGAAGCAAGATTCATAGCAAGCCCAGGAACATGCAAGGTGTCCTTAAGTTCAACGGTTTTCGATAAGACAACATCCCCGTGTCCTGCGACATTAGTGGACGCACCATTTGCAGTAGTAATGGTTTGAGGAGTGTAGCAAGGATGATAGTGAGTAAGGAGAGAAGAAACAGAAGTCATATGAGTAGTAGCTCCGGAATCCAGAATCCATTGTGGAGCAGGGGGGTTGTGAGATGTATGAAGAGAATAATAGGTTGTACCTTGAAGAGCAAGCGAACTATGACCAGATTCAGTAGATGCCTCAAGAGATCGCAACATCATGTGATATTTATTTAACTCAGCGGGAGTGATAGGTGTAAACTCTTCAGAAGTGATAGTAGTGGAGTTTGCAGAATTTGCACGACCAGTGCTTTGACCGGTTCCGTGACTTTTCTTGTCTTTACCCTTGCGTTCTCGCTGAAGATGGGGATAAAGCTGCCAACAGTGATCAACGTTGTGATTAGTGCGCTTACAGTGGGTACATCGGCGGCCTAAATTGTTCCCTTTGGACTCCTGTGTGCTGGTACAAGCTATTTTTGCAGCAAGAGCAGTGCTGTCAATAGGGGCCTTTTCCAGCATAACAGAACGTCGGCTTTCTTCATTTTTTATTGTTGCAACAATTGATCGAAGATCAGGGAGGAAGTGTTGTTCAAGATCTGAGCGCGTACTTGATCATACTCAGAATTCAACCCAGCTAAGAGACAATAAACTCTTTGTTGATTGAGATAGTCCCGAAAAGTCTTGGCATCTTCAATAGTAGTCCACTTAGGAGATTGATACTGATCCAATTCTGCCCAACGTCGTTGAAGATCAGTAGCATACTCTGTAACAGAACGGGTCTCTTGTTTGATGAGCATAGTTTTGAGCCAAAGATCAAAAACAAAGGCTCCATCTTTAGCAGAAGAATAGCAGTGTTTTATATATTCCCATACTTCCTTCGAAGTGTCGAGGAAAATGCAAGTGCAAGCAATATTAGAGTCCATCGAGTCCCAAAGCCAAGCCTTAATTGAGGAATCATTCTGCTCCCAATCAGCAACTAGCGTGGCCGGTTCAGTCGGTGGAAGATCTGTAAGATGGTCAGCAAGTCGTTTGCCTTTCAAGAGAGTAAGTACAACTTTTGACCATGTGAGATAGTTGGTTCCGTTAAAGCGGAATGATGTGTGTACAGCAGGAAGATTATACTTGAGATTTGTAGTGGAGGTGTTAGTAACACCAGCAGCTGAAGAAGATTCTTTCTCCATGATAGGAAATCGATGTGGAGAGGCTCACACAACGATAAGGACTGGAAAAAGAAACCCTATGTTGAACCTGAAAGGAGGTCGTCAGATCGGCATCGTCAGACCGATGACGATCCATCGTTAGACCGGCATCGTCAGCGCCGTCAGTCCGACATCGTCAGCGACGTCGTCAGAGGCGTCAGTCCGGCGTCAGAGCAGCGTCAGTCCGGCGTCAGTTCGGGGTCGTCAGTCGGCGTCAGCGGCGGCGTCAGTCCGGCGGCGTCAGTCCGGTACTAGTTAGGGTTTAAGTTTAGGGAATAGGAGGCTAGGGTTAGGGTTTGAAAAGGGGAGGCTTGTGGTTTGAAAAAAAATTGGCTCTTGATACCATGTAGTTAGAAGATACTCCTTATTGATGTGTGTCTACAAGGAGAAGTACAACCTTATTTATAGGCAAAGGTGGCTTAAAGAATAAGCTAACTAGCCTAATTTACAACTATACCCTTCATTAGTATGTACAAGAGAAATGATAAAAGAATAAGGCCCAAGGCCCATTACATAGTTAAGTAGGCCTAATAACAGATATATAGTCCTATATTTATAGGCACCTTAGGAAGGATCTAGATAACCTAAAGGAAGAGACACCTAGAAGTGTCTGTCTAGGAAACATAAATATTCTAGGTGTCTGTCTAGAAACATAAATAATTGAACAGATACAATTAAATACAATTAATTACATGCCGGACAGACATAAGAACCTAATTAATTACAGAATAATAAATGCACTATTTCCTAGACTAATGGTGCCTGTTCAGTAGGTCTATCGACATAGTGCCTACACACGCTAACATGTAGTGCCCGACAACATTATGCCAATGCCTTGGCATTGGGGACACAACACGAACAACACCCGACATCAAGTGCACGGGTTGAGGTGTGCCATGTGCACAACGTCTGGTTCACGGGTTGACGCATGCCGTGCACGTCTGATGCGTAATGCGCAACTCGCTTCACTGCACCCATGCCTGTTGCTTGACACACAACTACTGGCGCCGAGCACATACTATTGCTCTTGCTATGAATCTCGCTCGCCACCATCATGATGATGCTGAAGGTGGCAAAGGTGTGCCTCCGGGCGATGATGTCGCTGCACATGACGAAGAGGAAAGTTGTGTGCTTGGAGGAAAGACTTACGGCACTGATACCATACTTGATTATGTGGAAAGAGGATTTGAGAAATCATTCTCACTTCTCATTAATGAACCATAGGGGATTATATCCACGCTCATTATAAGAAGAAAGAATCTAGAGATTGATACAAATGATAGACTAGGCTGAGTAAGTACTGCAAGCATGTTATCAATGTTGGGCCTGTCAATCTCTTTGGGCACTTCAGGGTGTGTTGGTCTATACTGCTTGTGAGTTCTCAACACATCAGGAAATCATGAAGATACTTAAAATGCAAAAATGAGAAATGATAACTGTATGTCTTAATATACATAACATGCATGAATCTTATTCTTTTAAGGATCGTCTGGCTGAAATTAATGGTCATTGGTACAAGGACTGTTTGGTGTCGAGATCTGCAACATTCCGTGTTTACATCTGTAGTAAAACATCAGGCATCCTTGAAGATTTTGCTTTCCATTTGGGTGACTAATATGATATTGCTGTGTAGGTTCGTAGAATGACAACTACACCCCGCCGAGCAGAAATATTGTCTTCCTCCCTTGAGGCATTCAAGAAAATACAAGCAGAAAGGGTAAAAATGCAAGCAGCAAGCGACCAGAATGTCTTGGGAAGGAATTGGTGGTGTGGAAATCCTGTTGCTAGTGATGTCTCAAACAAGTATGTGACTCCTGAATCTACTGCAGACACAGAAGTTAAGTCACGGAAGAACAATAGCATCTTCAATCCCACTCAGGCAAGTTTGCTTAAAGAAAAGAAATGCACAGAAACAGATGGATCTAACAAATTGAATCCGTGTCGCAGTTATCGCTTGTCTTCACTAGGAACATCGATCCACGATCAGGGTGTGTCTAGGTTTCCTTCTGAAGGTACTCCTTCCACAATTGTTGGTGAGAGAAGCAAAAGAGAGCAAGGATCCTCAGTTCAACCGGAGAAAAGGCTAAATTTCAGTTATCAGCCAAAGAGCCAAATTGCCAGTAACAAAGAAAAGGAAAAAGAAAAAACTTTTGTCTCATGGAAATCAATGGATGCTTGGAAGGAGAAGAGGAACTGGGAAGAGATACTCGCATCTCCATGTCGAATGTCTTCTCGTTTATCTCATTCACCCTATATGAGCAGGAAGAGTGCTGAGCGAGCTCGAATTTTGCATGATAAGTTGCTGTCATCTGAGAAGAAAAAGAAGACTGCATTAGACTTGAAGAGGGAGGCTGAAGAGAAGCATGCAAGAGCTATGAGAATCAGGAATGAGCTGGAGAATGAGAGAGCACAGAAGCTCCAAAAGACATCTGAAAAGCTTAACCGTGTAAGTGAGTGGCAAGCTGTTCGAAGCATGAAATTAAGAGAGGGGATGTATGCTCGACATCAGCGTAGCGAATCTCGTCATGTAGCTCACATAGCTCAGGTTGTTAGAAGAGCTGGGGATGAAAGTATAAAAGTCAATGAGGTGCGCTTTATTACTTCTCTTAATGAGGAGAACAAGAAGTTCATGCTTCGTCAGAAACTCCATGATTCTCAGATTAGAAGAGCTGAAAAGCTACAAGTGTTGAAAATTAAGCAGAAAGAGGAGATGGCTAGAGAAGAAGCTGTTCTGGAACGTAGAAAACTTATTGAAGCTGAAAAGTTGCAACGTCTTGCTGAAATACAAAGGAAAAAAGAAGTAGCTCAGTCCAGAAGGGAAGAGGAACGAAAAGCATCAAGTACTGCCAGAGAAGCTAAAGCCATGGAACAACTTAGGAGAAGAGAAGAGAGGGCAAAGGCACAGCAAGAAGAAGCTGAAATGCTTGCTCAAAAGTTGGCGGAAAGACTTAGTGAAAATGAACAAAGGCGAAAGGTTTACCTGGAACAGATAAGGGAAAGAGCCTCTATGGACTTAAGGGATCATTGTTCACCTCTGGTGCGCAGATCTCTGGGCAAAGATACTCAAGGAAGATCCACACCAACCTCTGGTGGCGAGGATTATCTAGCAAATATTGCCTCCGGCTCTGGGGATTCTCATCGTGCCTCCAGTAGTGCTGAAATACAGCACGTTTTAAAAAGAAGGGTTAAAAAGATAAGACAGAGGCTAATGGCTCTGAAACATGATTTTCTTGAACCCTCCCTTCCTGAGAATTCTGGCATTGGATATAGAACTACCTTGGCTAATGCTAGGGCAAAAGTTGGACGCTGGCTACAAGATCTTCAAAGGTATAGACTAGCACGAAAGGACGGGGCATCAAATATAGGGCTGATAACAGCTGAAATGATCAAGGTATGAATCATGGTTACATTGATCGTTTCTCATCTGTACCGAGCCTGTAATTTCTTCTTCAATCTATGTTGATCTGACTAATATGTTGATGTTGAAAATGTCTGTTTCTCCCTTTTTATGCGCATAAGCTTTTGTTCTCTTCTCATCCTTATATCTTGGAGCTCCTCACATCTGGAGATCAATGGTTAGGTCTAAGAGAAATCAGATGGAAATGAATGCATTTATGGTTTAATAAATAAGATTTCCTTTTTGGATATAAAAGTATATGTACTTGACCTCTGTTCCGCCATCTTGTTGGCAAAGCGCATTGGAAAAGCTACAATGCTTCTAGATGTTCTTGGACTGTGACTTTCCTGAGGTTGTTCTTGACATTTTTTGTCTCAACTTTGTGAACATATTTATTAAAGGGTAAAGTTTTACTGGTCATCTCTGTTGAAACGCATGTGAATTGATTGTGTTTATCATTTGATTATCAGTTTTTGGAGGGAAAAGAAGTGGAGCTACAGGCTTCTCGCCAGGCAGGCTTGCTGAACTTCATATCTTCCACGTTGCCCGCTTCCCACATATCCAAACCCGAATCCTGCCAAGTGACTATTAACATGCTAAGACTTCTCAAAGTGGTGCTTGTTGTGCCTATAAATAGGGTTTTTTCCTTTCGCAAAATCTTTTACCCCTATAATTCCAATGCTTTCAGCGGCCCTTGAAAACTATATCAAAATTGCAGCTTCTCTAAACTCTCCTAACAGCTCCAACTTGTCCACCAGTAAAGCATCTTCTGAAAATTTTGATTCAATCTCTGAAGTTATAGATGGCATCTTGTGGACTGTTACTATGATAGTTGGCCATGAAAGTTCTGATGAACGACATATCCAAATGCAAGATGGTCTTCTGGAGCTTGTGGTTTCTCATCAAATAATCCACCGGCTTCGGGACCTTTTGCTTTGTATGACAAACCTCAGGTGGATGGGTCACCTTTTCCGTCATCCATTTTGCTCAGTATAAATCTTCTGGTGACCTTGACTTCCAGACAAAGAGATATTTCTTCCATTAATTGGGACTCATTTTCCTGTGAAGATATTCAAAAAGAAGTTTCACTACCTTCTATCCCTGGTGATGCTGACAGTTATGACTCTTGTCTAAGTTATCCCATTGGAGATCACACGTCTCCTGCAATCGATGGAAACTTAGCTGAATTGCATGCCACTGGAGAGGTTGAACATTTGGTATAGTGTGTGAATCAAAGAGGGGTGGTGTTGATTATGTGACAGCTGCAGCTGAGTCTTTAAAGGAGCTGAAGAATAGTCTGATAACCTCAATTTGACTGATGGAGTTACTAAGGAAGAGTCCAAAAGAAATGCTGGTGCTGCCATTCCTGGAGCATCAATCCCTCAGAAGGGTGATAAGAAACCTATGGACAAAAGTGTGGAAGGGAAGAATGAAAAACTTACTCGCTGTAAATCTCCACAGGGGGCTCTTGTCACCGCCATTTCAGAGACGGGGTTGGTCAGTCTTCTATCCCTCTTAACAGCTGTGCTATTGCAGGCTAACAGTCGATCTTCTGAACAGGTAATGCCGATTTTCATATTATTTTTTTTCATTTTGGAGGTTCTCTACTTACAAAGAACTGTAAGCCACTGTGAACTGTTTATAAGCATCTGTTATAGGGTATCTCCAAAAACTGAAGTAGTTGTGTTATTTGCTCATGAGTATCATTTTGGTGATAAGAGTTTGCTAAGATATTGATTATTTATTTATTTTTTTTTTTGTTTTGTAGTTTGCTGATATTACAGCACTGAAGCTAATTATTTTTTGTCTTTGGATTTCTTGGTTCTCGCTTGATTCTTTTTCCGTTGTGCGTCTCAGCCTTCGTATGTGCTCCCATCAAACTTTGAGGAAGTGGCAACCGGCGTTCTGAAAGTTTTGAACAATCTGGCTGTTGGGGATCTTACTTTTATGCAAACAAATGCTTGTAAGTTATTCTGCCGTGCAATAGATTTGTGACTTAAATATCTTCCGTTCAATAATGGCTGCTTCTATAAGACGTGTTAAGACTGTTTCTGAGTGTAAAAACCAATTTATATAGAGACTTTGACTTTCTCCATGACTGGATTTTTTTGCGCTTGGTTCTTCCATTTTGTCAGAGACATTCTTCTGTAATACGTAAAATCAGAGTTGTTCCTTCATCTGCAGTAGTGCAAATAGAACGGTGTGGTAGAGTAGAGCATAAACTGTGCATAAACTGTTCGAGAGGAAATTTATCTATTCTATGGATCTAGTTTGTATATCTATAAGTTCTTTGAACTCTTATGCAGGCGAGGCCAGACCTTAAGATGGAATTTTTCCACATAATGAGTTTCCTCCTGACCCACTGCACTAACCAGTGGAAGACTCCTAGTGACCAGGTATGCTACTGACACATGCTTTATTTTTTTTTTCATTTGTGCTCGCCATTCTGTTGCAAGTTAATTTTTTGGTTTAATGGATAAGTGACATAATAAACCTATTAGGGCTGCTCAGCCTGAACGTTTTTGGCCTCTCATTAGTAAACTCACTAGCATGTTATGGTTTCTTAGATCGGTCTGCTTCTATCTGAATCTCTCTACTCCTGGGATATTTCTCCTTATTCCATCCTGAAAATCAAGCGGTTCTTCGTTGGGGAAAAAGTCCTACCATTCTTCACAAGGTCAGTATAATTCCATTGATGTTCCTTGTCAAAAGTATTCCATCATCCTCCTGGAATCAATTCTAACAAATACCTATAAATATTGTTGGTGGGGTGGGGGAATAAGCAGGTTTGCGATCTACCCTTTGTCTTCTTCAGTGATCCTGAACTAATGCCGTTGTTAGCTGGGGCTCTAGTAGCAGCGTGCTTTGGTTGCAAGCAGAACAAGGGTGTGGTACAACAAGAACTCAGCATAGAGATGCTTGTTTCGATGGTAAAATCTTGCAAAAGCACCATCTCCAAGGAAAATGCTCTGCTAGAGTCTGCTGATAAATTGCTGAATTCTGAAACTCTGAAACTTGTTCAACAAGCTGCTGAACCAGCCCCACATAAATTTGGTCGTCCCACTATGAGAAATGGGGGCGGGGGATCTCGCCAATCTATTATTGTGAAAGGTTGTGCTCCAGGAAATGGTGGAAGCAATAATAACAGAAGCAGAGCTAGAATTCTGAAGGATAGCAGAGTTGGTAGCAGCAGAGCTTTTGACGAAGTGAATAATTCTTCTAGGCATAATAATAAAGTGGTCGTAGCAGTGACCCCAGATCGTACAATCACTCGATTGATGTTGCACTGTAGATTTCCCGAGAGCTTTATCAATCGAGTGGAGAAATTCTTTGCAATGGAAGATGATCAACAACCCGGGTGATTAAAATTAAAACCACCTTAATTTTTTATACACTACAACTGTAAGGGCTCGTCTGTAGATAGATGTGGGCTCTTGAGCTTATGAGGCGATTAGTTATAAACTTCCATTAAAAAAAGGCCTGTTCTTTGAAAATGCTAGATCTTGCCGCTTGAGTGGACACAGTCCATGACTTTGTTCTGCTCATGTCCGGCAACTTCATTCATGTCTGTATAGATTTTATCTTGTAGCTTTATGCCCAAAAGTACGTATATGGTTCTTGTAAATTGACACTCGAAACATATTATAGATATCAGAGCTGATTCTCTGGGCTGTGGATGGTAGTAACTCGTAGTGGAAAGGAGAAGATAATGGATTCGGTGGGAAGAGATCGCATTGATGAATTGGATGAAAAAGTGGGCAATTTTTTCTGCAGTGATGCAAGTCTCTGAGGAGGTCTAGCCGCGAAATTCTCCCTCTTGTGCGACCTTTACAAAGAATCTACGGTTGAAGATTACAGAAGATGATTTGAGTTTATTCCATGCACATTGATGGTGTTCATGACTCTGTTTTGAAAGGAATATTCCGCTGGACTTAAGGTGGAGATAAATATTTAATTCTATTCGAGATTCGTGTCTTGCAAGATCTGATAAAGGCAGCGAAACGTATTGGGGGAAGGAACGATTTTGGCTGACCTAATGCGAGGAGCGCAGGAACTGTTGGTTGAGTTCGAGGAAGCTGTCTAGAGTTGTCAAATTGAAGCTGTCTAGAGTTGAGAAAATTTGTCTCAATCTGAAAATTAGTGTGTTTGATCTGGACTTGAAACCTGAAAATATTTGACTATAATAAACTTGAAATTTAATGGGGTTAAATCTAAAATGACTCGAGTATGAAATGATCTAAAAATTTTGAAATTCAAAATTGACCTGAATTTGAAATGACCCGAAATAATAGTAATTAAAAAATATACAAACTCAAAGTACATGAAATAAGAGTGATCCTAAATTCTCCCAAACATTATGACTTGAATAAATATGAGAAAAAAACTTGGTTTAACCTTATTATATCCGAATAAATTCATAATATGCAATGTATTGACTTTTTTGTGATCTATATGTAGTTTATTTTTTATAGATTAGTAAAATTCTTAACCATCACCCGAAATAACTAAAACCCGATTCCACCTGACACTGTTACAACCCGAACCCGATTTGACCTGAACCCAAAGCAACCTGAAAGTTTAATGACTTGAACGGATATCGCCTTGATCAAATATGACCCAAAACCCAAACGGATAATCCGTTTGATAGGTCAAAAGCTATCGCGCCCTAGAATTATCGATTCATAAACCGTCTTGGTCTATGAATTCTTCCAATCGCGTGGACCAAGTTAAAGAAGGCTATAGTATGAACCCTCAGTCGACATCGTCTTTGGTTTCTTATACTTCATCAAATCGGTATCGAAACATTCCACAAGAGGAGATGCACAGAGTGAGATCATAAGGATTATGTTTCAAATGTGGCGAGAAGTGGAACTCCGCACATCATTTCAAGCTCGCGGTGCTGCAACTTTTGTGACAGAAGGAGGCGATGACGCTGAGAAGCATTTGAGATTGTCCCTGCAGTGACGACATAAATTGGAGTAGAAGGTGATTTCTTTAAGGTCGATCTTTGTTAGTTGCCCTCCTTTGGTTTTCCTTCCAAAAAAACTCTAAAGTTGATTGACACTTTGGTCAGAGAAGCTCTATTGATCCTTGCAGACAATGGAGCATCTCATCAATTCATTAAGAGCAGTATGGTTAGCAAACTGGGAATTCTTGTGAATAGAAATACTCGGTTTGTTTGGGGTGACTATAGGGAACAATAAGACTGTTCTCGGACAAGGTATTTGTCGAGGATTGCAATTGTCCTTGCAAGGGGTAAAGTTCCTTGTTGATTGTCTTCCTGTAGCAGAAATATGTTACTGTCTCTACCTAGGCAGTGTACCTATCGTTTTGCGGAATAGTGAATTGAGTAAGAGTTGTCGATCTTCGGGACCTCGTTCAATTAATTGATAATTTATTGATTAACTGAGAAACTAGGAAATGTCACTTTTTCAAGTTTTACTTAATTTAATCTAACTGTAAGCATAATGGGTTACACATGTGGTCTTTCCCTCATCACCTTCAGCTATTTGAACTTGCCAATACCCCGATCGTAAATCAAGCTTTGTGAAATACGAGGCTTTGGACAAGCGGTCAAACAGATCATCAGATCTTGGAATGGGGTACTTGTTCTTTACAGCGACCTTGTTCAAAGCACTGTAATCAACACAGTGTTGAAGTGAGCCACAAAATAGAGTTCCTTCGAGTTAGTTATGGGCTGTCAGCCCTTAACTCCAACAGAGGTTGCAAAGCAAGCTGCAACTGGGCAGTGCCCAGCCGCCTATGAGTTTGTCCGCGACCGGCAGGAATTGTTCAGGATGGCAAAGGAGAATTTTGAACTTGCCTCCAACCGAATGAAAAAGAATGCCGATGCTAGGCGAAGGCCATTGGAGTTCAAAGTTGGGGATCGTGTAATGCTTAAGCTTACCCTGTAGATCTTGAAGAAGATCAGACGACCCTTGCATAAGGGACTTGTCCAGCGTTTTGATGGACCCTTTGAAGTCGTTCAGCGTATCGGCAATGCTGCATACCGTCTTGACCTTCCAGAAAGGTTAAGGATGCACCCTACCTTTCACGTTAGCTTATTGAAACCATACACAGAAGATGAACAGAATTTACACGAGAGTAAAGCTCGGGCCCCGCCGACTATATCTGTTCAGTACGAGAAGGGTATCCAGGAAGTACTTACCCACCGGCGGGTGGGGTGGAAAGCCAACTAGCGAACAGACTTCCTGATTCATTGGAAGGGAGAGGCCAAGGAAGACGCGACGTGGGAACGAGAGGAAAATTTATGGCAATTTAGGGATGAGATACAAAAGTACTTAGAATCTTTGCTAGGGACGACAAAGACTTAGGTGGGGGAGGTTTGTTACGTCCGAATTTTGTAAGGACAAAGGCAAGCAGCCTGAAAACCAACATGTACTTGTATATAACGATGTAATGTAAGCCTTCGGGCATTGTATCTCAATCAATAAAAGAAGTAGCCCTTTTCATACCTGCGTTGCGGTGACTCGGTCTCTCTCTGTTATACGCCCTTTAAGCTAACTTGCAGGTGTGCAGGTAGCTGAGGGGCCCCTTGGGGATAGAGCTTTAGAACTATAGTGCGAGCTCCTATTACCCAGATGCCGAGAGCTGGCGGCATCAACTCAGTATGTCCCTGGTTATTCTTACCCTGATGTGTGGGCGGCACATCGTTAGAGCCTTTGTGGCTCTCATAGGGATGAGTTGGATTAGGGTGGAGATAAGAGTGTTGGTATTCGCCCGATTCCTTCACTCTCCGGTCATCGGCGCTTGCACTGTCTGTGTGGGTTAACCTCATGGTTACTCGAGCACTGGCGTTACTTGTACCTGAGCCACGCACTTGGGAAGGAGCTGCAAGTGGTGCGCAAAACCCCTTTGACCTTGACGTTCAAAGTTAGGGGATTTGGGGATGGCCGGAGAACTTATCTGCTAAGGGTGGTATAAGTCCACTCTCATCCTTGTGGTGGCGAGTGGCCAACCGGCATGTTGGCTGTGTGCCTCATTGCCGGGGCCCTTGGGTTAAATTACCCTAAGGCATAAACTAATGAAAAGAAATAAACTAATTAACAAACAATAAACTGTAAGTGAGAAATAAAGTTTATTAATGTAATAATAAAAGGCCCTCCCCGGGTTGTTTTGCTAACCTTTTTCTTCAAATCCTATTAAATAACAATTTCACTAACATTGCAATAAACTCAAGAACTATAAATAATTCACCGACGGGGTCATGTACAATGAATTCTAATTGACTGGAAGAACTAGCAGCTGACTAATGCTCTAATTTGAAAACAAATCAATCGCATAAAGAACATTTCTTATTGGAGACAAAATAACCTATAGGCGGGGTCATGCTTCTAGTCATTAATCCGGTTTAACTTCCTATGTCTTGTTAACTAATCTCAGCACTGCATTTGATTAGAAAACTACAAGCGTAACTTTGATAATTAGCTAGAGAACAAAGCGCATGAAGACCATAAATTAAACTATTGCATTAATAAAAAGTAGTGAAATAATTACATGATAAAATTCTATGAAATAGGTTTACTTCCCCAACCCGGGGAACTAAAAATACCTACTCACTCATGGATTATGAAACAAAAGTAACAACACGAAGACATTAAGTAAATTAGAGATAAGTAAAGAGAAAACTTCATAATAAAACTCTAGTTCTGAATCTGGTGTGCGGCTGCAAACAAACAGACCGATGGTGTGATGGTGCGTTCGTGAATGGTGGTGTGTAGATCGGTACAAGGATGTGGTGTATTGATGATAATGATGATGGAAAACTGGTGGAGAAATTGGATGGATGAATCGGTGGTATCTAATGATGGGTGGGAATTAATGTAGTGAGCTGGATCAATTCGTGGCTTTGGGCGTGAATGCATCATGAATGAGGATGCCCAAATTGACCCCCTTCTCCAAATATAGCAGCGCTCGTGGTTTATCTTTTTTTTTAAAAATATTTATCTTCTCAGCTACATCACGTAGGGTCTGCTCAACTAGTCGCGTCTGGACTTGCACTCGGATAAGCAAGTCCGGACACCTCTGTAATGTCCACACGAGTTTCTTCTTCTGTGATGCATCCGGATATATGTCCAGCTTACTCATCCAGACACCTTAGAGCTGTCCGACCCAACTCGTCCGAACGTATGTCTGGACTTGTCTAATATGTGTCTCGGCCTCTGTCCGACCTTGCAGGTCCGGGCGCAAGGTCAGATACAACTTTAGCAGGCCTAGATTCCGTGTTTTAGCTTTGTTTCGCTCCCCGTTTGTTGCGTTGGAATCCTCATGAGAGATTATATGTATTCCTTAGACTTTTCACTACATTAGACATATAAAATGTATTACTTCACATCAAAACATAAATCTAAGGAAAATCATATGATAAGTGAGAAATATGACATGAATTGTTATGAAAATAAGAAGAATTAAAGCCCTAAAAATAGATATATTTCACACTTATCACTTCCCTTTTGGTCTTATTGGTGTGGACATGATTCTCGGGTATGAATGGAAGTCTTTCTTGGGAGACTCAAATTAACTATAGTTTACTGTCCATGAAGTTCTGGGGGAAGGGAGAATGGGTGCAACTTCGGAGTGATTTGTCTTATTTTATAGTGGATTCAGGAATTATCTACTGCAAGATCTATTAATGACATTGAAAGAGAACCGTGAATATATTATTCTCATTCGCCTGTGTCTGTTTCAACTTTCAACCAACGTTGAGTCAAACCCTTATGTTCAACATGAATTATAGCAGGTTCTTCAGTTTTTCAATGACGTTTTTAACCTTTTAAGTTGTTCCCCCAAAAAGATTTCATTTCCACCACATTCCTTTAAACTCAATTTGGTTCTTCGAATATAAGGCCTTACCGCTATCCACATTACCAGAAGAACCAAATAAAAAAACTTGTGCACGAACTGCTGTCTACAGGTTTTATTCACCCTAGTAATAGTTCCTTCTCCAGTTCATTGTTATTGGTCAAGAAAGAAACTAGAGACTAGCACTTAAGTATTAATTATAGAGCATTGAATGACATAACTGACCTAGAAAACTTTCCTTTGCTCACCATTGATGATTTACTAGATGAACTGTTTGGTGGGTGTGTATTTTGAAAATATATTTAAAGTTGGGTTTCATTAGATTCTAGTTAAGGATGAAGAAGTGTAGAAAAACTGTTCTTCAAACCATGAGGGCCACTATGAGTTTCGTGATGCCCTTCGGTTAAAGGATGCATTGCCTCTTTCCATTCGCTGCTCATGAACCATATTTAAATCTCTATTACGTAAATTTGTTATGGTGTTCATTAACAAAATTTTGGTGCACAATAGTAGTATCAAAGAGAATCTAGCACATCTTCGAGAGGTCTTGTATATTCTATCTTCCAATCAGTTGAAAGTGACCTTGAAAAAGTGTAGTTAAACTCAAGTTCTTTCTCATCATATCTCATCACCCAAACAACTCATTCACAACAAACTCAATATATTGCAATAATCTTAAATTGCATAGCACTAAGGCTCTTAAATGACATGGCTCTTAGGCCCTTAAATGACTTAAACTTAAACACTGAATTTCCCACATATAAAAGCTTTCAACCTGCAAATACACCCATCAATATCATAGTAATTATAATGCTCTTAAAATCCATCTTAAACTTATATTACTAACTCATTCCCATTGGCTCCTTAGTCACAAGTTCACAAGCTTGTTTAAACTCTTCTTCCTAGGTTATACAACCCATTACCTAATGTAAGCCCTAGGCTACATTGGTACTCATCTAAAACTCATTCCTTAATCTTAAACCACCATTAGGTAAGTAATTTACCTTGTTTTCTCAAGCTTATCTTATCTTCCTCCTTAGGCCTTCTTCTTGAATGAATATCGGCCACCACTTAAACTTCCTTTGCCAATGTTCTAACCAATATTCAATGACTCACATGAGTACTAAACAATACACTAACCTCAAGGAATGAAAACCTAGGTTAGAAATGTGTTCTAAGGCATAAAAGTGGATGATTACCTTTGAAGTCTCAAAGTAGACTTGGGCATTGAATGAAATAGGACCTCCACTAGTCCTTGGTGAATAAATCAAGCTAGAACAAGGCATAAAAACAAGGCCCCATGAGTAGTAATTTCGGCCATGTGGAAGGAATGCGGATGGAAAATGGTTTTTCTTACAATTTTCTTTACCTAAGAGAATGGGAGAAGCTAATGAGCTCTTCAACTTGATTTTCCTCCATCAATGGAGTTTTATCATGGCACAAAACTTGAGCTTTAAAAGATTTGAAAAGATAGAAAGATAGGTCTTGGCCTAACTAAGAGAAAATCTATACTTAGTTTTTGATTTGGAGCAAAGATGAAACACTTGGTGAGCAATTGAAGTGGAGCACCCATGGATGGAGCTCTCTCGTTTTGGAGCAAGAGAAGGGAAGAAAAAACCGTGGAAGAAGAGAAATGAAGAGAGAGAAGAAGAAAAGTAGGCTAATATAAGATATTTGCTTTATAAAAGAATAGTAACTCCTTTTACTTATCTCTTCTTTTCTTCCTTATTGATGTAGTCTATGGTGACTCATCCTTAGAAAAACCGGCCCCATCTTAAATAAGGCTAGTCATGGTCTTTGTTGACCAACTAATTAGCTTTATTGATTAAAACTTAAATTAGTCACTATTTGGCACTATTCACTAATTAGTGCACATATTCTGAAATTTTTGATTTCCCATTAATTTAGGCTTCCTAATGTGATACTAATTAGTACACATGTTGATTAAAGAGTAATGATGGACATTTAGCCACTCAAAACTCAATTCTAAGACAATTTCTCAAAAATGTGCTTTAAGACTTCTTAAAGCACATTTTGTGTTTTAACTTGTTTTCAAGCTTGGTTTTCTTTGGTAATTGGTTTAAAATGACCATTAGAATATTACTAAGGTCTTATCATGATATTGGGTACTCACCCAAGTCTCTCCAAGCTTAGAGCACATTTTTGCCCTAATTGCCCTTAAGGCATTTTCTTGTGTTTTCCTTGGTTTTAATTGTCTACCAATCTTTCTAAGGAATACTCTAGCCTTACTACATCATAATGATATGTTTACTTAGCATACTTAGGTTTGGGTATTTCAATCTACCCCCCTTAAAAGAACTTTGTCCCTAAAGTTCCCATGCATCTTATCTTATTAAATACATGTCTTACCTCATTCCATAGATCATACAGATCATACTTATGTATACTTAAACTCATTGGATCATTAGATCCGCCATATTCTTATACTCAAATATCACACAACATGCTTAAGCATGTATAGCACTCAAAGTTCTCCTTGTTCTTTTGATGATTAAAAACATTCACATAATTTCAACGTATTCTCCCATGTCACCGGTCCGTAGACATGGCTCATTCGTCCTCGTCACCAGGGCCAGAATACAAAACACTCTGCTCTCCCCATGTCACCGGTCCGAAGACAAAGGCTCGTGCGTCCTCGACTTCATGGGCGAGACTCAGTAAAAAGGTAATCCTTTTTACGAGGTCATGTGAGGAATAATTCCTCTAATTAAAAAATACAAGCAACTCCAATTTCATTTTTATCCTAAGGCCTCTATCCATAGTGTGATTTAGTTGTGACCACTGGTAGGGAGTTTCAGGAATCATCCAACCCTGATGTGGATAGCATCAATGTAGAACTATCCTTCCACCCCAATTTGTGTTCGGTTTCCCTTGATCCCTAGAAAATCAAGTTCCACCTCCCACGTCATTTTCAAACATCCAAATAATTCACTCATGTCCAATTTTCTATCTTTTTAGTTCTTCTAATCATAATCAATACATCTCCAAAGTGTGGACTCAGTCCATCCAAACATTCCCGATTCATCTCTTAGTAATTACCTCAAGACTTAAATTCCTACTAAGTTCTCTATAACTGTCCCATACCAATTCTCACCATCTTATATCTCATAACATTACTATCTTCTTCCTCATGCTCATGTCAAATTGTATCTCATAATGTTATCTTATTCTTATCTCACACATAGTCTCATATCGACTCATACCTTATATATTCTTATTTCTTAAGTCTCCTTAATCCTTTCCTTAATTCTCTTAACTTGTACTCACACGGAGTTAACAAGATAGGTACTTAATATGTATGGTATTCACATCTTCTGTGTGCAATAACCATGATTTATCTCAAAATGTTTATGTAAAACATATTCTCAAATTATTTTGTGCTATGCACACCGTAGTTTATGTACTCAGTACACAAACATACGCTAAGCGGTTTTCGCTCTACCCCCCTTAAAATGGATTACGCCACGTAATCAGCATTATATCATCCTTGAACATAAACATAAGTTCAAGATGTCTAATTCTCACCAAGCATTCTAGCTTCCACGTCATCTATCTTACTTATAATTCGATCAGAAATGACTTAATCTCTATATCGAGGATTCTTAACGGTACTTATACCGTTTCCTTAACTTAGTTTGGTCTAATCTCAAAGGTAGTGATCTGCTAGCTTCCGCTGCACGACTCTGATAGTTTTAGGTTTATTTGCCTCGCTTATCCTTTACAGTATTGTATATTTCCCTCCTGCGTGCTTATGGTTTAGCACTAAAGGTCCCTCAATGGTCATGTGTTATCTTTATATATACACGGCCTTGATGAGTTGTAGCTTGTTTATCCAGTCTCTCTAGAGATCTAATGTTCATATTCTTGGCGTTCTCTTAAGTGTTTAAATCGTTCTTTCCATCTAAGGAGGACCCTTAATTTAAAACTACTGTTTAGTGCTTATTGCGCTTCACAGTTTAATCTTACAGCTTAAGACATGCCCAATGTCTGTACTTAACAATCCGTGTTCTTCGCATTTCATAGTCCTTTATTATTTGTTCTCTAATTTCTTTGTGTTGTTGGTTCAACTGAGTTATTCTCTTTGACTGTTGTGGTAGTGGTTGCTCTTGACTGATCTTGGGTCGTTGTCCGTGGTATGGAGTCGACTACTTCCCGTATTCCTTACACCACTCGTCTACATGCATGGGGTACCTTACTGGTACATTACTACTTACCCAACTAACTCATAAATGAGCGGTCAGTGCAAGCCTGTGCCCCTGTGGGGTGCAGTCGTCCCACGTCTCGTTTTAGTAAACTCATAGTGTCCGTCACACGTTTAGCTATTGCTAATTATGAAGTATTCTGTTGTCGATCTCCTCTTTCATCATTCCATAATAACACTTATTGTTCTTCTTGATTTAATCAAGGAAAATCCATTTACTATGTTCTTGGTATTGTATGCTCTAGCTCTTTCTGTATCCCGTATTGATTCGGTCCCTTAATAATTGAGGTCTCTTTCCGTAGAGCCTCTTATCTTGTTTCTCATATTTGTTCTACTAGGAATGCACTTCTAGTTCCATGAGGAATGGGTTGTGTGCTTCCTGTGAAATCTTACCTAACCAGGTCCAGACTACTGGCATCAATGCGCGGTTCATCTACCATCTTGTTTCCTTACTTATATTGGTCTTAACTCATAAATCTAATTGCCTCGGTGTCAATATTTGACGGCTCATACATAATGGTCACTTACCGCGCACCATGACTTAATCCACTTATCTAACTATTGTACTCACGACCACTACTACGTGGTAGTTGGCCTTTACCATGTTGCCCATTAATGGTGCAACCTCTTACTCACTTATTCTAATGTCTTACCTTATACTCAATCCCTTCTTGGTGTAAACACACTGGGAGTTCTCTCATTCCGGTGTATGGCGGTTGCCGTACCGTGTTGTAAAATAGTTGACTCTTGATGTAAAGATGTTCTGCTTAAATCGCAGATTCGTAAATAGGCTGATTTCCCTCGCATTCTTTCCTCCTTATGGCGTTGCTTACCATGCAATTTAACCGGTTACTGAAGAAGTCATCCACTGAATCACAAGCTCTTCTGAGCCTTGGTCACTTGACGTGCCATAATGTGCACTCTCATTGTTTATCTCTGACGAATACTGATTCTTAATCCCGGGTGTTGGATATGAGGTCTGTTTACTGCAGCCTTCCCTATTACTCCAAGTGTATCTGATATGTTCCAAGTAATCCCAAGTTTACAGTTTCCATTCTCTAACAAAATCATATTGCAATCTCTAATAAGTGAAAGCCCTTTTGAGGGGTTCATTCCCACTCATGGCCTCACAACAAGGAGAGGTATCCCCACCCTAAAGGCATGGTTCGTTCTCCGCTCCTGTCCTTAGCATTATCTCAATATTCTCATTGGTGCCCTTTCTTGGTAATATCTTCCCCAATCTAAGTTATAGGTTTGTAACCGTTCACATCTACACATTGTAGTCCCTTCATGGCTTGAATCAGCTCTTTTACAACTTACCGCGCCTCGAGTTCTGATGTGGTTAACATCCTTGGCTCGTAGGCTTTTAGTGCTTAGTGCTTCAGTTCATTACTTGTACTCTCACTCACCTGTTGGTCATTCTTAAAGGTTTGGTCCTTTGAACACTATCCACCGTTAGGTTACATACTAAATGTAGTATTGGGTTTCATGGCAAGTTGCTGTGTCCTGCTTTCTGCTATGGAAGTTTATTTAGGCGTTCCGAGGTTACTTAGTGTCCTTGACGATACTGCCTTTCCACTGGACTTATGTCTTTTAGCAAATAAGGCTAAGTTCGTATTAGGCGTTTGCCTCACGGTGTTCAAGTCGGATATCATCCTGTCATCTTATACTTTCATTTCAACGATTCGTTCAACTTCCATTGACTACGCCACCCATTGATGATCGTTCACACTTGGGTGTTAATGAGTTAGACAAATAGTATTAACTGTCATTCATCAGTTTGCTCGGCTCGACTATGCCCGCTCTGTGGGGTTAGTCCTCCGGCTTTCCTTTTCCAGGGTGGTACATCTTAGTCCTTAGTAGGTTATAGCTTATGTTCATTTCTTTTACCCTTATTTTCTGGGTTTTCCTAACATCTTCATTGTAGAATGTTTGTTATTGGTATTCTTAATGGTCACTTTGGGAGTCTTATCCCGTTTTCGTTGGAAGTCGTTGCGTCAACCGTCTCAATCGTATCTTAAATACATCCTTGTATATTTTGCTTATATAGTGTTTTTGCTCGGATTGTTGAGCGATCTCTCAGGTTCCTCTCCCTGAGGTTCGGGATTGATGTCCTTACCGTACTGTC
Source organism: Limonium bicolor (assembly GCA_023374045.1). NCBI lineage: Eukaryota > Viridiplantae > Streptophyta > Magnoliopsida > Caryophyllales > Plumbaginaceae > Limonium > Limonium bicolor. Next base: position 72,638,283 of record CM041783.1, read on the forward strand.
GGTTGTTGTTGTAGTAGGTTATACCGTTGCTAATATTTATATGGTTTATATTTTTGTCCAAGTTCCGCTCCCGGCTGACTGGTGTGTCACCTCATCTCATCATGGTCAGGCCGTCGGGCCTTTCCAAGGTCTTATTTTTCTGTTCTTATGGATTTACAATCCGGTACTAATATGTGTTACAACTGTAGCGTCTCCTATTTTGCCATAATGGCTTTCCGTGTAGCTTAACCGTGGTAGCACTTGCTATGGCAAGTGCGCCATGCAGGATGGGCTATTGGTACAAGGTACATTGGTAGTGATACTTCCTTCTAATTTCCATGTAATTGGTAGTCCTCGGACTCCTTCGATAATCTCTTATTTTGGATAACCGACCATCCGGCAGTTTCCTTATTGTTGACAGTACTGTCATTTATCAGGGCGTTCCTCTTTCTGAGGGAACCCCTTAATATCTTCTTATGTCTTAATCCTCGCTCCTGTCTCCACACATTTGTTGTGGTTACTAAGTAATGATTCTCCTTAGGCACTACATCGTAGTCCTATTTCAGTATGCAATTTGTATGAGTTTCTACCGTCGTCCGCGTTATGTTGGCCAGGTTTTGTAACCTTCCTCATTGTATGGGGTTTGGAGTTCCCGTTTCTAACTGGACTTTCCAGTAGTCTCAATCCTCATGCTTTGTATTATCCTACTGTTATGCTCCTTCGGACCACTGTCCGGTACTCATGTCACTTCCCCTTTCCTTTCTATTGCCCCGTAGTGCTTTCCTATCATTGGTATTGCGGGTTATTTCAACTACGTAGCATGTCGACCCATGTTGCCGGTAATTACCGTTCCCTTATTGATAGAATTCCATAGGTAGCGCCTGTTTTTCTGTTGTGCTCCATTAAAATGTTCAAGTTCTCCGTAACTGTTGTGCAACAAGATGTTTCTCGTATTGCTTACTGTTAGCTAACTGCCAGATCGGGTTTCCCCGAGTAAGAGAAGGCTTTCTTCTCTCTGGAGTTTGTTCCACATATTCAGGGTTAGGGATGTGGAGGGCGGGTCTAGGTACTATGGATATCCGGTAAACACCGGGAAGTCCCGACTAACGGACCTCTCACTCTATCCCTCAACCCTTAACCCTAACTCAAACTCAACCTCAGTATTCACCTAAGTTCGGTATTTCTTGTCTTCAGAGCGTAACTACGCTCTGATACCACTTTTTGTAACACCCAACTCAATCCAAATGTGGTCTCGCAACTTAACAGCATATATTCATATACATGTCACAGCGGAATTCTTTACACTCCAGGACCTTGCCACGGTCTGACTACAAATATACCGAACATTAGTACATAACAACCTTAACCAATACATATCCTTCTTACAATCTCCTCACATCCTATACATCTTACTAACTCAATTGCCATACGAGTGTACATGCACAACTCGTAGGCCACGCTTAACCCTTCACACTTGTACCCCTTCTTACTCTCGCGACGGCCGCCTCCTGATGTTCACCTGTGTAGTAAAACAGCCCCCAAGGGGGTCAGCATGAATGCTGGTACGATCCTCTCATGGCCCCCAAGCTAACGTGGCTACGACGACTAATTGTCGATAGCATGGAGGTTGATTAGATGCACAACATAATAGAAAGTGCAGTAAACAACAAACCAAATATGAACAATCAAAGTTCACACACAATGAACGACTTAAATGCGTTCCCTTAATTAGAGAGTTAATTATTTAACTCCTTAGGTAATGTTCCCTCTTAATCTTAGTCCATCCTTATCTCACCTCAATCTTAGTCTTATCTTAATCTTAGAAACAACCATCCTTTAATAAGGAGTGGATGTAGCTTATCTTAATCTTAATAATACAATCCATCCTTTAAAAAGGAATGGTTGCAACTTATCTTAACCTTACCTTAATCTTAATCTTAACTTATTCTCAGTGTACAAACCGTTCTTGGAGGGAAATGGTTGTATCCTAAGTCCAAACCTGGGATTTAGGTGATCCCACCGCACCATCTTAATGCCACCTACCCTGGACGGGAGTCCAGCGTAGCTGAGCCGGCAACCGGCCCTAGGCTACAAGTCCGAAGACAAGTCCTTAAGCGGAAGTCGAATCTGCTATAGATACTGACCCCCTTTCCTTAGCATGCATGACCGGAGTCAGTCCCGGGTTTCCTCACTCAAGTTCCAGTTAGTAGTAATCTCAAGACCATGTTTGTTGGTTAACCTCTTTCGGTTTATATCAACCCATATTAGGGAGTGTTCCTTAGTCTCACTCAATTCCTTACTAAACGTTGGTTAGTAAGTTCTCACGGTATGTTGTGTTAGTTTTCAAACATCACACAACAATACAATAAACATAATAATCCGGTTGCATGCTTTATCTTGTTTAGTGAGCACACAAAAACAAATAGCACACAAGCCGAGGGACACCTCGTTAGCAAGCAGGTCACAAGAAGAACTGTACCGTTCACCGTTGGTCGTTCGGTTGCTTACTCTCTTCCGGAGTCCAAATTCCAAGTCCTAAAACATTCATTCAGTTTTAGGTTGTTAATCACTTAACTCAATTCAACTTACTTATCTTACTTAACTTACTTAACCCTTAATGATCCCAACCTAACAACTCTTAAGTCTTACAACTTAATCTTACAAACTTAACCTTAACTTTTAAGCTTATTCTTAACTTAATCCCCTAGGTCTTTATACCTCTAGTAATCATTGCCTCCTTAATGGGGTACCCTTAATACCACTAAATTCTCTTAGGGTTCTTTTTTTTTTTAAAGTCTTAAGGGTCGTCCGACCCACCATCCGACCCACCAACTGGGTCGGACCCTTCCAGTAACCTTCGGGTTTGAAAACTCCCCTTGTCCGACCCATGTCCGACCCAACCAACTGGGTTGGACCATTCCAGAAATCCTCCCGTCTTTTAAAACTCCTCCGTCCGACCCACCGTCCGACCCACCAACTGGGTCGACCATTACAGAAACTCTTATGGCGGCTTAACAGAGGTCCGACCGACCCAGAACTGGGTCGGACCCTGGGTCGGACCACACAGACCTTACTCTTAAGTTGTTCTTTCAATTCCAAATTTATCCCTAAACCTCCTAATGTATTCTAACATCATTTAGACCCTTAAATCCACCTTTAATCATCCTCCAAACTCATTAAAATACCCTCCAAAGATCTTCTTAGACATTTACTAAATTCTTGCAAAAACTCCTAACACTTGTTAGTTAATTCCTTATCTTTCCAACATGTACATTTTGTCTAAAACTTCAACTAACAAAAGTGTTTCTTTTCAACCCATATAACTCCTCCTTAACATCATTGCACTCCATCTTGCTTGTTAAACCTTCCAAGGTCATCTTGCATGTCCATGCACAATTTCTCTTCTTTTCATTTGTTACTCATCACTCCTAAACTCTTGAGCTTACTTATGCGTTGCTTTCCATTACCTTAACACCTTGACATTGTTCTTCATTTATCTTGACCATGTAACACCCTCCTTAGACATTTCCACCTCTTTATGCATCTTACTCACCATTCTCCTGATCATACACACTTATACGTTTCTAGTCAATTTCCTAGACAGTCGACAACATTCTCCTTCAATCTCACTCCCATCACCTAAGTCCACTCATTACCATCTAACTAAAACCTTATTGTTCCACCACTAACATCACCACCTCTTACACAAACTTCCCGAACTCTCATTGTTCTACACTTAGTTCATACCTAAATCATCTCAAAGCATTATACATCATTTCCTCCAGATTCTTGCACAAGTCTTACATTCCTCATAACATGATTTTGGTGTGTTTAATACACTCACCAATCCTCTAATTCCTCCTAGACATCTCTAGGTCATTCTAAACCTCAAGAACTCCTTAGTTAACTCATTTCCACTCAAATTCCTCATAATGACTCCTAGTAAATCCTAGGTCATATTAATTCACCACCATCACCTAAACACTTATTTTCTACTCAAATTTCACCATAGCTCCTCTAGTATCTTATCATGCCCAAACACATTATTTTCCTCATTCAACCATCTCACACACATCAAGTTCTTTCTCATCATATCTCATCACCCAAACCAACTCATTCACAACAAACTCAATATATTGCAATAATCTTAAATTGCATAGCACTAAGGCTCTTAAATGACATGGCTCTTAGGCCCTTAAATGACTTAAACTTAAACACTGAATTTCCCACATATAAAAGCTTTCAACCTGCAAATACACCCATCAATATCATAGTAATTATAATGCTCTTAAAATCCATCTTAAACTTATATTACTAACTCATTCCCATTGGCTCCTTAGTCACAAGTTCACAAGCTTGTTTAAACTCTTCTTCCTAGGTTATACAACCCATTACCTAATGTAAGCCCTAGGCTACATTGGTACTCATCTAAAACTCATTCCTTAATCTTAAACCACCATTAGGTAAGTAATTTACCTTGTTTTCTCAAGCTTATCTTATCTTCCTCCTTAGACCTTCTTCTTGAATGAATATCGGCCACCACTTAAACTTCCTTTGCCAATGTTCTAACCAATATTCAATGACTCACATGAGTACTAAACAATACACTAACCTCAAGGAATGAAAACCTAGGTTAGAAATGTGTTCTAAGGCTTAAAAGTGGATGATTACCTTTGAAGTCTCAAAGTAGACTTGGGCATTGAATGAAATAGGACCTCCACTAGTCCTTGGTGAATAAATCAAGCTAGAACAAGGCATAAAAACAAGGCCCCATGAGTAGTAATTTTCGGCCATGTGGAAGGAATGATGGAAACATGGTTTTTCTTACATTTTCTTTACCTTAAGAGAATGGAGAAGCTAATGAGCTCTTCAAACTTGATTTTCCTCCATCAATGGAGTTTTCTCATGGCACCAAACTTGAGCTTTGAAAGATTTGAAAAGATAGAAAGATAGGTCTTAGCCTAACTAAGAGAAATCTATACTTAGTTTTTGATTTGGAGCAAAGATGAACACTTGGTGAGCAATTGAAGGTGGAGCACCCATGGATGGAGCTCTCTCGGTTTTGGAGCAAGATAAGGGAAGAAGAAACCGTGGGAAGAAGAGAAATGAAGAGAGAGAAAGAAAAGTAGGCTAATATAAGATATTTGCTTTATAAAAGCAAATAGTAACTCCTTTTACTTATCTCTTCTTTTCTTCCTTATTTGATGTAGTCTATGGTGACTCATCCTTAGAAAACCGGCCCCCATCTTAAATAAGGCTAGTCATGGTCTTTGTTGACCAACTAATTAGCTTATATTGATTAAAACTTAAACTAGTCACTATTTGGCACTATTCACTAATTAGTGCACATATTTATGAAATTTTTGATTTCCCATTGATTTAGGCTTCCTAATGTGATACTAATTAGTACACATGTTGATTAAAGAGTAATGATGGACATTTAGCCACTCAAAACTCAATTTCTAAGACAATTTCTCAAAAATGTGCTTTAAGACTTCTTAAAGCACATTTTGTGTTTTAACTTGTTTTCAAGCTTGGTTTTCTTTGGTAATTGGTTTAAAATGACCATTAGAATATTACTAAGGTCTTATCATGATATTTGGGTACTCACCCAAGTCTCTCCAAGCTTAGAGCACATTTTTGCCCTAATTGCCCTTAAGACATTTTCTTGTGTTTTCCTTGGTTTAAATTGTCTACCAATCTTTCTAAGGCATACTCTAGCCTTGATACATCATAATTTGATGTTTACTTAGCATACTTAGGTTTGGGGTATTTCAGATAGTTTATCAAATCACACACAGAATTCCATATCATCATGGTGCCACATTTATTAATGAATGATTGATTCATAAAAAACTCCCGTAATTCACATGCACTCACAAAAGATCACATTCTATTTTAAGATTTACGATAATTTCATCACCACATTGGAACAAAGGCAACTGACGAGGGAGACTGGCTAGGTTAAAACAACAGACGCTTTCATGACCGCACGCCTCCTCTTTGTGGGGCTGCTGCTCCAATTCTTTTGACACCCACCTCCACCATTGTTAGTACTCCACACTTTTGATAGATGATTAATACAGAGATAAATGATGATGGAAGGCGGAGCGGAGAATCTTCTAAATAGAGTTTCTTTTTGCATTTTTATCTAATTTGTCAATGTGTTATTCCTTTGTTGTTGTTGTTATTTTTAGCATCATGTTTGAGTAGTTATACCAGCTCCCCCGATTGGGGTAGCAAACTGATCTTTATATTATTTTGTAATCTTTGAACTAATTCAATAATGCAATAGTTTAATTCCAATGCTTCATGTGCTTTAATCTTCTGAACAATTATTAAAGCAATCTTTGTAGTTTTCTAATCAACACGCGAGAGCTGAGACAGATAACAAGACATAGGAAGTTAAACCTGATTAGCGACTAGAAATGTGATCCCGCCTATAGGTTAATCGGTCTCCTATATAAACTGTTATTTATGCGATTAGTTGTGTCCGGATTAGAGCATTAGTCTGCTGCTAGTTCTAGCAACTAGTTAGGATTCATTAGACTTAGCCGTTGACGAATTAGTTATAGTTTTTGAGTTTATTACTGTAACACCCCAACTCACAAAACCATAATCATATCATAAACCTCCAATTATTCTCATTAACAACACAACAAAAATTCTCTACAACGTTGGTGTTACCGCCGTTAGTCACCCACGTGACTAACTAGGCATTCTAAATACTCCAAGATCTAGCTACGGTCTGATGGACCAGAATATACCGAACACAAGTATTTATAGATCTCAACCGAAATACATACAACAAATACAAGTACCTCTCATCCTATACAGCTTAATAACATAGACTACCATACGATTGTACATGCACAACTCGTAGGTCAAATTTAAACCCGTAACACGTCTACCCCTTCCTACTCTCAAGTCGGGTCGTCTTCTGCCTCTTACCTGCAAAATATAATATGGATGCCTCGAGGGGCTCACCTTTGCTGGTACGGTTAATGTGCTGCCCCCAAGCCAACGGGGCTACGCACGACTATTTTGTCGTATATATGCAATTGATTATTCATACAACAATAGTAAGAAGTATAATTAAACACAACACAATCATGTGAACAATCACAACTCAAACACATTGAACGACTTAATAAGCGTTCCTTAAGTAAGTGAGTTAGCTTTTTAACTCCTTAATTTGAGAAACATTTAGCACTCGTATTCTCTCTTATCTCAAATATGTCAACCGTTCTTAATTAGATTTGGCTGGACTTTAGTCCATTGTTTATCTTTGTCGGGTCAAAAGTAACCCTAGCCAATCAGCTATTAACTCCATTGGTTTAAATAAACAATAATTCTTAAATTGGGATTTAGGTGATCCCACTGCACCATCTTAATCTGCCTCCCACCACGAATAGAATTCGAGGTGGCCGAGTCTATTTGTCAACTTTAGGTGACAAGTCTGAAGACAAGTCTCATTTGGAAGCCGGTGCTAATAAAAGGTAACCGACCTCCCCTTCAAACATGCATGACCGGACCGTCCCGGATTCCTCACCCCCTAAGTTCCAGTTAGTAGAAGTCTCGAAGACATTGTTGTTAGTTAAACCTCTTTAGGTTGTTAACAAACTAATATTAGGGAGTGTTCAGTGTTCTCATACAATTGTTTACTAAGCATAGTTAGTAAGTCCTCAAAGGTAAGTTGTGTTAGTCTCATACAACACACAACAAATACGATAAACCGTTGCATACTTTATCTTGTTTAGTCGGAACATATAACAAATAGCATACAAGCCGAGGGACACCTCGTTAGCAAGCAAGCTACAAGAAAATCATACCGTTCACCGTTGTCGTTGGTTGTCTATTCTCCTCCGGAGTTCCACTTACTCAAACCCTAAAACATTAATAGAATTGGGTGGTTAATTCCTTTTAATTAACCTAACTCATATCATCACTAATGATTTCCAACTAAATACCGCTAAGTCATTGTAGTTTAACCTTAACCATATAAGTTAATCATTTCTCATTATACCTTATACTTGTTCACACCTCTAATGACCATAAACTTCCACCAAACACCTCTTAAAATCATATAATAGCATTACCCAACAAGCCCCCTTCATTTACCTTCTAAAAATCACATTTCATGTGTAAAATGGCCTGGTCCGGGACATGGTCCGGATCTGTAGTCCCGGACCAATGTCTGGCTTTAGTTTTGGGACTTAAAATGAGGTGGTCCGGGACTTGTTACTTATCCTAGTTTCCGGACCAATGCTAGGGAAGATTTTCGGCATATTTTTAGTGCTGGTCCGGGACTTTATCCAAGGACCAAGTCCCGGACCATGCATTAAACTGTTAAATTTTATAGTTTTGAACTCCATTCTCCACTTGTTCTTTTGTCCAATCTTCTTCTAATCTCTCCACATATATCCCAACATGTTCTAGCCCATTTAGACACCTTAAACCTCTCTTCATTGGTTACAACTCCATTACATATCCACCAAAATATTGTAATTTATTCATTCTTAAAACCTTGAACATTCTTGCATTTTTTTTTCCTTATAACACATTTCTAACCTCATCTCATGCGGTACTACTTACCATTCTCTTCACAACTCTTCCTAGAGTGTGTTAACCTCATTTATTCAAGTCTAACTTTATAACTCATTGTTTACCACATAGTTATACTAGGCTTAGTCATATTGCATTTCCATGCGCAATTTCCTTTCCTTTACATTTTCTACTCATCCTCTTCAAGCTTGCACATACCTATACCTCTATAGTCATCCTCTTAACACCTTACTCCTCTTCTCATTCATCTTGACCATGCTAAATCCTTCTTAGACAACTTTCATCTCCATCACCCAATCCACTCATTACCCTCCAAGTTATACACTTATTAATTCACTACTAGCATCTTTATCTCCTTTACAAGCTACCCAAATTCTCAAAGTTATATTCTCTAGTTCATACCTAAATCATCGCAAGACATTATACTTCATTTCCCACAGATTTTTGCACAAGTCTTAACACTCCTCATACCATGATTTTGGTGTGTTTAATACACCCACCTAACCTCTAATTCCTCTTAGACAGCTCTAGGTCATTCTAATCCTCAAGAACACCTTTGTTAACTCACTTCTACTCAAATTTCCTTTAATGACTCCTAGTAAATCCTAGGTCATATTAATTCACACCAACCACTAAAAACACTAGGTTTCTACTCAATTTTTGCCATAGCTTCTCTAGTATATTATCATGCCCATATGCATAGTTTTTCTCCTCTAATCAACACAAGCTAACTAAATCCTTAGTGGATGTTCTCAAAACACCAATTGCATTCAAATACATCAATCCAAAATACATTCCATTAATCTTAAATTGCATAACACTAAGGCTCTTAATTGACATGACTCTTAGGCCCTTACATGACATGAATCTTAGGCCGTTAAATGACATGAACTAAACACTGAATTTCCTTTAGCCTCCTGCGCACAACAATAATCCCATGGCAATACTTAAAAGCCCTTACAATTCACCTTATGATTGTTTCTTCTAACTCATAAGTCATTAGCTCTTTTGTCACAAGTTCATAAGCTTGTTTAAATTCTTTCCTAGGTTAACATAACCCATGTTTATAATGTAAGCCCTAGGCTACATTGTGTAACAATTATAGACACACCTCCTTAAGGTATTAAACTACTTTAAGGTAGGTCATTTACCTTAAGATTTCCAAGCTCCTTTTTCTCTCTTCTTCTCTTGATTTTCTTGATTTAATGTGGCCAAGGAAGTTTGATCACTTGCCATACTTCTAACCAAGGTTCAAATTAAGACAATGAGCACTAAGTAAAACCATTAGAATAATTAAAACAACTCTTAAACATTAAGAGGGTGCTTAAATGAAATACCCGAATTTAATTAGGGTGATTAAATTACTCTAATATGATATTTTAGGGCCTATTAGTGCCTAAAGAATATTGATGAATAAAATAAAGCCAAAAGAAAAGAGAAAACGCTTAAAAAGTGAAAAACGCAAAAATGAGCGTTACGTGACCATAGGAGGAATACGACCTCGACAAGGGTCTCAGATGGATTTCCAAGGCTTAATAATTCCTAATTAATATACGGGAACAATTACCAAAGAAAACAGATCCATAAAATGAATTAAAAATGCTAATAAAGCTTTAGTGCACATTTTTTGAGAAAACCAAAAAACGTGACTTTGAGTGGTCAAATGAACCTGTAAAAATTTATAGTTCATCGCATAACTATATTTAAGCATTATGGAAGTTTAAGAACCATTTAAATAAAGAAACGAGAAAAATCCGGAAAACGAGCCCGATTAGTGAATAATGCTAAAACCGGTAAATTAACGAGCGTTTCTTGTAAGAGACGAAAACACCCCTAGTCTAACTAATATATGGGCCGGTTTTTATGGGGGAATCAGCTCCCTCACACACACCTAATAAACTAGAAAAAAAAGAAGAAAAAGGGGAAAAGTGAAAAAAAGTGCAAAAGTAAAAAGCACTCTCCTCTCATTTCCCTCTTTCCTTTCTTCTTCCCCTCCCCACTGTCTTCTTCCTCCTCTCTTCTGGCTGGAACGAAAATGCAAGCCCCATCCATGGCTTCTTCACCTTCTCCCCCTTGTACAAGCTCCATTAAAACTCCAAATAAAAAACTAATCACATATTCTTCTTCCTCTCACTAAGCTCTATCTTTCTCTCTTTTCAAAATCCCAAAAGGATGAACTTCATCTCCATGGGTATATCCCATTTGAAGAGAAAGCTACCTTTTATTGAAGCTTGGAGTCTCCTCTTTCTCCTAAGTAAAAATATTCATGAAAAACTCATTTTTCCTCCTTCCATTTAGAGGACCGATGCATAGAAATGCAAGGTCGTACAAGTAAAGAACACTTATACAGAATCAGATAAGTGAGCATAATTCAAAAGCCGCTGACAACAGAGGAAGCACTACAGCTAAGTTGAAAAAATACCCCGAACTTAAATATAGAGATTAAAACTAATCTAATATGTATTTAAGGCCTAATGGTACCCAAATTAATGCTAGTAAGGAAAAATAAATCCAAAAGAAATAAATAAACGCTTAAAAAGCGGAAAACGCTAAATAAGCGTTAAGTAACCAAAGGAGGTACGAGACCTCGTTTGGAGTATTAAAGGGATTCTAAAGGCTTAATTGAGTCTAAATAAATATAAGGGAACAACTCCCGAAGAAAACGGATCCAAATAACGAATTAAAACGCTAATAGAGCTTTAGAGCACGTTTTTCGAGGAAACCCGAAAACGTGACTTCTAGTGGTCAAACGGACCCGTAAAATTATAATCATTAAATAATAATTATTAAGCATTTGTGGAAGCTTAATAACTAATGAAAATAATTAAACAAGAAAATTCCGGAAAACGAGCCCGGTAGTGAATAGTACCAAAACCGGGTAAAATAACGAGCGTTTTCTGTAAAAGATGAAAAACGCTCCAGCTAGTATAACAGTAAGGGGGCCGGTTTAACAGTTAAATAACTCCCTCACACACACACACACAAACTAGCTAATTAAATAAGAGGTCAAAAAGCAAAAAGGAAGAAAAGTACTAAAGCAAAAGCAACCACCTTTTTTCTCTCACCTCTCATTCTCTACTCTCTCACCTATTCTCCTTCTTCCAACCGTGAGAACTCCCCCTCCCTTTCCTTCCAGCCGATTTTGAAGCTCTCAACATGGCTACAATGGCAACTCTCACTTCTCTCCCATGCTCCACCTCCATGTGAGCTCCAAATGCAAAAATAAATATATTCTTGCTCCCCTCACTCTCCTCTACACTTCCCTCTTTTCGAAATTTCAAAATGAGGAAGTTCATCTCCATGGGTTTCCCCATTTGAAGAGAAAAGCACACCATTATGGAGCTTGGAGTCTCCTCTTTCCAACAGGTAAAAATCTCCATGAAACCTTAAGTTTTCTTCATCTCCTTTGGCAACCGATTTTTACCTCTTTGTAACACTCCATTTTCTCTCTCTCTTTTGAGCATAATATCAACCTTGCAATGGTGGTGGATTACCTTCTTGAACCAAGGGCTAAAACCCCTCTTAAAAGCTTCAAAAGGTAAACCCTAGAAATGTGTTTTAACACTTTAAATGAATTAGCACTAATTTAAGGATTAGTAGTTTAATTGCACTTGTTTTATGTGCTTTGGGTGGTGGGAATGGAGTTTGGTAACTCCATTCCCCATATGGCCGATTTGGGCAAGGAGAAAGAAGAGGAGAATTGGAAAAGGAATGAAGAAATATAAGCTCAAGGTAAGAGCTCCCTCTTAATAATAATTTATGCATTAGAGTAAGGGAATAGGAAAACAAATAAAAGAACTTAAACTATTGTATTGGTATTGTAGTATTGGAAGTTTGAGTAATTGTGAGTAAGTTTGAGTATTTGTGCATTAGTATGTGAATTGTAGGCCTTGGAGCCAAATGGTTGTGTATGGGTATTGGTATTGATGTTTGATGGAATATTGGTGTATTGGGATGGATTTATATTTGCTTAATTGCTGGTAGGACCCTTGTATGGGTGTGGCTAGAATAGGAATGATTTGGTGAAAATGTGTATGTGGATAAGTAAGGAAAAGTAGGTGAGCTATGGCAAATTTTGGTGGGAAATGTACATTTATGGATGACTTGGTGAATGGGAGAACCAAGGTGTGTATTGGAGTTAGTAGGTATGTTAGTAGTGATGGAGAGGTAGTTGTAGTAAGGGAAACAAGAAGTGTGAAAATCTGTAGCAAAAGGATATAAGAATGTATGGAGAAGTTGGGAAAAAGTGGTGTAAGATTTGGTAAAATGAATGTTGGACTTGGGTATAGATGGTACAATTGCTTGGAAATGAATTGTCTTGGTAAGAGGAAGTATTTGGGATGCTAGGAGTGACATTGATGGAGGAAGTATTGAGTGGTAGAAGTTACAACAAAAATCTGTAGCATATGTAAAACAAAAACTGTTACATTGGTTGGAAAAGAAGTGAGGAATTTGTGTAAGATTGATTGATGGATTTAGTAAGGAGTTTGGTGGATGAACTAAGGTGTATTAGGAGGTTTAATTAGTGTCATAACATGTGGGATTAAATGTAGGAACAATGGGGAAGTAATGGGTAAAAGAGGGGACTGAAAACAGAAATTAAAATGCAAATACTGGGCCGGACCGGACTTGCGACCGGACTTGCAAGTCCGGTCGAGCCCAGATTACAAAGACGGGAAAGCTTCTGGAATCGACCGGACTTGCGACCGGACTTGCAAGTCCGGTCGAGCAGAAAAATTTTCCCGTCAGAAAGCTACTGGAATCGACCGGACTTGCGACCGGACATGCAAGTCCGGTCGGCCAGAAAAATTCCGTAACCTGAGCTACTGGAATGGACCGGACTTGCAAGGTCGGTCGCAAGTCCGGTCCTGACTTAAAAAAAAAAAAAAAAAAGAGTTTTATCATATGATTATAGCAATCATATGTATAGGTATGTATACATATATATGCCTATATACATATATGCATATATGTGGTAGTACATTATAAATGAAGTAGTAAAGGTAAGGAAGCAAGAGTAAGAGGTAGTGAGAAAAGAATGGGTATAATAATCAAGCATGAATGTAAAGGAGTAGTAGGTATATATTAGGAGTATTAATGAAGGAATAAGTTGGATTATTGATAGACCATTAATCATACAACTTCATGTATGTATAGGAATCAAATAGTTGATCCTCGAAGGAACCCGGTAGTACGTATACGACGGTGAACGGTATGATTTCTTCATGCCCTGTATCCTAATCTGGTTACCCCGATTTGTGTGCTTATTTGACCACCAATAAGATAAATGCACGAACCGGACTAATTGCACATACTTGTGTTGTTTACATTGTTCTTGGTAAGTTCCCCTTGAACAATAGTTTGTATAATTCATGAAATATATATATATGAATGATGATGTGGTGTAACTGAATCTCGTATTGTACTTATGTATTGTATTGTATTTCGTATGAACGTATTGAGCAATGTATTTGTGAATGTGGCTTGAGTGTTGACTTGTGCTAATTCCTAACTAACTAACTCCTAACTTAAGTGAGTAAATTGGAATGAGTACAAGTCCGATATAGCTTCGGCCACGCGTGAGGATGAGGAGACACAAGAGGTTGGATCCGATTCCTGGTTCGTAAGCTGGTCCACGGCCCAAATCCCTTAAGTGGGTAGCATCCTGGATTAGTGAACCAAGTAAATCCCGGAGGTGGGACGGAGTAGTCCCCAGGGCCGGAGGTCCCGACGACTTAACTTGAGTAAGAGTAAGAGTAAGTAAGTATGTATGAGTATGAGAATGAGTATGTATGCGTATGTATGAAGTAATGAGTAAAAGAGTAATCTCCACCCGATTAACCCGGGTGGACCAATGAAGCTAACCCGTATTGTAAATTGTGTATGTATTGGGTATATGTATTCGGAAGGAGGTAAGTATATATTTGATGGTTATATTGTATTCCTTGTATGTAATGAAGCGGTGTGTGTATGCTTGCGTAAGTATTCATGTATTGTGTATAAGAGCATGTATGCATGTATGTTGTGTGAAAATCAACCGCATGTATTCGACCAAGTGGTCGGCGTACCCTCACTAGTACGCGGGGTATGCGGTTATCATGCTCGGCGAAAGCTGACCCCTTCGGGGGACATTTTTTAGTGTGCAGGTACCCGAAGCGAATGTGGTCAAGGCACGAGACCGGCGACTACATTGGATAGTAGTAGCAGAATGTAGAGGTGTATTAACTAGCACACCCCTTGTAATTAGAAAGTAAGGTAGTAGCGAGGAATGGGTAGTAAGTAGTCTCTTAGTGAGTATGTAGGAACTTGGAAGAGGTATTGGAGTATAAGGATCCTAGTAAACTCGGTATGTAGATTATATTGTATTGTACTTGGAGTATTGTATTGAATGGAGATTGCGGCAGTATGTGGTAAACGAAGGATGTATCGTAGATTCGTAGTACTCGGGATTCCGGTCCATCAGACCGATGCTGTATGTAGAACCAGTAGCCTTGTTAGTCACGTGGGTGACTAACGGCATTGTATCACCCATTGTATGTAAGTATATATATCCGCTGCGAGTATCTGATGAGTAAGGAGATTGGACGTTAATGACTGTCTTAATAGTAGGGGTGTTACAAAAGTGGTATCAGAGCGAAGTATCGCTCTGATGACTGGAAATACCGAGTCTAGGAATACCGAGTTAGGAATTAGAAGCTTAGGGCTAAGGGCTGAGTGTTAGCATTAGAGATATGCTAGTTGGGAACTACCGGTGAGTACCGGATACCTACAATACCAGTCCCGCCCGCCGCAAACCCCACGGTATAACTTGGGAAAGGACGCCAGAGAGAAGGAAAGACCTCTCATGCTCGGGAAAACCCGATCTGGCAGTAGTGAAAAATCATACGGTAAACAAGAACCTGACATATAGTAGATGCGAAGAATTGGAAGTCCCGGAGATGGCTCCGGTTGAACAACGATACCCGCACTCAACAGCGGTTGAATGAGCACTCCAACCACGAGGAGGCTACAACTTACAACAGCATGGGGCGACGTGCTTAGCAGTCGCGAAACCTAGCTAGTCAACCAACAGCAGGACAGAAGCACTAACCGTGCAACGGAATGAAAAAGGGAGCAGTAATGGAACCCGAGACACGAGTCTACGGGATAGTGATACTTGAATAATACCACCAACGGCATGCCAGCTGACTAAGGACATAGTCAGGAACGGTTAACTCCAAAAACCACAACGCCAATGAGGTTACAATACCTGGCCAGCATAGCTTACACAGCTACAAGAACATCTACGGGATATAATCCGATAGGACTACAGGAGTAGTGCCTAAACAAGGTAGGCTCAGTAAACACCATAAATGTGTGGGAACGAGCCACAAGGGACGACATTAAACCAAATAGAATGGGAGTCTCCAAGGATTGGAGAAACATCCCGATATCAACAATCACGTCAAGAGCATTGAGAAGCTACCTAAAGGATCGAGTATACCAATTATAGGTCAATGAGATCAAGGGAAGAGTCGACAGGACTATCAAATACTAATGGAAACCATACCGTGATCGGTATAGGATTACCCAAAAACCACCAGTACCACGCACTTGCCACGGCAAGTGCAGTAAGGACAGAAGTATGTAAAGAAACTCTAACACACCACAGGTACATAGTAATGTACCGTGACTACAATGAAACAACTATGGGATCACAAATCCTGAAATTGAAAGAATGGAACCTTGGAAAGGCCTAACGGCCCGACCACTGTATTTAGAACATACCAGTCAGCGAGAGGCTAGACTTGGTCAAGACCTCAAACATGGCTATGCCATGAGAGATTTCTTTTAACACCGAACCACTGTTTTAAAACCCAAAAATTTTCTTTTCAAAACCTCAAACTCTTTTAAAAAAAACCTTGGATTTTAAAACCAAACCAACATGATTATGGTGAGTATCATAGAATGATACAAGAGGAGTTGGCAACAGAATACTTCACCTAGGCGTGTGACGAACACTACGAGTGTACCCGTTACGGGATGTGGGACAACCGCACTCCGAAGGAGCTTGCGGGCCCGACATATAGTTGGGTAAGTGGCAACGTATCAACATGGTACCCACGTATGTGCACATGTAGTGTACGACACACGGGAAGTAGTCAGCTCCGTTCTACGGACCATCAGTGAGTTCAAACCAGATAACTGGACACCTCAGACAATTCAGCATAAAGGAACTCAGAAGACCCATCTGAAGATAAGGAGTAAGAACTAGGAAGTGCAAAAGGCACAGACTAAACAGTATAGACATTGGATATGTCTCAAATAATCTAAGCAATTACCTGACAGCTGGATGGAATGCCCAGCCTAAACACATGAAGGCGAATGCCTAATGTGAACCTAACAATGCTCAACAAACGGGACAGAACTCCCAAGAGCAACCCCAAGATTACCACAAGTACACTCCATCATTGAAGGGGATATCAAACCTAGTCCTAAGCACTAGGAGCAAGTGTAAACAGTCTACCCAAGAACGGGAGACGTTACAACCCAA
The DNA here is from genome assembly GCA_023374045.1 of Limonium bicolor. Classification (NCBI taxonomy): domain Eukaryota; kingdom Viridiplantae; phylum Streptophyta; class Magnoliopsida; order Caryophyllales; family Plumbaginaceae; genus Limonium; species Limonium bicolor. The sequence goes on from CM041783.1 coordinate 72,655,360, forward strand.
AAGGGGACGACTCAGCTACAATACCATAAGACGGTATAGAGGACGACACACGTTATAAACATTAGCCGGATGTAACGGCACAGCCACCAACACCCAGGAGCGATCCTTGAAGGGTGTCTGCGTTAATAACAGTCGAGCAACCGTAACGACATGAGCACGGGAGCTAAAACGAACACTCGGTTAGGACACCGAAGGGATTTCACTTTACAGGAAATGCCCTAAAATACTGAGAGGCACCTATTAACACCTGATTGATAAAGGGGTCTCCTATGAACGGAAGCGTGATGCCACGACTTACCATGGAGCCCAATAATACCTCCAACCTATGACGGTATACGTGGAGTGAAACATGTATAAGCCGCTTGCAAAGAGCATAGCTTGCAGCAATACGGCTCAGAAGTCGTAAACCAGATACGTTATATAAACTTAAACGGTTGCAAAACCGGCACCAATTGTTAACAAGACCTACAAGAGATATTGCCTCATACGACAAGAAATCAACAACTGGACCATAAATCCAACCCAACATCCTGAGTGGCTTGTAGTAATGGCCACCTCAGTGCACTGTCACTAGAGCACCAGTCTAGTATACAGTTGACGGAGTTAAATACCCCTCATGCCTTCTGTAGCAATTGTACACAGAGGCATAAGAATCATGATAATGCCAACATTGGCCTAGCCCACACTTGGACACCACGAGAAACCCAAGGGAAGGTATCCCTCGTTAACCGAAGACCACCAAGGTGGTGAAGATGTGAATCCTTGAAAGGTCTCCGTCTATTATAACAGTAAAGCCTACGCATATAGATATTGCCAAGAGGCGATGGGATCAGGAAATGAGATTTCCAAACCATTACGACTTAAGGGAGTAAGTATACTCCTCATGCACCCAAGCATGGGGTGAACCATTACATAAATACTCAATATAATAACCTTGTCATGAGACCTATGAGTGGAGACAACCCCTCAACAAGAACTTTCATTATCAATGACAGTAAACTACACAGCTAGAGCCTATCATTAGTGCCCAGCACTGGAAAGACAGTAATTGTCAAAATAATCAATGTGAATACACATTGAAAACCATGAATGACCAGCGCTCAAGAGAGCTTGTAACCCGATAAATTACTTCATCCGTTATCAACCAAGATACTTGGCAAATTATATCATAAATGATGATAAAATGTGAGGTAAGCTAACCTACACATAAAACGTAAGGTGAATAAACATCTCCACATTGGGAAATAATCACATTGCGGTATGCTACGACAACCGTCTACACGAACAGGGGAAACCCTCAGTGTACACACCATAAGGAAATGGTGCCAATGACCATGGCAATGAGTAAAGAGAAACTATCACAGTAACAGAAACAGTAAAGACAATGTTGTACAGTGAGTAAGAACACGGTGCGCAACAGGCGACCGCTATGAGGGAGTAGTTAAGCAATAACACGGAGTATAAGTATGAGATGACACACAGAAATATTCTTTCCATCACATAAGTGACTTACTGTCAAGCGTTTACGCCTCTGCACTCTGTAGGACTGAGTGTTTTGGTATTGCACTTGGGCAGCTAATGATCTAATGGGATGGCTAGGGATATGGAGAATGTAAACCGTAGTAAACCTTTCTTTTCACCAACAAACATGGCACTAGCCAGTTCAGCAAACTTAGCAACAAACCGTGCGGCCTAAGGCCAAAGAAGCACGAAGAGTGTACAATACACTAACAATCACAAAGTGTGAATTCCAATGGAATGAGGAGTGAAAAGAGACGTAAGAAAGTCACTAGGACCGACGCATAGAGATGCAAGGTCATACAAGTAAAGAACACTTGTACTGAACCAGGGAAACTGGTAGAATTCGAAGCTAGTGAAAGTAGAACACAACCTAGACAACACCAGAGGAAGACAATAATAGTGACTTAACCTCGCCCGACAATAAGGCGGAGGAGCTTAACGAATAATCGTAGAAGCACGAATAGCATGTGTAGAAGATTACCAGAGAGCTGGTTATAAACCTTAAACTCATTGAGCTCAAACACGGTAAAAGAATACCGCATTTGTTTAATAAACCTTATGCCCATAATAGACGGATAAAAGGTGATGCATAGTACATTAAGGATATCACGAAGGGTAAATAACCCGAGTTATCAGGGTCGCGCAGCAGAAGCTAGTGGGCCCCAGGTAGTAAGTATAGCAAAATGGCTATTAATGCCTTGAAGCCTAATAGGCTAGAACCGAATTAATGATGAGTTAAATAAACTCATATAGAAATCCTTGGTGCAAAGACTAAACCATTGGTATGGTTGAGACCTTTAACCAGAGTATATTGTATAATGTACCGTAGTGAAGCTAAACGCTTCAGATTGCCCAAATTGATTAAACCAATGTTTAATAATAATAACACATGGTAGATTACGTGGGCGTAATCCCTTTTAAGGGGGGTAGAGCGAAAACCGCTTAATGCAAGTTTATAAATAAAACACATAAAACTATAATGTGCATAGCACAAAGAAAATTATTCGATGAGTGGTACCTATGTTAATAAACATACGTATTCATTCATATTGAATTGTGGTAACTAAGCATTAGACATGCAAATACCATAGGGTGAATATACCCATCTTGTAACACCAGTGTAAGAGTATTGGTAAAAGAAAAGTAATGAGTAGTGGACGGAGCTCCACAAGTATTGTAACCTTTGAAGAAGTAGTACGAAATGAATGAGGATAGTAGATGAATGAAGTTTATGAGTAGTGGAATCGTAAGTAAAATATTTGGAACAATTGAAGACAACTAAATCTTAGAAATGAAGTATTCCTTAGTTAGAATATAGGATATGATGGTGAGTAATGGACGGAAGTAGTGAAGGTTGATGAAATGGGCATTAGGATTGAACCATGGAGTAAAGCATTTGGGAAATAGAGTGAGGATGATTGATGGATTGATTCCATCCTTTGGAGATGTATGAACTCGTAATCATGACTAGGAAGAGTAAAAAGATAGAAGATGAAAACAACCAAATTGTTTTTTGATTGAATCTAATGTGGGAAGTCGAACTTGATCCTGATCAGATCAAGGGGAACCGAACACAAATTGGGGTGGAAAGATAGTTCAAAACTGATGATGATCTGATCACATCGGGTCGAATGATTCTTGAAGCTCCCCTTAAGTGGTCACAAGAATCACATAGGATAGAAGTAACGAATACAAATTGGAATTCGGAGTTGTGTGTTTTTAGGAACTTCTAATTAGTAGTATATGAAAAGATAGACTTAGTATGGAGAATGAGGATGTGTTAGAAGCGCATACCGGATGGTTGGTAGTATTATGGATTGGAGTAATTATGGTGCATTAGTATAGCATGGTATGGTATGGTATGTGGAGACCCTGAGTAATGGAGTTGGGAATGGTAAAAAGGAAGAAGGTATGGCTTTGGTATTAGACACGTAAGAATGAGTAAGCATTGTAAACCCATAACCTCGAACAACTTTGAGGACAAAGTTCCTAAGGGGGTAGATTGAAATACCCCGAACTTAAATATAGAGATTAAAACTAATCTAATATGTATTTAAGGGCCTAATGGTACCCAAATTAATGCTAGTAAGGAAAAATAAATCCAAAAGAAATAAATAAACGCTTAAAAGCGGAAAACGCTAAATAAGCGTTAAGTAACCAAAGGAGGTACGAGACCTCGTTTGGAGTATTAAAGGGATTCTAAAGGCTTAATGAGTCTAAATAAATATAAGGGAACAACTCCCGAAGAAAACGGATCCAAATAACGAATTAAAACGCTAATAGAGCTTTAGAGCACGTTTTTCGAGGAAACCCGAAAACGTGACTTCTAGTGGTCAAACGGACCCGTAAAAATTATAATCATTAAATAATAATTATTAAGCATTTGTGGAAGCTTAATAACTAATGAAAATAATTAAACAAGAAAATTCCGGAAAACGAGCCGGTTAGTGAATAGTACCAAACCGGGTAAAATAACGAGCGTTTTCTGTAAAAGATGAAAAACGCTCCAGCTAGTATAACAGTAAGGGGGCCGGTTTAACAGTTAAATAACTCCCTCACACACACACTCACACAACTAGCTAATTAAATAAGAGGTGCAAAAAAAAAGTACTAAAGCAAAAGCAACCACCTTTTTCTCTCACCTCTCATTCTCTACTCTCTCACCTTTACTCTTCAATTCCGACTCCACTCCCTTAATCCTTCCAGCCGATTTGGAAGTCACACATTATCACTGTTCTTCTCCCGTCTCCTAAACCACGCTTAAATATCTATTCTTCTGTCCTCATCCTCTAACTTCTATCTATTTCGAAAGTCAACTTTATTGGTCTCATTTCATATAATCCCTCCTTCCAAGTAATCAACCCGAATTTTCTCTTCTCCCTTTGTTTCGCTTCTTTCAAAGAGCGGCTCCTGAATTTGCCTACTTACAGCTACCATATAAACACACCCGATTTTGGGCATTTTAGGTAAGTTTACTCTAATTCTCAAGCTCACTCCCTCATATTACATTGTCTTCTACCTCTGTTAGTCCTGATAATTTGAATTAGTCTTATGTATTTAATTTTGAGAGGTAGTTAATTAAGAATACATTGTCTTAACATGCCGGTGATTTTTTCACCCTTATTCTAATCTAACTTGTAGTAATTAAATGAATCACATCCACTTTTGCATGATCGTGTAAACTTCCAAATTCCCATCACGCCCTCTAGCTTTTCCTAAATAGTAGCTTCATAATATCTATGTCTCCTTAAACAAACCCGTTAGAGTTTTGTCCAATCCCTCCTTTCCTCTTCTCTACCTAATTATTCAAAAAGCCAAGGAAGAAAAGTACTAAAGCAAAAGCAACCACCTTTTTTCTCTCACCTCTCATTCTCTACTCTCTCACCTATTCTCCTTCTTCCAACGTGAGAACTCCCCCTCCCTTTCCTTCCAGCCGATTTTGAAGCTCAACATGGCTACAATGGCAACTCTCACTTCTCTCCCATGCTCCACCTCCATGTGAGCTCCAAATGCAAAAATAAATATATATTCTTGCTCCCCTCACTCTCCTCTACACTTCCCTCTTTCGAAATTTCAAAATGAGGAAGTTCATCTCCATGGGTTTTCCCCATTTGAAGAGAAAAGCACACCATTATGGAGCTTGGAGTCTCCTCTTTCCAACAAGGTAAAAATTCCATGAAAACCTTAGTTTTCTTCATCTCCTTTGGCAACCGATTTTTACCTCTTTGTAACACTCCATTTTTCTCTCTCTTTTGAGCATAATATCAACCTTGCAATGGTGGTGGATTTACCTTCTTGAACCAAGGGCTAAAACCCCTCTTAAAGCTTCAAAAGGTAAACCCTAGAAATTGTGTTTTAACACTTTAAATGAATTAGCACTATTTAAGGATTAGTAGTTTAATTGCACTTGTTTTATGTGCTTTGGGTGGTGGAATGGAGTTTGGAATGGGAGTTTGACTATTCCCATATCCAGGCAGTTTGGGCAAGGAAGAAAGAAGAGGAGAATTGGAAAAGGAATGAAGAATATAAGCTCAAGGTAAGAGCTCCCTCTTAATAATAATTATGCATTAGAGTAAGGGAATAGGAAAACAAATAAAAGAACTTAAACTGTTGTATTGGTATTGTAGTATTGGAAGTTTGAGTAATTGTGAGTAAGTTTGAGTATTGTGCATAGTATGTGAATTGTAGGCCTTGGAGCCAAATGGTTGTGTATGGGTATTGGTATTGATGTTTGATGGAATATTGGTGTATTGGGATGGATTTATATTTGCTTAATTGCTGGTAGGACCCTTGTATGGGTGTGGCTAGAATAGGAATGATTTGGTGAAAATGTGTATGTGGATAAGTAAGGAAAAGTAGGTGAGCTATGGCAATTGTTGGTGGGAAATGTACATTTATGGATGACTTGGTGAATGGGAGAACCAAGGTGTGTATTGGAGTTAGTAGGTATGTTAGTAGTGATGGAGAGGTAGTTGTAGTAAGGGAAACAAGAAGTGTGAAAATCTGTAGCAAAAGATATAAGAATGTATGGAGAAGTTGGGAAAAATTAGTGTGTAAGATTTGGTAAAATGAATGTTGGACTTGGGTATAGATGGTACAATTGCTTGGAAATGAATTGTCTTGGTAAGAGGGAAGTATTTGGATGCTAGGAGTGACATTGATGGAGGAAGTAGTGAGTGGTAGAAGTTACAACAAAAATCTGTAGCATATGTAAAACAAAAACTGTTACATTGGTTGGAAAAGAAGTGAGGAATTCAAGGAATTGTGTAAGATTGATTGATGGATTAGTAAGGAGTTTGGTGGATGAACTAAGGTGTAGTAGGAGGTTTAATTAGTGTCATAACATGTGGGATTAAATGTAGGAACAATGGGGAAGTAATGGGTAAAAGAGGGGACTGAAAACAGAAATTAAAATGCAAATACTGGGCCGGACCGACTTGCGACCGGACTTGCAAGTCCGGTCGAGCCCAGATTACAAAGACGGGAAAGCTTCTGGAATCGACGGGACTTGCGACCGGACTTGCAAGTCCGGTCGAGCAGAAAATTTTCCCGTCAGAAAGCTACTGGAATCGACCGGACTTGCGACCGGACATGCAAGTCCGGTCGGCCAGAAAAATTTCCGTACCTGAGCTACTGGAATGGACCGGACTTGCAAGGTCGGTCGCAAGTCCGGTCCTGACTTAAAAAAAAAAAAAAAAAAAGAGTATTTTATCATATGATTATAGCAATCATAAGTATAGGTATGTATACATATATATGCCTATATACATATATGCATATATATGTGGTAGTACATTATAATGAAGTAGTAAAGGTAAGGAAGCAAGAGTAAGAGGTAGTGAGAAAAGAATGGGTATAATAATCAAGCATGAATGTAAAGGAGTAGTAGGTATATATTAGGAGTATTAATGAAGGAATAAGTTGGATTATTGATAGACCATTAATCATACAACTTCATGTATGTATAGGAATCAAATAGTTGATCCTCGAAGGAACCCGGTAGTAAGTATACGACGGTGAACGGTATGATTCTTCATGCCCTGTATCCTAATCTGGTTACCCCGATTTGTGTGCTTATTTGACCACCAATAAGATAAATGCACGAACCGGACTAAATTGCACATACTTGTGTTTGTTTACATTGTTCTTGGTAAGTTCCCCTTGAACAATAGTTTGTATAATTCATGATATATATATATGAATGATGATGTGTGTAACTGAATCTCGTATTGTACTTATGTATTGTATTGTATTTCGTATGAACGTATATTGAGCAATGTATTTGTGAATGTGGCTTGAGTGTGACTTGTGCTAATTCCTAACTAACTAACTCCTAACTTAAGTGAGTAAATTGGAATGAGTACAAGTCCGATATAGCTTCGGCCACGCGTGAGGATGAGGAGACACAAGAGGTTGGATCCGATTCCTGGTTCGTAAGCTGGTCCACGGCCCAAATCCCTTAAGTGGGTAGCATCCTGGATTAGTGAACCAAGTAAATCCCGGAGGTGGGACGGAGTAGTCCCCAGGGCCGGAGGTCCCGACGACTTAACTTGAGTAAGAGTAAGAGTAAGTAAGTATGTATGAGTATGAGAATGAGTATGTATGCGTATGTATGAAGTAATGAGTAAAAGAGTAATCTCCACCCGATTAACCCGGGTGGACCAATGAAGCTAACCCGTATTGTAAATTGTGTATGTATTGGGTATATGTATTCGGAAGGAGGTAAGTATATATTTGATGGTTATATTGTATTCCTTGTATGTAATGAAGCGTATGTGCGTATGCTTGCGTAAGTATTCATGTATTGTGTATAAGAGCATGTATGCATGTATGTTGTGTGAAAATCAACCGCATGTATTCGACCAAGTGGTCGGCGTACCCTCACTAGTACGCGGGGTATGCGGTCATCATGCTCGGCGAAAGCTGACCCCTTCGGGGGACATTTTTTAGTGTGCAGGTACCCGAAGCGAATGTGGTCAAGGCACGAGACCGGCGACTACATTGGATAGTAGTAGCAGAATGTAGAGGTGTATTAACTAGCACACCCCTTGTAATTAGAAAGTAAGGTAGTAGCGAGGAATGGGTAGTAAGTAGTCTCTTAGTGAGTATGTAGGAACTTGGAAGAGGTATTGGACTTGTATAAGGATCCTAGTAAACTCGGTATGTAGATTATATTGTATTGTACTTGGAGTATTGTATTGAATGGAGATTGCGGCAGTATGTGGTAAACGAAGGATGTATCGTAGATTCGTAGTACTCGGGATTCCGGTCCATCAGACCGATGCTATATGTAGAACCAGTAGCCTTGTTAGTCACGTGGGTGACTAACGGCATTGTATCACCCATTGTATGTAAGTATATATATCCGCTGCGAGTATCTGATGAGTAAGGAGATTGGTCGTTAATGACTGTCTTAATAGTAGGGGTGTTACACGCCACCTCTATTCAGGGGACTGTAGTAAACGCACCCTATCCCCTTTCTCAATCTTCTTCTTCACTTACGGTAATGTTGCAACCCTAACTGGAAAAAATATTGTTCTGTGCCTCTCTTGAATACCGCCGCCCCATCCCTCTCTTGTTCTCACCTTCATCGTCTACACTCACAAAAATCACAACCCTAAACTGGCAAATCTAGTGCGCCTCTATCTTGTTCACCGCGTCTCTCTTCATTCCTTCTTCTTGTTCGGTCTCCTTTCCTTACCAACAAACAAGAACATGCTCTATCCTTGCTGACTGCTACGCGGGCGAACATGGACCATGAGATTCCAGTTCGAATCAGAACAAAGAACAAGTGTTGGTAACTAACAAAATTTGAAGAAAAGAAGGTAGCAACTCTACCGTAGAAGACAAAAAATTGAAACAAGGAAATGACTCGTTTCTTCTCTAGTTAATTCTTACTTCCGAAACCCAAAAAAAAACCTAACCCATTCTTCTTCTCTTCTTTCTCTCGGTTGAGTTTGGAACCCAAACACCCCTCACTCACCGAATCTGGAAGAAACCGCAAGGGAATTAGAAGAGGCCAAGCATTTCGGGGACAAAAACCGCTACAAATCTTCAAAGGTGTACATAAGTAGATTATGCAATTACCTACTTCTGTTTGTCAAAAAAACTGGCGATTTGGTATTGTAAACTGGAACCGTAAAACTAGGGCTCTGTTTGAGAGTATGGTAAAACGAAATTAGAGTTTCTATCTTGATTAGAGTGATTTTGGGTGTGCTAAGTTGAATGGCAGAAGTTTGTGGTTGTTATTGATTTCTGAAAGTATTTATTTAATTTTTCAAGTTCAAATCGTTACCTATGGAGTGACTTAGTGATTGAGGGTTACAGTTGAAAAATATGGTTAAAATCGAACTTGAAAACAATTTAGGGTTCTAACTAAAATTAGGAGGAAATATGAAATTAGGGATTTAATTTGAGAATTAGGGTTTCTGTTGAAACCGATTTAAGGTTTGAATGGAAGTTAAGGGTGAAATTATAATTATTGGAAAATTAAGGGTGGAATTGTAATTCGAGAAAAATTTGGGGGCGAGAAGGTAAATTGTGAAGATTGGGGGTAAAGACGTGAGTTCGGAAAAAAAAATGGTCAAAAATCAGATTAGGAAATTGGGTGGTCAAATTGAAAGTGAAGGGTTAGTCAAATTTGTAAATGAGTTGGACTATAAGACTAGTCTAATGGGGAAGGGTTCCTAAAAGTTAAATTAAACAAAACTGGGCTTAAATTATGGAGGGTTTGAGGGTTTAATAGAAAACCTAGGTGTTATTGGGCTTATAGAGACTTGGTGGGTATAGAAATAAATTGGGCTTATAATTAAATGAGAAATAAAGCTAACTTCAGCAATATGGATTCTAATTAGATAATCAAATCTCTTAAGGGGATTAAGCCCAAATTAGTATTGGATAGAACTCAACATATAGAATTGGGTCAAGGTTGTGGGCTAATGGAACCTACTTGGAGTAGACAAAAAGGAAAGTATAATGGGCCATTTGGTCGGGGCGTGATTCACAAGGATTGTAGAGAGTTATTAAGAGTTGAATGAATTTGAATTAGTGGGCTGAAATAATTAAGGAATTGTTTGTATAAAAACGGTATTAGCTATAGATGTAAAAGTTGATATTATTTATATGAGAGCTTGGATGTATATAATTGTATATATAATGGTTTAGCATAGAAATATGAGACTATATATATGTGTATTAATACATATATATATATATATATATATATATATATAACCAAGGATAAATTTTAAAATTCACACGGAACTTAGAAAGTTATGAAGTTATGAATATGTTAGTGTAGCATTAAATCGGTGGGGACATATTTGTACAAGAATATATATATATATATAATATATTATATATATATATATATATATAATATTATATAATATATATATAATATATATACATGTGTGTACATAATTGCTAAACGTTGGAGTTTATGAAATTATATCTATATAGATGTGCAAATGCGTGTATATATATTATTGAAGGATTCAAACTCTAGAACAATTAATTAGAGGTTTGAAGGATACGATAATTAGATATAACTATTAAAGTTGGAAGATATTTGGAGTTGATGGGAAATCAATTTTCAATGCATATGCCATGCGGCAATAATATAGTTTTATTAAAACTATAGGTTATATAAATAATACGTGTTAAAACCATATAATACAACCTATATGTAACATGGTGTAATAATGTGTGGTTATATTATAACTAATGAAAACTATGTGAACAAAGAAATAATAAGTGTATAATATATATGCCTTGCGGCAATTAAATTATGGGATTTCAAAACTATTATATAATGTTAAATGAGATATAAAATATCATATCATATAGTATAAGATATTTATGTAACATTGTATAATTCTATGTGGTCAAACATAGATTATGAAACTATATGCCATAATCGCATATATATAACATTCAAGAGGGAAACCATAAACTATGGTTTATAATGATATAATGCTATGGATATTATATAGTATTAATGTGATTAAATGAAACAAAGTTCAAGTAAGGATGTTCATATGAAATAAATGTGATAATAATGAATAGATGAATTTGTAAACTAATGAGTATAATGAATAACCTGTATAATATATTACAAACTAGTAAGAATAATCACCTTACATAAAATAATGAAATGTAACATTTAATGAAAGGAGTTTTATAATTCATGTATATTTATATGTGCAAAAGGCGTGACTAATAATGTAGGAAATGTGTATATAATATGGTTGTAAACCATATAAATTTAATGATGGGTGTTATAAATGAATAAAGTGATAAACTATAAATTATACAATCAAGAGTAGCATATTGCAAAGTACATGAATTATAATACCATGTATTATGATGAATGTTATAAACTAAAGTACTTGGATAAACTAGCCAAGTCAACATGCTTGACTAAGTCAACTAATTTGACCAGGAGGTCAAGTTGACCAACTTATACCTAGAATGGGAGTTTAAGAAATAGTATTGTCACAATACATGCAACTTTATATTATATGATTAAGTCAAATAAAAACAACATATATAAATATATATATATATATATATGTAAAAACGAGAATATATGTATATATATAAGTATATACAATATGGTTTTAATGTCATGAAATGATAAATGACAAGTGTTATGACATTAGTATAAATATATATACTATAAGTCATACAGTGTAAATAAAGTATAGTTATTAAATGAATAATGTGATATGTAATATATGGTACAATACCAAATGGTTAAATAATACTATCATATAACGTTAGTGCATGAGCATTAAATGTCGTGCGAAATAACGTTGCATGCACACATGCAACTATATAATACGAATGTATGTTTGTATACCTAACCGGAACGGTTAAAACAATACATAAGTATAAAACGTGAATATGTATTATTCGTATACTCATAAGTATAAGGAATAAATCCTGATATTTGAATACGCTATTACTAAAGCGTCTTTAACCGACTCATTTAAATAAACCCGGACGTTGATAATTAGAACGTACTATGAGTAACGAGTCTCGTATAACTGTAACTTAACAATAACAGTTGAAATCCAGGGTTGAAAGGTCGGGACTATTTGTGTTGTTCGGATTTACCGAGCTTAAATAAGTCATGTGGATTAACTTATGTTATGTTCGATATTTAGACCGTATCACTGATGAAGGCGCTCGACGAGCTAGTGGTCTACTGCGCAACCTAGGTCATTGGTGAACGGCACGTAAAGGGGTATGATCTGAGATGTCCTGAGGACTTCCTCGGGCTCAGATATGTGAGCTGTATAACGTGTGTGATGCATGTATGTATGTGAGTGGATGTAATTGTGATATGTGATGTTTAATTGTTTAATTTCCCGCACCATTTAATTGTGCGTGAACGTCCTCCGGGACTAATACTACGTCGACTATAGATCGACTTATATAAAACTACATACGCGAGTTAAGTGATTGTGGTTACCGTTCACTGACATAATACGCTAAATATTATAAGTATGTAGTTATATCCTAAGTGAAATGCTTAGGAACGAGACACGACATCGTCGGTCTCTAGAGCTTTGACTCGAACATAAATACTACCTAGAATAATTCTAGGCATGCGTAAGATCCACAGGGCAGCCAACAGAATAAGTGATGTTCTCCATAATTAAAACTGTAACTGACTATCTAACTAACGAAGTTAACAGTGGAGTGTGAATGAATGTGAAGATGTACCTTAATCCAGACAGTCACTGGCTGCTGGTCGCGCGTAGAGATCTCTTGGGTTATCCCGTATCGGGTTTACCCTAGTTAATCCTGAACGAACCTAGATAGATCGTCAGGCGGAGTGTGCTACCGTTGGCACCAGGCCTTGGCCACCTAAATGGACGCCTTTACAAAGGCAAAGTGAAATAGTCCCGGAGTCTTCGGATCATGAGGGCAGTGAGCACCTTGTGTGTACGTGGGACTACTGTCCAAGTGAGATTATTTCGGGTTGCCCTAATGAAATACCCAAAACTTAGATATGGTGTTTAAGTGGTAAGCTAAGATATAAGGAGGCTAAATAATGCCTTAGAAACATTAAGAAACATTTTTAATCAAAGAAAACATAAGGAAACACCAAAAGAGCAGTTTAAGCAAAAGCGTGCTCTAAGCTTGGAGAGACATGGGTGAGAACCAAATATCATTCTAAGACCTTAGCAATATCCTAATGGTCATTTTAAGTCAATTACCAAAGAAAACCAAGCTCAAAAACAAGTTAAAACACAAATTATGCTTTAAGGACTCTTAAAGCACATTTTTGAAAAATTGTCTTAGAAAGGGGTTTTAAGTGGTTAAGTACTCATGATTAATTCTTAATTAACTTGTGTACTAATTAGTATCACATTAGGAAGTCTAAATCAATGGGAAATCAAAAATTTCACAATTATGTGCACTAGTATGTGAATAGTAATCAAATAGTGCCTAGTTTAGTCTTTAATCAATTAAGTCTAATTAATTGGTCAAACAAGACCATGACTAACCTAAATAATGAGGGGGCCGGTTTTCTAAGGGTGTGAGTCACCAAGAGTAGCCAACTAATGTTAGAAGAAAAAGAGGAAAAGTAAGTGGTTTTACTATTTGCTTTTAAGGAATCAAAATATCTCATTTATACCACCTCTCTCCTCCTTTCTTCATTAATTCTTCATCTCACCGATTTTGGCTGCTCCTCTCTTCTTCTTCTACGTGAAACTCAACCTCCACGCTAGCTCCATCTTCCTTGACCACTACTTGCTCATTTTAGCTCCAAAACCAAAACAAACACATATTCTTCTTAGTTAGCTCAAGCTCCTTCTTCTATCTTTTCAAAACTTCAAGAGCTTTGATTTGGTGCCAAGACAAACCGCCATTAGAGGAGGAAACTCAAGCATGGAGACTCCATTAGCTTCTCCATTCTCTTAAGGTAAAGAATATGTAAGAAAAATCAAGTTCCCACCATTTCTTCACATGTCCGAAAATTATCACTCATGGGGATTCATGTTTATGACTTGTTCTAGCTTGTTTTCTATTCTCCAAGGGCTAGAGGAGGTCCTTCTTGCTTCATATCCAAGCCTATTCTAAGACTCCAAGGTAAAACAATCAATTAACACCTTAAAGCACATTTTTAACCTTGGGTTTGTTCCTTAAGGTTAATGTATTATAGCACTCATTAGAGTCATTGGATATTGGTTAGAACATTGGCAAGGAGAGTTTAAGTGGTGACCGAGATTGTTCAAGGAAAAAGACTAAGGAGGAAAGTTTGTGAGCTTGTAAAAGAACAAGGTAAATTACTTACCTTAAGGTGTTTTATTGTTTAAGGGAATGGGACTTAGATATGTGATGAGTTCAGTGTAGAGTTTACATTGGGAAAGAGTTATAAAAACCTAGGAGAAACAATGATTATACTTGTGAACTTGTGACTAAGGAGCAAATGAGAAAAGGAGATAGTTTAAGAATGTCAAGGTGAATTATAAGAGAATTTATATTGCAATGGGAGCCTTGTTGTGTGTATTTGCAGGTCAAAGGCTTTATATTGAGGAAATTCAGCGTTTAAGATTTATGCATTTAAGGGCCTAAGAGCCAAGCAATTTAAGTTTATGCACTATATTGTGATGTAGTGTAGTTTTGGTGTATGATGTGTGCTAAGGAGGTTTAATGAGAATTTGAATGTTGATAGCTATTTGATGGTGAAAAACTAAATGTTTTGGTGTAACAATATACTAGAGAACCCATGGCAAAAATTTAGTGAAGAACCTAGGGTTTAAGATATGTTAAGGAGATTTTATGACTAAGGAAGTACTAAGAAACTTTAGGTGTTGTTTTGATGAAAAAGAGTGCATTTAAGGTGTTCTTATGAGTTAGAATGACTTAGGCATCATCATGGAGGATTTAGGAATCAAATGAATGCTTTGGGATATACTTGTGCATTTAGGACTTAGGCAAATATTGGTAAACAAGTAGAGAGCAAATAATGTGTTGAAAGAAGGTGGCATAACTTGTGAAGGAACTCTAAGTAGTTGCATAAAGGAATTTTAGATGGTGAAAGATGCTTGGGAGATGATGTTATAGTGGTGAGGAAACATTTTTGAATAGTGGTTATAATAGGTATGAACCACCACTTAGAAGCCTAGTGAAAAACGTTACAAGTGTGGGGATTATTATAAGGAAAATGCATAATGACTAAGGTGGATATTGGTGAGCGATTTAATGAGTTTAATGGAAGGCTAAAGGTGTGATTGAAGTGCCCAAATGAGGTTAGAACATACTAGGGTATATGGGGTGAAGTTTGGAGTCAAATGGGAATTTAGAAACAAAGGTCTGGAGCCGACCGACCTTAAGGACCGGACCTGCAAGGTCGGTCGAGCTCAGTTTACACTACCGGGAAGAGTTTTGGAATGGACCGACCTTGGGGACCGGACTTGCAAGGTCGGTCGGGCTTGTATTTTGTGTACGAATTGAGTCTCTGGAATCGACCGAACTTGGGACCGACCTTTACAAGGTCGATCGGGCCTATATTTTCCACGGGGAAAACTCTCGGGAATGGACCGACCTTGGGGACCGGACTTGCAAGGTCGGTCGGGATAAAAATTTCAAATGGTAATACGTCCTGGAATGGACCGACCTTGGGTAAGGTCGGTCGAGCCAAAAACAAAAAGAAAAAGAGAAAACTTTAAGACCAAAAATGTTACTTGGTGTTAGGGTACCCCATTAAGAGGGTAATGATGATTAGGAACCCAATGACCTAAGGAATAAGTTAAGTTAAGAATAAACCTTAATGTTAAAAATTAAGTTAATAAGGTTAAGTGGTAAGGGCTTAAGAGGGTATTGAATGGGGATCTTTAGGGACTAAGTGAGTTAAGTAAGGTGCAAATAACTAATGGCCTATAAATGAATGAATGTTTTAGTTTGTGAATTGGGACCCCGGAGAAGGTTAAACAAACGGCAGTCGACGGTGAACGGTACAGTCTTTCTTGTGTCCTGCTTGCTAACGAGGTGTCCTCGGCTTATGTGCTATCTGTTTACTTGCTATGACTAAGTTAAGATAAAGCATGCAACCGGATATACTTGTCTCGTTGTGATTGTGTCTTCTTACACTAACCCGCGAGGCTTGAAACTTGCTACTAACTAAGCTTAGTACTTATTGAGTTGAGGGGAGGAATTGTACATTGGTGACTGTTGGTTAATACCCGTCAAGGTTTAACTAACACATGAGATTTAAGACTTTCACTAACCGTAACTCGGGGTGGGAGTGAGGAATCCGGAATGGTACCGGCACATGTGTATTGGGGGAGGACGGTATCTGTATCAGATCCGACTTCCAAATAAGACTTGTCCTCGGACTCGTCGCCTAGGGTCAACAAACCGACCTGACCACCCGGACTACTGTTTGAGGTGGGAGGCATATTAAGGATGGCGTGGGGGGATCAAGCCAACATCCTCAACAAATTAAGAAAGGTTGCTTATTGCTGGTGAGTGCACTGCTACCGGCTAGGGGTTAACCAAGCTCTACAAAAATAAGCAACCAATTAAGGGCTAACCAGTCTAATAGTAGAACGGTTGGCAAATATATAAGATTAAGAAGAATGTGGATCTAAGGAGTTAAGAACTAACTCACTTGTTAAGGGAACGCCTGAGTCGTTCATTTATGTGTGAGCTACTTATGTTCATTGTGGTTGTTGATTTGTTGCATTTCATATTATGATTGTGAGTCTAATCAATTTCCATGCTATCGACAATTTGTCGTCGTAGCCCTGTTAGCTGGGGGCCACGAGAGGGTCGTACCAGCATTCGTGCTGACCCCTTTGGGGGCTGTTTTTACACTTGCAGGTAAGCGGCCCATGAAGTCACTCCACGAGAGTAGGAGCGGGTAGCCCTAGGTGAGACTTTATTTTGAGTACGGGTTGCGCCTGTGCACCCGTCTGTTGATAGTTAAACTTGAGAAATTCCATGTGGTTTGGAGATACTTATAACTCGGTTGGTGTATGTCTTTTGGATATTCGGTTGTAAATATTTAAGAAACGGTATTTCTTGTTGATCAGACCGTGTCAAGGTCCTGGAGTTGGTTTATTTCCGCTGCGATGTTATGTATTAGTTGTTAAGTTTACGGTAACCACGATTGGCTTAGGACGGGGTGTTACACCTAACTTGACACCCACTGACGTATGTGACGTGATGTAATGAGGACCCGGGGGGTCGTGTGATTAACTAAACAACCTGACCGATACTAACAGCTGCACTTGTTAATGTTATTGCTATTGTGTTGTGTGTTGTCGTGGGTGATTGTGTGAAATGTAGTGACTATATTACTTGTTTAAATTACCGTCATCCATGTGTTTATAGGTTTAAATACCTGTACACCGTAAAGCATGTAACGAACTTAATAATGGTGACCATGACTATTAAGTGACCAATAGGGTCCAGGCCTGGCGTACTCAGCGTTTATCGCTGAGCCTTTATGGCATTACGTGCAGGTGATGAATATCGTCGAAGCCGAAGAGCGGGACCCGGGTAGTTAGTTAATTACAGTACGAGACTTTGTAATGTATAGGATGGATATTAGTTTAATGTGTTTATAACGTTGTACACATATGGGATTCACCTAGATGCTCACTTGTCGTTAAAGTTACTCTTGGTTTAGAATGATGTATAGGTTAGTATCTCGTTATCACTGCGGTTGTATTTGTAATACCAGTGTTATTTCTTAGTTTATTTATTTCTACTTCTTTACTCGTATGGGCGAGTAATGGCATGTGACACCCATGTGAGTTTTAGTAATGTGAGACTTCCGTTGTGAGACGTGCTTAATTAAATGCTATGCGAGTGGTTATTTCGTGATTACGAGTGGGGTGTTACGCCTAACATACCTAAATATATAATCAAAGGTTATACCTAATAATAAAAGTATAATATCTATATTATTATTTTATTCATATGTGAGTTACAACTAATAATGAAAAACATATTGATCTATAGAATAATAAATTTCTATATACTTAAAATAAAACCATTTAATTATGAACAACCATATTAGATGTTATATTTATATATAGGAATAAAGTATTTAAAATAATTCAATTCTGGTTTTAGTTATATACTATATTTGTATTTAATGTGACAAAAAAAATTAAATAAATTAAATTGTAAAAAATACTATTTTTAAATTAAACAAATATACCATAAAATTGAAAAATTTACTAATAAGGAAACAATTAACTATAAGCAAATATATAAATACTTAAATAAGTGTAGCCATTTCTTATTATTTCATTATCATTTACTACTCAACTTTTGCACAGATAACTGTTTATTTAAACAAAATACTTATATAGTCACACAAAATATTTATAATTGGAGGTAAATTGAAATCCTATATGTAATACCTAAAATATGCTAAGCAATATAAGATAAGATATATTTTATATAAAATTATTCTTAAAATCTCATTTATGTATGAGATAATTATTTAAAATGCAGGACAAATGTTTTTGAATGATAATAAATTTTGATATAACTAATTATGGTGGTTTTATTTTGACTGAAATGTTTCCACTTTTATTGACTATATAACTAGATTATGTATAATTTACATATTGTTCAATTGTTTGATATGTTAATCAGATGAATGAACTAAATTTTCTATCCTATTGCAAATGTATTGTTAAAATTATTTTATCAATCAAACAAGTGAACAACTTATTCCAAACTTTATTCTAATTAGAACCAAAGAAAGTATATCATATTCCAAAATTAAAATTTCAGTAATCAAACATGTCGTAAGGGAATTTTCTGGATATACCTTTGAGTTTTGGTAAAATTGATCAAGATACACATGAGTTTACCATCTTAGTAAAATGTACCTTTAAAGTTTACTTTTTAGTATAACATACCCTACTATACATTTAAGGACTTACAAATTTTTGTGTATTTCGATTTTACACTTTCACCAAATACCCCTAAATTGTAAAAAATAAAACAAATAAACAAATTGGAGTTAATTGTACCGTATATCATGACTTATTTTTAATAATATATAGAAAATTCATCAAAACCATGTTTTCATTGGAAATGATATTCAAGTTTATAAAAAACACACAAAAGATGTACAATGTATACAAAAATTGTAAAAGAACTACAAAAAATACAAGAGGTCTATTTTTCATAAAATCTTTTAGATTGACTAGAAGTCGTGAGAGATTTGGAAATATTTACAAAAAAAAAATGAAAAACTAAATACTACAAAAAGTAATGATAAAATTTATGTAATACACAAAATATAAAAAGATTAATATTTTTCTTTTTTATCTCATTGTTAGCTCTACATTTTTTCAATAAGACCTATAGAAATTAGAGCCACAAAAAATACAATCTAAAGCGAGCAAAGAGTTCATTTTTTTAAAGACTGATTAGCAAATTTCTAAGGCAATTAGCCCCCTCACGTAAATTATGACTCATGTGTGCATTTTGATTGTATTTTTATGTACCCGCTAATTTTACTAAGTCTTTATAACGTTCTTTGACTTTTGTCTATTTTATTACAAGTGATGACTTACATTTTTCTAGGGTTGTCAATATCGGGTTTTGGGTCGAGTGGGTTGTTCAATAACGAGATTAATCAAATTTTAAACGCAGCTATTTCAACCTTTATCTTGAAGCTTGATTTCTTGTGTGTAGACACGACACCCAATACTTGATTTTTCCCACTATCCAAATGACACATGGCAATTAAGGTCATCGTTGAATGTGCCAAAACTTTTCGCTTCTATCGAACGACCCTTTAAACTCAACTTGGACCTGACCTATTCAAGTTTCTTGTCAATCCGAATCCAACTTAAACTTGGAGCGGGTTAGGATTTTTAACCCAAAACAACCTGGGTCACATATCCCCAACCCGAACCCAACCTATTTGACATGAACTCGAAATTGAATACAAAATCGCCAGGACAACATAAGCCATAACATAGCATTTAAATTAAAACATCAAACATAAGAAGAAGTCAAGTAGAGTAGAGCAAGAGACAAAAAAGAGGAAGGCAAAAAAAAAGAGAGAAAAGAATGGGTTATGTTAGAGCTAGGACACACTATTGAATTTTAGTAGCCGGTCGGGTAGTAGAATAAACTTAAAATAATTAATTTTTTAAAATGTTTTCGAGTTCCGGGTTGAAATTGGGTTGCTGATCAATCCCAAACCAACCTAAAAATATTTCGGGCTGTAAATTGCAACCCAAACGTGTGTTTAGTGTGTAGGTTTCAAGTCAGATATTGGCTTCATATCAGGCATGACAGCCATTGAAACACCCCTAATCAATTTATCGCATAAAATCATAACGCGTTTTATAATTCAGACATAAATAACGTACGAACAATTAAATTTAGTATATATACATGTCCGAACGCATGACGACATTATATATCAATATAGTCACGTACTTGTACGAAAACTACATGTACGTAACGTTACGACATTGTAACGTTGTAATAAAAATGATAACTGAAATACCCCAAACCTTAATATTGTTTAAACACTTAAATATGTGTATTAAGACTAAAAAGAGTCTTAGAAACATTAGTAAACAAATTTAAACAAAAGGAAACACAAAATGTGCTTTAAAGTCAATAAGAGCCAAATGTGCTCTAAGCTTGGGATAAACTTGGTTAAGACCTAATGAACTTACCAAGACCTCATTTATATAATAATGAACATATTAAACCAATTACCAAAGAAAACCAAGCTTGAAAACAAGTTTAAACACAAAATGTGCTTTAAGGAGTCTTAAAGCACATTTTTGAAAAATTGTCTTGTAAATGAGTTTTGAGTGGCTAGATGTCCATCATTACTCTTAAATACATATGTGTACTATATAATATCACATTTGGGTGTCTATATTAATGGGAAATCAAAAATTTCACTTCTATGTGCCTTGTTTTATGAATATAACTTTTATAAGCTATTTTGTAACATATGTTTGTATAAGTAATTAAATTGACAAATAAAGACTATAATACCCTCATATATTAAGGGGGCCGGTTTTCTAAGGTGTGGTGACTCACCACCCTCTGTTATTTTGTTAAGTAAATAATGATGACTAATGAAAGTACTATTTGCTTTAAAACTACAAATATCTTCTAAGGTAAACCAATCTTCATTCTCTTATTTCTTTCCTTGCTCACACGGTTTCCACCTCTCTTCTTCCTTCTTGCTGTTCTCTCACGGTAATACACATACCTCCATTGAAACTCCACTTTGATCTCTTGTTAAACCTTGCTCACTTGTCCAAATCAAAAACAAACACCACCATCTTCTTCCTCTCCTCAAGCTCTTCATTTCTATCTTCTCCAAACTTCAAGACAACCATTTTGGTGCCATGGAGTTTCTCCATTGAAGGAGCTTGAGCTTGTATTTTACATATTGTTACTCTCCTTTGCTTCTAGGTAAGGAATCTCAAACAAAAATCAAGTTTCCTCCTTGTTTTTGTCATGTCCGAAATATATATTGAAGGAGCTTTTTATGTGACTTTGTTCTAGCTTCATTCCAACTCTTCATGGACTAGGTGGAGTCCTCTCTTGCTAGATATTCAAACTCTCTTCAAAGAGCAAGGTAAAACAACTACATTAATGTTTTTGAAACAATGTAAAACTAGGGTTTACAATGAGATGGAGCTCATAGCTTGAATACTCATTATAATGTGTGTATATTGTTTAGAACTTGTCAAGGAATCAAGTACTCTATCGGTTTCTAAAGGAAACAAGAAAGAAGTTATTTTGCAAAAGAGGTAAACTACTAACCTAATGTTGTTTTAATGCCTTAGGAGAAATGAGCTTATAAATGCTTATTAAAACTACCTAAAGAGCCAATGGTGAATGACTTAGTAAAGTGTTCTCAAGAGCTTAGTAAAAGGCATATGTGTTGTTGAGTGTATTTGCAGGTTAAAGGCAAATATATTGTGGAAATTCAGTGTTTATGATTTATGCACCTTAAGGGCCTAAGAGCCATGTCATTTAAGGGCCTAAGTGCCATGCAATTTAAATTATGCACTATATTGTGATGTAGTGCTTTGTGAGTGAAGTTTGTGTATAATAAGTACTTGATGGATTTTTAGTGTTCTTGGTTGTTTGTTGGTAAAAACAAGTGTTTTGGTTTAGCAATGTTCTAGGAGAACCCATGTCAAAATTTAGGTAACAAATGTGAAGTTCTAAGTGTTAAAATGAGTTTGATAAGTTAAGGAGTATTTAAATGGTTAAGTGTTGTTCTTGTGTAGGAAACATGCATTAAGGTTTAGGATGTAACAAGGACTTAGGCATGAGCTTGAGATTTTAGTATGTACCAAAGTCATTTGGGACTTAGGTAAGACTTAGGCAAACTTTGGCAAATAAGGAGAAGTGTACACTAGGAAAAGAGTTTCAAGAAGGATATAAGGAATTAGTGTGAGAGATGCTTGGGAGATGATGTTAAGATAAGGAGAAAACATTTTGGGATAGTAGTTATATAGGTGAGAAACACCATTTAGAAACCTAGTGTAAAATGTTGTAAGTGTTAGGAATTGTGAAGAAATAAGTAAAGGTTAAAGGAATTAGAAAAAGAGTTTGTGAGTGTTTAAGGATGTCCTAAGGTGTGTTTAAAGTGCCCAAATGAGGTTAGGGAGTACTAGGTTATATGGGGTAAAGTTTGGAGTTGAATGTAAAAAGGAAAATAAGGATTTGGGCAGACCGGGCTTGCGACCGGACTTGCAAGCCCGGTCGGCTCTGTTACACTACCGAAAAGTTTCTGGAATCGACGGACTTGGGGGACCGGACTTACAAGTCCGTCTGACTGTGTTTGTGAGGGAAAAATGTTTCTGGATGGACCGGACATGGGACCGGACTTGTCAAGTCCGGTCGGCATGAATTTTGTACGGGTTATAAGTCTCTGGAATCGACCGGACATAGGACCGGACATGTAAGTCCGGTCGGAGTGAATTTTCCAACGGTAAAGAAGACTGGAATGGACCGGACTTAGGCAAGTCCGGTCGGCAAGTCCGGTCGGACCAAAATTTGTAAAAAAAAAAAAAACAGAAAGAATGTGACTTATGTAGTTAACCCTAGGGTGTATAATGAAGGTAACCTAGGGTAAGATAGACATTAAAACATGTCATACAATTATGTTAAACACTTAGTAAATTTGGAGGTTAAGTAAGTTAATTAACCGACGTTCTTGAATTATGTATAGGAGTGACCTACGGAGGAAACCAAACGAGGCAAGGACCAAGGTATGGTTTTCTTGCAGTCTGTTGTCTAGCGGTTTACACCGGTTTGTGTGTTGTATGTTTTTCTGTGTTTTACAACGTTATAAGATTTAAACATGTAATGAGTTTACAGTTGTTCATATTATTGTGATGTGATGTTGTGACTCAATTCCCTTGTGTGTGTCTAACATGACTTACCACCTATTGTGTGTTGGTTGTTAAGTTCCACTATGAACTTCTAACAAGTGTTAACTGGGAAGTGAGGAATCCGGTTATCCGGTCATGCATGTAAGTTAAGAGTAGATATCTGAATCAGATTCGACTCTTATGTTGTTAAGATTGTTCTCCTTAATTTGGCGTTCGATCTCCCGCTAGCTTCTTCCAAAGCTTACCTATTCTGACTTATGATCGGTTTAGTGGGAACCTGTGTTTGTGTGGTGTGTTCGGGTCACTAAATCCGAACCATCTGTGACTTAAGTTACTCGTTCGTCTAACAGAACGGTAATGAGTGTGTTTAACGAGCTTAACATGAGGGTGAATCACTCTCTAGGCTCTTATGTTATTTGACCCTTGTGGTTTGTTATTGTGGGACGAAGATCCACCGTGTAGTGTGTTAATGAGCTGTGCACTATTGATGCTATGCTCCATGTTATGTTATGTTATGTATGTAAATGAATGCCATGTTATCATGACAATTAGCTGCGCGTATCCCGGTAGCCGATGGGCTGCGCGTTAGCCATACCAGCCAAGGGTTGCTGACCCCCTCGGGGGATCCATATTTCTTATACTGCAGGATGAGGATCGAAGAAGCGGAGTGGCTTTAGATCCTAGGATGTAATCCTTTGTATACTTTTGGATGTTGGCCCGGGATGCGCCTGTGCTCCTGTGGCGTTATGTATTTTTGGGTTGTTGCAGTTACAGTGATGTTATACAGTAAGGATATGTAAACACTCGGTATTGTGTATAATGTATTTATGGTTTAGTTTTATGCTCGGGAGTCTGATCATCAGACCGGTACAATTGTATTTATTCTGCCTTGTCAACCACGTGGGTGGTTGACGGCGTTGTAGCACCGAAGCGTTAGTTACTGTTTAGTTATTTTATTCCGCTGCGATTTCATTTAGTATCATGTGCGTATTAGGGGTGTTACAAAAAGTGGTATCAGAGCGAAGTATCGCTCTGATGACTAGAATACCGAGCTTAGGAATATACCGAGTTAGGAAACCTAACTACAGTTACCTAAGTGATCAGTTATGGAAAGGTTAACCACTAACTAAGTGTGGAGATACCTTATTGTCGGGAAGCGTTACAACCGTTGGACCGATAAGTGTGCAAGCATATTGCTAATGAATATTCATGTGAATACAGATGGCAGGTAGACCGCGCGGTAGAGGCCGCGGAAGTGGTACTGGTACTGGGGGTGACCAGGGCGAGAACACTACGGCTCAGGTTATGGCTGAGGCTGTAGCAGCCGCTGTGGCCCAGATGGTACCCCAGCTTGTAGCTGCGATCCAGCAGGGGCAGATGCCCGGAGTTCAACCACCACCGCCACCGCCACGAGAGACCAACTGGGTCAAGGCATTGGCAGATTGACCCCCCTTCATTTCATGGGGAGACCCACGTAAGCTGGAGGCGTACATCTCCGAGTTGGAGACCGCCTACGAGACCTTGGCTGTGCCCGCAGAGGCTAAGGTCCGTCTTGCCGCTTACTACCTGAAGGGTTCGGCACAAAACTGGTGGAAGCTAGTGAGAGAGGACCGGATGGCGGATCCTCAGTTTGGCTGGAGGGAGTACACGGCTCTGCTGCGAGCCAAATACTACCCCGTGCACGTTCAAGAGGCCAAGCGCCTGGAGCTGGATAGTCTGAGGCAGGGGGACAAGGTGTCGGTTGATGAGTATTACACTGCATTCACGGCCTTGTCCACCTGTTACCGGACCTGGGATACTCGAACCGGGTGCTGGTAAACCGTTTCTACAACGGTCTCAGCCACCGTCTTCGCTATGGGATGGGGCCAGCTGAGTATACTACCTTGCAGGTAAATTAAATAAAGAGTGATGTGAATATGTATAGTCTACAAGTGAGTAATAATGTGAGTTTGTGAGTATGTATTGCGGGGCATGACTGACATCCTAAATTCAGGAGTGCTATCATGCCGCTGCTAAGGTGGAGATCACCGTCCGTCTGAGGGACGAGGAGAATGCGCACAAGCGCAAGGCCACGAGCGAGGGCCAGAGTTCGCAGGGGTACGGGGGAGGAAAGAAGAAGAAGAAACCTTATCCCCAGCCCCAGAAGAGTCAGCACCAGGGTGACAAGGGCCAAGCCCAAACCACCACAGCTGAGGAGCCACTGAAGCTCACATATGCTTATGCGGCGAAGCCCCTACGCTCTTACCCACCTAAGGGTAATTGTTTAATCTTGTGTGATAAGTTGATGTGTATACTGATAAGTTGTGAAACAAGTACTGAGTGTGTATTGTGTTAGCAGCTAGCACGGGCTCTGGACCGGAGCGCCACTATTACTGTAAGTGGTGCAATGGAGACCACCCCGGCAAGGACTGCAAGGGAAATGAGGTGCAGTGTCGATACTGCGAGAAGTGGGGCCACCGTGACCACGAGTGTTACCGGAACCCCAACAGCAGAGTCAACAAGCCCAAGGGGCAGTGGAAGGGTAAGGCCACAGCAGCTATTGATGGCCCGAAGACGGCTAATCCAGCCACCCACTGATCAGAGGCACACCGATTCCCAGAAGGGGAAGGGTCGGGACCTAGCAAGGCCACCCTGAATGTGGTGGACCGGTCTGAGGCGCCAGGGCCCTCTTCTAGACCAGGTACCGCCTAAACTGTTGAATGTAATAAGTGATTGCATACCGCATTTCATGCTTATGTGTATTAGTGAGTTCAAGTGTATTATCATGTGAGTAAGGAGTTAAAGTATAGTGTGAAAGACACCTAATTAGATAATTCTAAACTGAAAGGAACCTTCAATATATGTTATCCAATCCCACCCACACCAAACCCTGAAGAGACCACCATCAACATCACCGACTTTCCAATGGAGCAATGTCAGGTTATCCAGCCAGGTATGATACTCTTAAGTGGATACCTGACACCGGAAGCACAAGTCCATATCATCAGACGATGCGACGAACTTGGAGCTAAACCTGGAGGTTTCTACACACCTGAATATCCGAACGGATCAAGAATGCAATTGAAGATGATGTGCATGGGTAAGGACTGGAACCCTTACACCAAGTCATATCAAGAAGTGCGAGCTGAAGATGGAGCAATAGTACCAAGTATACCTGAGGAGTTCCGTGCGGTCGTTAATCACGCCGTGGGAATTGCTCAACAAGTTGAAACGGATTCAATTCCAAATGTGGAAGCAGATTTGTGTATTGTGAACTTCTACCAGAAAGGTGGACGGTTAGGTTTACACCAAGATAAGGACGAGTCACCCGAGTCTCTAAGTAAGGGAGTACCCGTGGTGTCTTGGTCCATTGGTGATACCGCAGTATTTGTATATGGCGAGCAGAAGCGTGCTGATCTCGCAAGGAAGTTAATGTTAAGTCAGGAGATGTGTTAATCATGGGTGGGCAGTCAAGATGCTATATCACGGCATCAGGAAGATCAAACTGAATACCGCACCGTCGGCAGTGATCAATGCCACACACATGAAACCCGGACGTTTGAATTTGACCTTCAGACAATTCTAAGCCTTGTATACTTTTGTAATGGTTAAGCCAGTATATGTTAAGGGAGTTATGTATGGTTAAGTTATATCAACCATGTAAACCAACAATGTTGTAAAGAGAAGTGTTAATGAATAAAGTGGAGTTATTGAAGTATATCAACCGTGTTGTTACCCAGTACTTATTAGTTTGCCAATGAATTAGGCTGTGCACTTGGAACGGGAGGTACACTGAGTGTCTGCAATGAGGCAGAAGCCGGCAAGAGCGGCACATCCTCACCGGTACCTTTCCAGTGAATGGCGTGGATGCATCGATCTTGTTCGACTCTGGAGCCTCACACACATTTGTTTCGCTATCTTTTGCGAAGAGGCTGGGGTTAGATGGAGAGGAGATGCCAGACTTCTTGGTCACTCTCCCATCGAAGAGCGGATCAGGTGTACCCGCTACCACCGAGATGTCTTGTACGAATCAGAGGTGAAGAGTTCCCGATCGACCTGATAGAGTTCGACGGACTTGGATTTGATGTGATTGTCGGGATGAACTGGTTGGAGCGGTACAAGGGCAGAATCCTGTGTGCCGAGCATCGACTGCTTCTTCGGAGTCCATCTGGGGTTACCATATCATACCGCCAGAGGCCCAGGGAGCCTTCGACTCAGATCATCACCGCCATGGCCATGTATCGTGAGTTACGACGAGGAGTGATGTATACCTCTGCTATGTCCAGGACATAGAGAGAGACCCTGAGTTTAGCCCAGATGTGCCGGTAGTGTCGGAGTTTCCTGATGTATTTCCTAAGGAACTGCCGGGCATGCCGCCAGCACAAGAGGTTGATTTTGAGATCGACTTAGTTCCGGGTACTGGACCCATTGCGAAAGCACCTTATCGTATGGCTCCAGCAGAGATGACAGAGCTCAAGAGCAGCTGAGAGACCTACTCGACAAGGCTTTATCCGCCCTAGTTTCACCATGGGGAGCGCCGGTCCTCTTCGTGAAGAAGAAGGACGGTAGCCTCCGCCTGTGTATTGATTATCGGGAGCTGAATGCTGTTACGGTGAAGAACCGTTACCCTTTACCACGCATCGACGATCTATTTGATCAGCTGAGGGGTGCATCAGTATTCTCCAAGATAGACTTACGTTCCGGATACCATCAGATTGCCATCCGTGACAGTGATATGAGAAGACAGCTTTCAGAACGAGGGTATGGGCACTATGAGTTCACAGTTATGCCGTTTGGCTTGTCGAATGCACCAGCTAAGTTCAGGACTTAATGAACCGTTGTTCCAAGATCAGTTGGACAAATCAGTGGTAGTCTTCATCGATGATATTCTTGTGTATTCTAAATCTAGAGGTGAGCACGAAAGCCACCTGAGAAATGTGTTACAAACTCTGAGGAGAAACCGTTGTATGCAAAGTTTTCGAAGTGTGAATTTTGGTTGAACCAAGTATCTTTCCTGGACATGTGATTTCTGAGGCCGGGATCGCTGTTGATACCGGCAAAAGATAGATGCAGTGCTCACCTGGCCTAGGCCGAAGACAGTCACTGATATCAGGAGCTTCTCGGTCTGGCAGGTTATTATAGGAGGTTTGTGAAGGACTTCTCCAGTATCTCGAAGCCGATGACTTCCTTAATGAAGAAGGATGCACCATTCGAGTGGACAGTGACTGTGAGAGTTCTTTCGCGAGTCTCAAGGATGCTCTGACATCTGCACCAGTCCTGACTATACCAGACGGTCCAGATGGTTTTGAGGTCTACTGCGACGCATCAGGCAGAGGTATGGGTTGTGTGTTGATGCAACACGGGAAGGTCGTAGCATACGCCTCCCGTCAGCTGAAGAAGCATGAGGAGAACTACCCTACCCACGACTTAGAATTGGGTGCCATTGTCTTCGCATTGAAGATATGGCGACATTATTTGTATGGGGTAAGTGTGACAATCTATTCTGACCATAAAAGCTTAAAGTACTTGTTCACTCAGAAAGAGTTGAACATGAGGCAAAGAAGGTGGGTTGAGTTTCTGAATGACTACGATATTAATCTGCAATACAAAGAGGGTAAGGCAAATGTGGTAGCTGACGCACTGAGTCGCCGAGCACACTCTCTCCATTCGCTAGTCTCTCATACTGGCTTGGTTGAAGAGGTGCGGAGTGCTCAGATGACGGATCAGTACATGCTGGAGATCCGGCAGAAGCTTATTGATGGCACATTCGAGGGTCAGAAGTACGACTTCAGACTCCACGATGATGACCTGATTAGGCTGAATGGCCGATTGTGTATACCTAGGAGTAGCGCTGAGTTGAAGGAGCGCATATTGAGTGAATCCCATTGTTCTACTACTTCGATTCACCCCGGAGCTTCAAAGATGTATAAGAGTATGAAAAGGTATTTTTGGTGGACTGGAATGAAGAAAGATGTTAGTGATTATGTGTTGAGGTGTCTCACTTGCCAGAAGGTCAAGTTTGAGCACCGACGGCCTGGTGGTATGGTACAGCCAATGCCAGTGCCTGAGTGGAAGTTCCATGATATCTCCATGGACTTTGTAGTAGGGCTTCCGCCTACAAGGGGAGGTCTGAATATGATATGGGTGATAGTTGACCGACTGACCAAGGTGGCCCGATTCATTCCGATGAAGGACACTTGGAAAGTGGCAAGATTGGCAGAACTGTTTGATAAAGAGATTGTAAGACATCATGGTGTACCAAAAACGATTGTATCTGACAGAGATACCAGATTCTTATCCAGATATTGGAAGTCCACACGAGAGGCATTGGGTACTGAATTGAAATTGAGTACAGCGTTTCACCCACAGACCGATGGTCAGAGTGAGCGCATTCAGACACTTGAGGATATGCTACGTGCTTGTGCACTTGACTTTCAGACCAGCTGGATTGATAAGTTACATCTGATCGAGTTTAGTTACAACAACAGTTATCATGCTTCGATCAAGATGTCTCCCTTCCAGGCCTTGTACGGTAGACCATGCCGCACGCCATTATGCTGGGATGAGTCGAGTGAGACGGTCATTATAGGACCAGAGTATCTTGAGCAAGTTCAGGCAGAAGTTCGCCAGATCAGGGCTAATATGAAGCAGCTCAGGATAGACAGAAGTCGTACGCAGATGTGCCGACGTGACCTGGAGTTCGCCGTGGGCGATCAGGTATTTTTGAGAGTATCCCCCATGAAGGGAGTATTTCGTTTTGGCCAGAAGGGCAAGTTGAGCCCAAAGTATGTGGGGCCTTATGTTGTGACGGAGCGGATCGGCCCGGTAGCCTATAGACTAGACCTACCCGCCGAGCTGGGCAAGGTACATGATGTATTTCATGTGTCCCAGTTGAAGAAGTATATGTCTCATCCGTCTCATGTGCTTCAGCCTGAAAGGCTAACCTTAGAGCCGACCATGCGATCAGTGGAGACTCCGGTACGGATTCTGGATGCTAAGACTCGAGACACTCGCCATAAGTCCGTGAGACTGGTGAAAGTTCTCTGGTCTAACCAGGACGTTGAGGAGGCCACTTGGGAGCTGGAAGATAAGATGAAGGCGAAGTACCCGTCATTGTTTACTTCTTAGTCCTTATGTGTATAGGGTACGGGGCGTACCCCTTTTTAAGGGGGGTAGAGCCGTTTCGGTTATGTGTGTACGACGTGTATTTGAATACATCGTCTATGTTATGTTGTTATGTTACAGACCGTTAATGTTGTATGGACCTTGTGTCCAATGTTATGTTATGTTGTATGGACCTTGTGTCCAATGTTATGTTATGTTGTATGGACCTGGTGTCCAATGTTATGTAAGTGTGTTGTTAGTAATGTATGGAAGTATTGTTTATAAGTATTCCCGTGTGCTAATATTTAGGATATGTGGAAGTATGAACTTTGAGGACAAAGTTCTTTTAAGGGGGGTAGATTGAAATACCCCAAACCTTAATATATTGTTTAAACACTTAAATATGGTGTATTAAGACTAAAAAGAGTCTTAGAAACATTAGTAAACAAATTTAAACAAAAGGAAACACAAAATGTGCTTTAAAGTCAATAAGAGCCAAAATGTGCTCTAAGCTTGGGATAAACTTGGTTAAGACCTAATGAACTTACCAAGACCTCATTTATACACTAATGAACATATTAAACCAATTACCAAAGAAAACCAAGCTTGAAAACAAGTTTAAACACAAAATGTGCTTTAAGGAGTCTTAAAGCACATTTTTGAAAAATTGTCTTGTAAATGAGTTTTGAGTGGCTAGATGTCCATCATTACTCTTAAATATATGTGTACTATATAATATCACATTTGGGTGTCTATATTATGGGAAATCAAAAATTTCACTTCTATGTGCCTTGTTTTATGAATAGTAACTTTTATAAGCTATTTTGTAACATATGTTTGTATAAGTAATTAAATTGACAAACAAAGACTATATTACCCTCATTATATTAGGGGGCCGGTTTTCTAAGGTGTGGTGACTCACCACCCTCTTGTTATTTTGTTAAGTAAATAATGATGACTAATGAAGTACTATTTGCTTTAAAACTACAAATATCTTCTAAAGTAAACCAATCTTCATTCTCTCATTTCTTTCCTTGCTCACACGGTTTCCCACCTCTTCTTCCTTCTTCTTGCTGTTCTCTCACGGTAATACACTACCTCCATTGAAACTCCACTTTGATCTCTTGTAAAACCTTGCTCACTTGTCCAAATCAAAAACAAACACCACCATTCTTCCTCTCCTCAAGCTCTTCATTCTATCTCCAAACTTCAAGACAACCATTTCGGTGCCATGGAGTTTCTCCATTGAAGGAGCTTGAGCTTGTATTTTTACATATTGTTACTCTCCTTGCTTCTAGGTAAGGAATCTCAAAAAAAATAAGTTTCCTCCGTTTTTGTCATGTCCGAAAATATATATTGAAGGAGCTTTTTATGTGACTTTGTTCTAGCTTCATTCCAACTCTTCATGGACTAGGTGGAGTCCTCTCTTGCTAGATATTCAAACTCTCTTCAAAGAGCAAGGTAAAACAACTACATTAATGTTTTTGAAACAATGTAAAACTAGGGTTTACAATGAGATGGAGCTATAGCTTGAATACTCATTATAATGTGTGTATATTGTTTAGAACTTGTCAAAGAATCAAGTACTCTATCGGTTTTCTAAAGGAAACAAGAAAGAAGTTATTTTGCAAAAGAGGTAAATCTACTAACCTAATGTTTTAATGCCTTAGGAGAAATGAGCTTATAAATGCTTATTAAAACTACCTAAAGAGCCAATGGTGAATGACTTAGTAAAGTGTTCTCAAGAGCTTAGTAAAAGGCATATGTGTTGTTGAGTGTATTTGCAGGTTAAAGGCAAATATATTGTGGAAATTCAGTGTTTATGATTTATGCACCTTAAGGGCCTAAGAGCCATGTCATTTAAGGGCCTAAGTGCCATGCAATTTAAATTATGCACTATATTGTGATGTAGTGCTTTGTGAGTGAAGTTTGTGTATAATAAGTACTTGATGGATTTTTAGTGTTCTTGGTTGTTTGTTGGTAAAAACAAGTGTTTTGGTTTAGTAATGTTCTAGGAGAACCTATGTCGAAATTTAGGTAACAAATGTGAAGTTCTAAGTGTTAAAATGAGTTTGATAAGTTAAGGAGTATTTAAAATGGTTAAGTGTTGTTCTTGTGTAGGAAACATGCATTAAGGTGATTTAGGATGTAACAAGGACTTAGGCATGAGCTTGAGATTTTAGTATGTACCAAAGTCATTTTGGGACTTAGGTAAAGACTTAGGCAAACTTTGGTAAATAAGGAGAAGTGTACTTGAAAAGAGTTTCAAGAAGGATATAAGGAATTAGTGTGAGAGATGATGCTTGGGAGATGATGTTAAGATAAGGAGAAAACATTTTGGGATAGTAGTTATCATAGGTGAGAAACACCATTTAGAAACCTAGTGTAAAATGTTGTAAGTGTTAGGAATTTTGTGAAGAAATAAGTAAAGGTTTAAGGAATTAGAAAAAGAGTTTGTGAGTGTTTAAGGATGGTTTAAGTGTGTTTGAAGTGCCCAAATGAGGTTAGGGGGTACTAGGTTATATGGGGAAGTTTGGAGTTGAATGTAAAAGGAAAATAAGGATTTGGGGCAGACCGGACTTGCGACCGGACTTGCAAGCCCGGTCGGGCCTGTTACACTACCGGAAAATGTTTCTGGAATCGACCGGACTTGGGGGACGGACCTACAAGTCCGGTCGGACTGGTTTTGTGAGGGAAAATGTTTCTGGAATGGACCGGACATGGGACCGGACTTGTCAAGTCCGGTCGGCATGAATTTGTACGGGTTATAAGTCTCTGGAATCGACCGGACATAGGACCGGACATGTAAGTCCGGTCGGAGTGAATTTTCCAACGGTAAAAAGGTACTGGAATGGACCGGACTTAGGCAAGTCGGTCGGACCAAAACTTGTAAAAAAAAAAAAAACAGAAAAGAATGTGACTTATGTAGTTAACCCTAGGGTGTATAATGAAGGTAACCTAGGGTAAGATAGACATTAAAACATGTCATACAATTATGTTAAACACTTAGTAAATTTGGAGGTTAAGTAAGTTAATTAACCGACGTTCTTGAATTATGTATAGGAGTGACTACGGAGGAAACCAAACGAGGCAAGGACCAAGGTATGGTTTTCTTGCAGTCTGTTGTCTAGCGGTTTACACCGGTTTGTGTGTTGTATGTTTTTCTGTGTGTTTACAACGTTATAAGATTTAAACATGTAATGAGTTTACAGTTGTTCATATTATTGTGATGTGTGTGTGACTCAATTCCCTTGTGTGTGTCTAACATGACTTACCACCTATGTGTTGGTTGTTAAGTTCCACTATGAACTTCTAACAAGTGTTAACTGGGAAGTGAGGAATCCGGTTATCCGGTCATGCATGTAAGTTAAGAGTAGATATCTGAATCAGATTCGACTCTTATGTTGTTAAGATTGTTCTCCTTAATTTGGCGTTCGATCTCCCGCTAGCTTCTTCCAAAGCTTACCTATTCTGACTTATGATCGGTTTAGTGGGAACCTGTGTTTGTGTGGTGTGTTCGGGTCACTAAATCCGAACCATCTGTGACTTAAGTTACTCGTTCGTCTAACAGAACGGTAATGAGTGTGTTTAACGAGCTTAACATGAGGGTGAATCACTCTCTAGGCTCTTATGTTATTTGACCCTTGTGGTTTGTTATTGTGGAAGATCCACCGTGTGTGTTAATGAGCTGTGCACTATTGATGCCATGCTCCATGTTATGTTATGTTATGTATGTAAATGAATGCCATGTTATCATGACAATTAGCTGCGCGTATCCCGGTAGCCGATGGGCTGCGCGTTAGCCATACCAGCCAAGGGTTGCTGACCCCCTCGGGGGATCCATATTTCTTATACTGCAGGATGAGGATCGAAGAAGCGGAGTGGCTTTAGATCCTAGGATGTAATCCTTTTGTATACTTTTGGATGTTGGCCCGGGATGCGCCTGTGCTCCTGTGGCGTTATGTATTTTTGGGTTGTTGCAGTTACAGTGATGTTATACAGTAAAGGATATGTAAACACTCGGTATTGTGTATAATGTATTTATGGTTTAGTTTTATGCTCGGGAGTCTGATCATCAGACCGGTACAATTGTATTTATTCTGCCTTGTCAACCACGTGGGTGGTTGACGGCGTTGTAGCACCGACGAGTCAGTTACTGTTCAGTTATTTTATTCCGCTGCGATTTCATTTAGTATCATGTGCGTATTAGGGGTGTTACAATAACATCGCATAACTTTGTAACAAATAAATAAATTAATAAATATAACGCGGTATATTATATGGTCTTACATATATAAATAAGCAAGTATAATTATACAAAAAAAGAAAAAAAGAAAAAGGAGCAAAGATGCTCCCGCTGAGGTTCGAACCCGTACCTCTCGTATACCTTATAAACGCCTTAACCGGTTGAGCTGTGCTCATATTCAATAATAAGATTACACCACTAGACATATGAAACTACTAAAGTGACTATAAAAAAAAATTACACAACACGTGGATGCTGTTTCCTCCTTCACGATCAGCACACGCCTGAGCTCTCGAACAGCAACACCATTCCTCCTTGTTTATCTCCCTTTCTTTTATCTGTACAGAGCCCTAATGCGCCCAACTCATGCACATGTTGCCAATTCCAATCCCACCTTACCTGCTCTCCTCGGGTTCAAAACTGCAACACTGGTGAGAAGTAATACCATACGGCTAGAATAAAAAATAACATTAGTCAAATAAAGAATGGCACAAGTACAAGTACAATGATGATATACCCTTCTCTTCTTTTCTGGAGACAGCAAGACCAAGCTGTTGTTAAAAATTGAGCTCCACGAAGTTCCATGTGGTCTCCAGCAACTATGAGCACTACTAACATTACAACACACCTGCACCACGTTGATTTCAGTGAAGTGGCTTACCTGACAAAAGAGATTGCACCAGAGTTGTTTGTCTTCAAATTTCCAAGCCTGCATTATGGGAATCAGTTGCACCTCCTACTCGAGAGTTTAACAAGATACATGTATGAGCCCCTCTAAATACCTCTTCAAGAACACACCGAAGTTTCCCCCTTGCAGTCAGCTACATTTCTACTTGAGAATCATCCTAAGTGATGCCTCAAACTGGCTGTCTGCTATGCTCTCTCTTTGATGTTTTCTTTCTCATCTCCCTATCCGAAGACCTTGCCCTGTATTCCTTACCTTTCCATCTCTGTCGTGTGTAGATTCCACTGGAACTAGCTACAACAGGACTCAGGAAAATCCTCCAGGAATCAGCTCACAGCCCCTTGAACAGCAGCTAAAGGTAAAGCCTCAATCAGCTTTCCATTCCACGACCTGTCATGCTCTTGTTGCTGTTGTTTTGTCCGAAAGGCACCACATAACTCACCCATGCCTTCCTTTTCGTTTTGCATGAATACCCCAGGCCACTCTACCCATGAAGGACCCAAAAATTTCTTAAAAGATCAGCTCTGTACTGTTGGAACAGCACCCCAAGGTAAACACCAGCCCGATAACAATTTAAGAGTCTGTAACATTTGTGTCCTGTCTACTAATTTACTAGAGGTGAGATAGATGCAGTGTTGGGTTTTGTTTGGAGCTGGAATCTCGACCAAACACTTAAACAAGTAGGGTGTCGGTGTGTTTTTAGATCGTTTTAAGTGAATTAAAAAAAAAAAGAGACCCAACTAAAGCACTTAACTAAAAGGGCATATACATGAGAGAGATTAGAGATCAGTTTAAGTGAATTAAACTGAAGGCTATGTAGGTGAGAAACAGGATGGCGAGCTCCAGTTACTGTAACTTGATTTCTGTAAAAACGTTTTACGGGTGGGATATGAGTGTTGTACCGGTTTGATGATGCACTTAATACCTTGTTAATCCATCTAACCAAGGGCGTACAGATTTTGGAGGAAACTAGAGGTCAGGTCAAGGCATAGCCAGAAAGACAAAAAAAAACTACTCAGGTTGTGTTTCAGTTCTTGGTCAATTTCAGTTTCAGTAATATGAAGTTCAGTGCCTTTAACCAAACTGTTTTGGGCTGTTTTGAGGTGGAAAACTTATTTAAAACACTTAACTCAGTAACTTGATAATGTGGGGGTAAGTAAGAACCAGATCAATGGATGCACAAACAAAAAAAAACAGTAGAAGAAGAAAAGAATATAGCAGTTCAGGTTTAAACGTCTGCAAAGTTTGGGCCTTTCTGTACATGGACTTCTCAAAGGCTTATAACGGTTGTATTATCGGGGATAATGAATCTGAACTCATGCTAACATATAAACCTACATGTAAATAAGTAGGGAAACTAACAGACAGATTAAGTAACAGAAAAAAAAAGACAGAAGGAAAGATAAAAAAAAACCAGATCAGGTTGTAGTTTATCAGTCTTGGGTCAGTTCCAAGATTCGGCTCTGTGCGGGAAGCTTGTAAAAGGGTGTTAACCATGTTATTTTTTTTAGGTCTGTCTCGAACTCAAGGGCAGGACCATACACTAAGCTACGTGAGATAATAATGAGGTAGGAGTTAGAACTCATGTCACTAAGCAGAAAAGAAAACAACAGAAAGGAATTGGTATCCGCTTCTGTTTTCTGATTTCAGTTTTCAGATTTGGGTAAAGAGCTCAGGGGAGTGTTCCTAGTGCTTTGGGTTGGGTTGGGTTAAGGCTATATCCAATGCTTAACTAGAAATCTAGAAGATTGGGGAGTACTTGAGACAGATTAAGAGACAGATAAATAACAA
This sequence comes from Limonium bicolor, assembly GCA_023374045.1. Taxonomy (NCBI): domain Eukaryota; kingdom Viridiplantae; phylum Streptophyta; class Magnoliopsida; order Caryophyllales; family Plumbaginaceae; genus Limonium; species Limonium bicolor. The sequence continues at coordinate 72,692,567 of CM041783.1, forward strand.
ACGTAAAAACAGAAGATAGATTTAAGAACAGAAAGAAATCGATGGAAAGAAGGTGCATCAGTTTCAATGTCTTTTCTTTTTAGTTTTGTGTAACAGATTTTTCTAGAGATGTAGCCTTGGTGCCCTGGGTGTGTTATGAGTCAAAACCTGGAAAGACTACCTAAATGAGTAAGTCGAGTAAACTAGAAATCGATTAGTGAGCAAAAAGAAAACTGCAAGTCAGATAGTAACAAAAAAACTGGAAGTGGATATGCTAGTTGTATGTTTCAGGTTCTGTATGAGAAGTTTCAGAAGTGTTGTCCACGTGATTTGAGTTGGTTTGGGTCTGGTTTGAAGGTATATTAAACCAAAACACTTACTAAATAAGCAAGTGCCAAGAGATAAATTGGAAGGCAGAAACGTGAGCAAACAGAAAGAAGTCGATAGGAGATATTTCAGTTTTTCATGTTTTAGCTTTCATTTCTTTCAAGTTCAGTATAACTTGTAACAGAGGGATTAGAGGGGGGTTGTTATGGCTTGCCATAAACCTAAGACCTAACTAATACACTTAATGAAATTTGCAGACACATGGAATAAAAATTAGAAATCAATCTAATTCACTAAAACAGAAGTTGGAGGGGTGTATGCACAGGTGGTTGTTTCAGATTTCTGAAATTATGCGTCTATATAAACAAGTTTCAGAGGTGCTTAAAAGGTTGTAGTGTTGTTATAATGGGTTTAAATCATTGCTAATACACTTAAGTGAGGCTATAAACATCTTGGGAGGGATTAGAAACAGATAACTAAACCAAAAGAAAGATTGAAGAAGAGTCACCCAGAATTCGGTTACAGTTTTCTGTAGTTTCTGTTTCTGTAAATTGGACTTTCAAACTTGTTAACATAGTTGCTTTGAGTTTGTTTTGAGTTTAAAACTCCCTAATACACTATCTAGTTGGGTTGGAATTAAAAATAGATGGATGTACGGAGAAGAAAGTTGAAGAAGAAAAGTTTAAGCTACATGTTTCAGTTTCACTTCTTTTTCCGGTTCTGTATAACCGAGATAAGTAGGATGAGAGTGTTGAGTTGGCTTAATGAGAAACTCAAAGTAGTGCTGGACACCCCTATTTAAGTTTATGTACTCACTTAGGGATTAAGAGTCAATTTGATGGACTGACATAAGAAGATGAAGAGATACACCAATTCTGTCTTGGATTTCAGATTTCCAATAGTTGTAGTTCTGTGTAGTTAAGTGCAGAAGGTTTGTGAGTGTTTCATTGGATGAGTCTTGAGTTATAGCATTGTTAACACCTACCTAGTTGGGTATACTGTTGTAATACCCTGAATTTTTGTAACCTAATGGAAACCATAGTTCCTTAGGAATTATTAGAGAACACGAGGAAATCATAGTGGTTGGGAATCAACCAAGAAAACCCTGGAGAAAACTAATTTAGAAAGTCCCAGAAAACACTGAAATTTCAGGAAGTTATTTAGAGGTCAAAAGCCTCGGTCAACTGTGGTCAAACCTTGGTCAACCTTGGTCTGACCTCGGTCAAACATTGGACATTGGTCTATCCTTGGTCAATGGTCAATTTGACCATGATGTGATGCAGTGATGATGCAGTGGTGATTCAGGATGATGCAGTGATGAGGTAGTGATGATGCAGTGATGATGTTGGCATGCATAATGATGATGTAAGCGTCAATGGTGTCAAGAGATGATTAGTTACATATGGTCCAATCAAGAGAAGCCTTGTGTCCCATTCATTAATGAGGGGAGGTCACACATGGATGGTGGAGATTAAAAAGCAAAAAATATACGATCGACGGCTGTAAATGAAGACATCTTCCTAACCTCCTTACTATGCACTAATTTTGTCCTTTGAAATCATTTTAGGGATAAGCCTTATCCATTCATTAATGAGGGAGGAGACCTCCAAGGGCTGGGAGTAGTCTTAGCCAAGTGTCCATCATCCAAGGGGTTCAAAGGATAAGCCTTATATTATAATCATTACCCTTAATAATGAAAGAAATTAATCTCTTAAGAGATCACTCATGCTCATCTATAAAAGGGAGCTGGGTTCTGATTTCCTTGCCTTCTTCACACACCCTCACGCCATTATAGTACCATAGAAGCTCATAGGACACAACACCCACCATTAGAGAAGAGAATTCAAGCTAGAAATCAAGGAAAAACAAGATTTCAAGGAGGAAGAAGAAGCTGGTGACCTTGGGCGAATTGGTTGGTGGAAGAAATTGATTCAATTAGCTAAGGAACTTGTAAGGTCATGGCTACAATGACAAGGAGAGTCCAGGTAACACTTATGCTCACCATTTCTTTCTTTAAACCCTGATTTTGAGCTTTAACTCTTGTTGATGGTAACTTCTGAACCCAAGTTTCTCTTGTGCTTAAATTTTGACAGTGTTCTTAGATAGTTATTACTAGACTAAGATCAAAAATTCCAGTGAAAATACCTTTGGGAAGTAGGCTAATTTCTAGGAAACTTTTAGGAAGGAAAAATGTGTTTTAAGACTCCATGAGTGATTTCGATGGGATTTCATTGAGTTTGATGTGTTATTCTACCTATATGAACTCATAATAATTGATTATAGGTGGTGGGAACTCGTGTTTAGACATAAAAATGCTACGTTAAAGTGGGAGGGCTTAAATGGTGCTTTAAGCCTTGAGACTTAGTTAAATAGGTTTCCGAATTCATCTTGCCTTGAAATTTTGAGGGTATTCTGATATTGCGAAGTTGGATCCATGGTCCAAATTTTAGGTCGAAACTCATTTGGGAAGTCATTCTAATTATTAGGAAGTGATTTGGGTTAAAGGTGTGCTTTAAGCTTGTATAAGTGTAATTGTGTGTTGGTTATTGGATTTAATGGTTTATCTGGTCATTATAGTCCTAATATGACTTTTGGTTTAAGTTTTATGAGATTGTGAAGTGTAAAATATATAAGGAAGTCCTGTAAGGATATGTATGTGTGTTAAAACTTGGAAAGAAGGAAAATTGTGTTTAAGTGTGGTTTTGGGTGTTTTGTTGCTTGGTTTAGCCTTGAAAGGGTTGGAATGATATTGGTTTGACTATTTATCAGAAAATATGATGTGGATATCTTAACCCCTTTCTAAGGATGATTGTGTTGTAATATTGTTCTGGAAGGTTTTGGGAATGATTTTTGAGTTATCCTTGTGTTGAATGTTGATTTATGACTAATAAGAGATTGAGCTGGTTTCTGGTTGAGTGAATGGTATATTCATGGAAGGAGCTTATTATTACACGAATTGTGAAGAATCTATTCAAGAGTTTTACTACTTATTTGATCATGATTATGAATGTTGGATTGGAAATTGTATTGTGTGTGATACTATGTGATGGTGGACTTGTTGGTTGGATGGATGGTGATATTGAGAAAGGCTATGGTTAGCCTCATTGAGAAAAGCTATTTGAGCAACTGAATATTAAGTCATTTTATGGCTTGCCGTATTGGCGACTGATTATTAGACTCCTACCAATGAATTGGGGTCGTCCTATGATCTACTCTTTGAGCTATGGTTAGCCTTAGGGGGTGTGCACACTTAAGGACATAGGGCCAGAGAATTGAGATTTGTGGATTTCACTTTGTGATTCCAGTGGGGTGTTGAGATTTAACCGATTCACGAGGTACGAATGTGATGGTATTCCAAGGGCAGGTAAACTCTTCTGTGTGATATACTCTTATTGCATTCCTCTGCTTGTGTGATGATGTTGGATGCTTATTTGTTATGCAAAGAGTTTTAAAGAGAAAATGAATTTTACAGGGTGAGGTAATTGTTACTCAGTTTCGCTGATTTTGTGCAACCCCTTCGTGTGTTTGTTTGGATTTATGGTTGCAGGTGAAGTTAAATCTTTGTGTGATATTGCTCTTGAGCTTGGGACAAGGGAACACGCCGACATAGCTAGGAATTTCATTTATTTGTAAGTGGCATACTCCTTGGAGCATGTTCCGGGAGTTAGGTTGTAGGTGGATTAGCCTTAGCATCCACACTAGTTGGTGTGGGTGTGGCGGTAGCACTCCGGTTTGGCTTAGGTGTTATTTAGTCTTCCGCTGTAAAATATTGTAGGAAGTTGTACAAAAAAAAATAGGGTGTAAAAACCGGGGTGTTACAGCGTGGTATCAGAGCAGGTTTGGTCTTTAGGGAGCTTTGGCTGAGTTAAGATTAAATCTAGGCTTAAAAATTTGACAAGCCGTGGGGATGGGAATTGTGTTTGTTGCTTGTTACCTATTTGTTTGATTGTTTGGAATTAGTTGTGATCGCAGATAATTGGGGCTATACTAGGATAATACTGGAACTTGTTTAATTGTGCAATTGCTTGAATCTGACGTGGAAGGTTGACCTTGATCCTGGTCAGATCAAGGGAAACTGAACACAAATTGAGGTGGAAGGATAGTTCAACACTGGCACTGACCATGGCAGGGTTGGAGGATTCCTGAAGCTTCCTGTAAGTGATCACGAAAAATTAGATCAGAGTAGCGCAGTGGAAGCGTGGTTGGAGTAAGACGTAGGTGTTGATTAGTGGAGAAGTAATTGAGGATAGTTTGATATTAATATTGAAGATTGATGCAATATGACACTTAAAGTGTTTGGCATGTTTGTAAGATCTAAATTATTATCTTATTGTTATGTGGTGAATTATCTTAAGTAGATGGATCGTTATTGTATGTGGTGAATGTTGTCACTTTATGTGGTAAATTATTTGAGGTGGTTGTTATTTGAGGTAGTTATATAAATCACTTGTGGTGGTTGAGAATCTTTATGTTGTTATGTAATATAATGCGTATAGTGGAGAAATAATGTTGATAAGTCTTATTGTTATGTGATGTGACTGTGAGGTGAGTTTAAGCTTCGAGGACGAAGCTTTGTTTAACGGGGGGAGAATGTAATACCCTGAATTTTTGTAACCCTAATGGAAACCATAGTTCCTTAGGAATTATTAGAGAACACGAGGAAACCATAGTGGTTGGGAATCAACCAAGAAACCCTGGAGAAACCCTAATTTAGAAAGTCCCAGAAAACACTGAAATTTCGGGAAGTTATTTAGAGGTCAAAAAGCCTCGGTCAACTGTGGTCAAACCTTGGTCAACCTTGGTCTGACCTCGGTCAAACATTGGACATTGGTCAAACCTTGGTCAATGGTCAACTTTGACCATGATGATGCAGTGATGATGCAGTGGTGATGCAGTGATGATGCAGTGATGAGGCAGTGATGATGCAGTGATGATGTTGGCATGACATAATGATGATGTAAGCGTCAAGGTGTCAAGAGATGATTAGTTACACATGGTCCAATCAAGAGAAGCCTTGTGTCACCTTCATTAATGAGGGGAGGTCACACATGGATGGTGGAGATTAATCCAAGCAAAATATCTACGATCCGACGGCTGTAAATGAAGACATCTTCCTTAACCTCCTTACTATGCACTAATTCGTCCTTTTGAAATCATTTTAGGGATAAGCCTTATCCATTCATTAATGAGGGAGGAGACACTCCAAGGGCTGAGATTAGTCTTAGCCAAGTGTCCATCATCCAAGGGGTTACAAAGGATAAGCCTTATCATTATAATCATTACCCTTAATTAATGAAAGAAATTAATCTCATTTAAGAGATCACTCACGCCATCTATAAAAGGGAGCTGGTTTCTGATTTCCTTGCCTTCTTCACACACCCTCACGCCATTAGAGTACCATAGAAGCTCATAGGACACAACACCCATCATTAGAGAAGAGAATTCAAGCTAGAAATCAAGGAAAAACAAGATTTCAAGGAGGAAGAAGCAGCTGGTGACCTTGGGCGAATTGGTTGGTGGAAGAAATTGATTCAATTAGCTAAGGAACTTGTATGGTCGTGGCTAGAATGACAAGGAGTGTCCAGGTAACACTTATGCTCACCATTTCTTTCTTTAAACCCTGATTTTGAGCTTTAACTCTTGTTGATGGTAACTTCCGAACCCCAGCTTCTCTTGAGCTTACATTTTGACAGTGTTCTTAGATAGTTATTACTAGACTAAGATCAAAAATTCAGGAGAAAATACCTTTGGGAAGTAGCCTAATTTCTAGGAAACGTTTAGGAAGGAAAAATGTGTTTTAAGACTCCATGAGTGATTTCGATGGGATTTTTGAGTTTGATGTGTTATTATACCTATATGAACTCATAATAATTGATTATAGGTGGGTGGGACATAAAAATGCTAGGTTAAGGTGGGAGGGCTTAAATGGTGCTTTAAGCCTTGAGACTTAGTTAAATAGGTTTCCGAATTCATCTTGCCTTGAAATTTTGAGGGTATTCTTATATTTCGAATTTAGATCCATGGTCAAAATTTAGGTCGAAATCATTTGGGAAGTCATTCGAATTATTAGGAAGTGATTTGGGTTAAAGGTGTGCTTTAAGCTTGTATAAGTGTAATTGTGTGTTGGTTATTGGATTTAATGGTTTATCTGGTCATTATAGTCCTAATATGACTTGTGGTTAAGTTTTATGAGATTGTGAAGTGTAAAATATATAAGGAAGTCCTGTAAGGATATGTATGTGTGTTAAAACTTGGAAAGAAGGAAAATTGTGTTTAAGTGTGGTTTTGGGTGTTTTGTTGCTTGGTTTAGCCTTGAAAGGTTGGAATGATATTGGTTTGACTATTTATCAGAAAATATGTGTGGATATCTTAACCCCTTTCTAAGGATGATTGTGTTGTAATATTGTTCTGAAGGTTTTGGGAATGATTTTTGAGTTATCCTTGTGTTGAATGTTGATTTATGACTGATAAGAGATTGAGCTGGTTTCTGGTGGTTGAGAATGGTATATTCATGGAAGGAGCTTATTATTACACGAATTGTGAAGAATCTATTCAAGAGTTTTACTACTTATTTGATCATGATTATGAATGTTGGATTGGAAATTGTATTGTGTGTGATACTATGTGATGGTGGACTTGTTGGTTGGTTGGATGGTGATATTGAGAAAGGCTATGGTTAGCCTCATTGAGAAAAGCTATTTGAGCAACTGAATATTAAGTCATTTTATGGCTTGCCGTATTGGCGACTGATTATTAGACTCCTACCAATGAATTGGGGTCGTCCTATGATCTACTCTTTGAGCTATGGTTAGCCTTAGGGGGTGTGCACACTTAAGGACATAGGGCCAGAGAATTGAGATTTGTGGATTTCACTTTGTGATTCCAGTGGGGTGTTGAGATTTAACCGATTCACGAGGTACGAATGTGATGGTATCCAAGGGCAGGTAAACTCTTCTGTGTGATATACTCTTATTGCATTCCTCTGCTTGTGTGATGATGTTGGATGCTTATTTGTTATGCAAAGAGTTTTAAAGAGAAAATGAATTTTACAGGGTGAGGTAATTGTTACTCAGTTTCGCTGATTTTGTGCAACCCCTTCGTGTGTTTGTTTGGATTTATGGTTGCAGGTGAAGTTAAATCTTTGTGTGATATTGCTCTTGAGCTTGGGACAAGGGAACACGCCGACATAGCTAGGAATTTCATTTATTTGTAAGTGGCATACTCCTTGGAGCTTGTTCCGGGAGTTACGTTGTAGGTGGATTAGCCTTAGCATCCACACTAGTTGGTGTGGGTGTGGCGGTAGCACTCCGGTTTGGCTTAGGTGTTATTTAGTCTTCCGTTGTAAAATATTGTAGGAAGTTGTACAAAAAAAATAGGGTGTAAAAACCGGGGTGTTACAACTGTGGGAAGGAGTGAAACATCCGTTGAACTAAAGAATAACAAGAAACAAGAAGAAGTATTTAGATTGTGGTTTCAGTTTTCATTGATATTATAGGTTCTGTATAACTGTGTTACAAGGGTATTATAAGTGGGATTCAAACTTAATAAAGAACCCAAATAATAGCTAATAAACATAACTAGGTTAGCGAAACATGTGGAGAGGGTTAAACACCGATTTCTACATTAAAAGTAACGTTAGATAAGGTATTACATGGGAATTGTGTTTCAGGTTTAGAAACTTTTGGGCTTCTGTATAAAGGGGTTTTAGGGGTATTCTATGGACTATATTATCACTATATAAGGGTTAAAACATTACTCACCTATTTAGCTAGGAGAGGACACACTATAGACAAGTTAAATCTACCTTATGTAAACATGTTACATGGTTAACGCTTGAAATGCTCTAAAACATTAGCTAAGGAAAAAAAAAGAGAGACTTAGTTAACGTGTATCACAAAGTTGTGAATGTCCTAGGAGTTAGGTAATAATCTAAGGTGAGTACTTGGGAATTTCTAAGGTTTAAAATAAACTGTACATTCAACGACTCACTTAGGGAATAACCCCCGGTATAAATAAGATAAACTAGAATAAAATGTCGTCACATGAAATCATGGACTGACACATTGTTTTTAATCAGCGTTAGGGTCGTAACGAATGCCGACCAGGAACCCGTGTGCGAGATGACATTTGCTTCTGAATAAGGTATGGACATGTGTGGTTCGTATGTTGCCGTGTTACACGACTTGTGTGCTTTGTGCCTTGTTTGTTTATGACCACAAGACTAATGCATGAAAACGGATGTTTGCTTTACCGTGCTTATTTGTCTGTTGTGAGCTTGTGTAAGGCATGTGAATGGATTGATTATTTTCCTTGCTTACCTGCTTGCTATTATTATGCATATTGCTTGCACGCACACAGTAGTGTAGTCCCTTCTCGTTGATGAATCCTTGAGATGAAACACAACGAACTTCGCAAACAAACCAAAGGAACTACATAAAGGGAAAACTCCTCTTAACTATAGAGGACCTCTAAAGACACCCACTATGGTGTCGAACTATCAAAGGTAATGATAAGCCAATACCCTTTAGAAATGAGTAGGGAGACGGACCCTTTGTATCGGGGGTAGAGACCATTAATCTAAAAAGGAATAGGGAGACGGACCCTTTGTATCCGGGGTAGAGACCTGAACATTAGAAGGCATAGGGAGACGGACCCTTTGTATCCGAAGCAGAGGCTAGTAACATTGAAAAGGAATAGAGGATGGGCCCTTTGTATACGGGGTAGAGACCAGAACATTGGAAGGCATAGGGAGACAGACCCTTTGTATCCGGAGCAGAGGCTTGTAACATTGAAAAGGAATAGGGAGACGGACCCTTTGTATCCGGAGCAGAGGCTTGTAACATTGAAAAGGAATAGGGAGACGGACCCTTGGTATCCGGGGCAGTGGCTCGTAACATTTAAAAACAACAGAGAGAGAGAGAGAGAGAGAGCTATCCGGGAATGGAGGATTAGCTATGAAGAAGACATTCCCCAAATGGTGGTGATAAGAGAATTCACAAATAACCCTTAAAGAAACAAGGAAAGATTAGCACCTACATGAGATGGTCACGGGATCTAAATTACATCCCTAGACCTGGTGCAAGGAAAGAGAAAGAAAATACACTTTAAGGGAACAAGAGAAAAGAAATGAAAACACACAACACTTGTACGATCCCATAGTGAGGATCATGGGTATTACATACCTATGCACACGTTTTATTATGTACATGATTGCTGTTGTGATATTAGCAGCTTGTTGTGCTTGGTTGTTGTTGCTAATGTGTTACTACCTTTAAGTGCATATGATACTATGATGTACTGTGATGTATTTTACTGCTTTATTATAGCATGTAAATTGACTTAATAATATTCGACCAAGTAGTTGTGTGGCCCGGTAACATACGGGCTACACACGTTCATACTCAGCGTAGTTTGCTGAGTCCTTTACAACCCAATTTTTACAGGTATTGAACCGGACGAAAACGGAGCGTAGGCGGGATGGCTACCATGGGGGTAGTCCATCAGGGCTTAATTTTTGAGTTGTAGTAGTATGCTTGATGTATGGGTGGTTACTACACCCGGGATGTAATTTCCAACTTATGATTTGGTAATATTATTGTAGACACTCGGTATTTGGGAATTGTATTTTGAGTTGTATATGAGTGTTGTTGAGGGCTGTTCCCAGTCATTCAGACCGTAACTTAGTATTAGTGATGTGGTCTGTCAACCACGTGGGTGGTTGGCATCTGTAGCACCCGGATGATATCGAGAATCCGCCACGTAGTTATCATGTAATATGACTAGGAACCTGGCTTTGTACTATTGGATGCTTATTCGGGGCTGTTACAGCCATACTCCTCTATAAGTTTGGGTAATTTAATTATTTCTTTCTCCCCAATCCTCTCCCTCTTATGATTGTTCACCATACGTGGGTAATCTCGTTCATTTTGTTGGTAAGTTTTAAGTTTGCTTGAGGACAAGCAAAGATTTATATGTGAGGTAGTTTGATAAGTGGTTTAAGTGTTGTTTTACACCATGCTTCTCTTATATTTTGTGATCAGAAGCACTTAAACACTCTTTTCCCTCTTGTATTTGTTGATTTCCTCAGTCTGGTCACTTATTAAGTTTTATGTACTATTTTGTGGAAAGAGATAAGAAAAAATGAAATACGAGCAATGATGACCAATGAGAAACTGATCTACACCTGTGATTGATTGTAACTCGAGGCATTAACTATCCCCTAACAAAAAAGAAGCAAGAAGCGCCAAGTAGAAATGAAGCGTTGAATTTGTTCCCAACTCAGTAGCAGCCAAGTTACAACTAAGCTTAATTTAGAAAGTTGGAAATCGACAAAGTTCTTACCCATCAGAATCAGCTTCGAATTGTGTAGATCGCTCCCCTAACCCGTCTCTCTCAACTAAAACACAAAGTAAAGCTAACAAAGGAAATCACAAATCAATTTAATACCAACGCTACATGAAATTGAGGTGAAAGGGGGGGGGGGTTAGGAGAGATGAGTTGAAATACCCCTAAATTAATTTAAATTAATTTAGGGGATTTCTTTTATTAAACCTTTAATAATACTATTAAGTATTGAATTATTATATGGAATCATGAATGTTAAATTAGTAGAAGGAATTATGAATATTAAATTATTGTATGGAATTATGAGTATTAATATTATATGGAATTATGGAAATTATTTTAGAGGATTCCTCCTACTTAACTCTAAAGAATATAATTAAATATTTAATTATTATATATTATTATATAGTATTATGAATTTAATAATAAGATTTATAAGTCAATAAATCTTGGGAAAATTTCTAAACACTCCAACTATAGTATAAAGATTTTAGGAAGTGTTGGAACATTGTTTTGAAACTTAAAAGTCAATATAAATTCTAGAAACCTTAAAGCTTATTAAGCCTGCTAGGGTTGACTTTTTGAGAATGGTCAAACCAGGTCATGAAACCTATACCAATAAATAGGTTATGGAAAACCATAAAGATCGATAAAAAGAACGTCAAAAACGGATCATCCTAGCCAAAGTTATGATCAAATGAAGTTTAGAGCCAAAATTTTGATAAAGGCTGACGTGGCATGGACTGCTGACTCATCGCCGCCTCGGTAATCGCGCCCCAACACTTAGACAGATTTATCTCCTATATTTCCGGAACCAAAAATCAGATTTTTCACTATCTTGTGACCTTCATAACTTTCTCATCTTAAGGAATTTTTTAGTGCCGTCTTCTTTGTTGTCTTCTCCTACATTCCCTCTAAACAACCATAACTCATACAAACCCTAAATCGTTCTGAATCAACCGAAAAATCGAGTCAAAGTAGCCACCCTGCAAAAACTGAAACTGCAATTCCAGTTTTCTCTTTGAATTAGGTAACTTTGATCAGCCATAACTTCTTCGTTTCTCATCCAAATTCCATGTTCTTTAGCTCGTTTTGAAGAGCTCTAATTCCTCTAAAACTTTTATGTTTATGGCCTAAGCCAATTCTCAACCGATTGGAAGGAAAAGGTGTCTAAAGTCTTGGTTTCACCATCACATAAAATCACAGTTTTCTTCCCAGAAAACGCAGGTAAACTCGCAACTTCTAGCTTCAATTTCTTCTGTGTGATGCGAGTTGAGGTTAGGATTAGTCTTGCTATCAATACGTAGATCTAAGTTTGCTCTTTCCAATGAGCCCTTACACATAGCCTAACTCGATTTGTACTGCTAGTTATAGATCCTCAAAGTTGGCCTCGTGAACTGCTCAGTTCGAATTTTTCCAGATTTTTAGATTCGATTTCACTCAATTCGCACAACTCCGGTAAGTTTCCGATCAATTGCTCCGTTATTGTCATTCGAAATCAAGTTACCGGTCTAACCCATGTCTCAATTAAGTCAATTACGTGTTAGATTAGGAGAATTTGTTAGATTTGTTCTCGAATTGAATCCTGTACCCGATATGAACCCTAAAATTCGAGCTGAATTCGAATTCCATCGAATACTGCATTATAATTGGGGAAACCGGTATCATTAGAACCGAAATTTGATTTCGAAACTATAGAAACAAGAATCACTCGATTTCGTTCTGTAGATTAGGAGAAAATCGAGATTTAGTACTCGACAAGGCTAAGGGTTTCGCTGAAGAACTAGGAGTTCAGGGGCCGTCCGATCTCGTTTTAAGAGATTGGACGGCCGAGATTAGATCGTGCTATTAAATAATTATTATAAGTTTATAAAATTCCAGTAAATAGTCCTAACTTGTTGGGTTAATTTAATTATCTTCCCGAAGGTATTTTGACTTGAAATTTTAACCATAGATTCCTTATTAAATCTAGTTTATTTTGATGTAAATTATTATGGTTTTGGAGTTTTTAAACATAAGTTATGATTTTTACAAGTTTCGGGTTTTCTGGAATTATTTGACTAAATTAAAAAGGTATTTTTATGAAATAAAAATTTTATAATATGTCTAAAATGTTATAGTTACTGTATATTAAATTTGGAAATTTTTGGGCAATGGTAAATGGTTTTAAAAATTGTGTTTATGAGTTTTTCATAAGAATAACTTATATAATTTTTTTTAATGTACCAAAAATTAAGGTATGGTTTGTTAATTAACTTTTAAGCTGGGGAAAATAAGGAAACTAATACAACATAAAATTTATAATAGTAAGTTTATAAATGTTTTGGTTATTAGCTTTGAGAGAAGTGAAATTCTTATCGCTATATGTTATATACTTATTTAAGTAGAAACTTATTGTAAATCAAGGAATTAATTATTTTTCGTTTTATTTATTATACTATATGGGAGTTAATATTTTATTAAACTAAGAAATAAATATATTTTTACGCATATAAAAAGGGAATAAAGTAGTAACTTAGAGTGAAGCAAGGAACTCATAAATTAACACTTATAATAACTAAATATTATAAGAGCTAGAATCCTAAGATATAGTAAAAGAAATACTTTATGAAACACACTTGGAATGCAGTTAAAGGTTGTAGTAATAAGATAGTTTAAATATAATGGGTTACATAGGGGATGTCTTAGTTAAATTCTAATACAGGTATACTTATATATATTAAATAAATGAAGGAAAACATTTTATTTATTAAACCATATATCGGTTGTAGTTATGCCTAAAAGTTATTAAACATAATTAAATACAATAAAACTACATAACTAATGTTTTGAACAAGTCCTGGTATATATAAATATATACACATTAAACATAAATAAAATTAGATACCTTATAGGAAATATAATACGAAGGAATTAATAAGTTAAACTAAACCCCTACATAATACTAATAGAAGAATATTATATGAGGTGGTATTAAATTATAGTTATGTATTAGGCTTAAGAGTTACCTTTGAATTTCCAAGGTTTATATATAAACCATATTAAAATACATGTATAGTATTATTTGTCAATGACCAGAATGTAAATCTAAAATTGGGATTAAGTAATTAATAAGTTAAACTTAGGAAATTGTGATTTGATTACATAAAATGTTGTACAAATAGATCTTATTCTATAATTAATGATAAACAAATGTAATACATTTACATCTAAATGTTCTTAATATATAAACCATAATAAAATAAGTAAAATACTTTTATATCTAAATGTGAGGTGGATTAGTAAGTCTAGATTTAATCATTTCTTAACATTTATGGTAGTGAAATATAACTTAATGTTTTAAGATAGAATCATTAAAAGGATTATGATATAATCTATGTTAAACGATGATTTGGAAATTTATCTAAATAATTATCCTTAAGGTTCTTAGAATTAGATAAGCCATCTAAAATACATTTATTACCAATATTCAGGATGTGAGTTTACAATTAAGTGAGGTATTTAGTAGTGAGAATTTATATGAAGGTTTATAAATGGGAATTTGATACTTAAAACCTTTGAACCTTTTATTAGATAAAACTAAGTTACATAAGATATTATATTGATATACTTTACGGTAATGGGAAATAATGATAGGTTGTTTGAATATAAAATATGGGAATTTTCATAATAGATTATCTTATTAAATAATTAACAATTTCACTTACGAACCAGAATTTAATTCTTTGGTAAATTCTACTCTATGTAGATATATTGTCCATCCTAAATACAATAAAGGAAATTTATTTATTAGGTTATTCCTTTGAAACCTTAGGTTTTATAAAACAGTTTAAAACATATTTAAGGCTTAAGTTTAATGAAGTTTAGTACAAAGGATTATGCATAGTCTATAGAGAGAATGTGTGTAAAAATAAAACATTTAGGAAATTAAATGTAAGTAAGGATACATAAAAGGTTATACTAAACACCTTATTGTATAGGTAATAATAAAACATATAATATACCTTGTGAATACTAAATGTAAGATTAATTCGTTAAATCTAAGTTAACTATAGTATAGTTATTCAGGATGAGAAGCAATTTAACATCTTATGGCAAGTTTATTAGATGGTTGTAATTAAAAGTCATTCTGAACTAAAGATGAGATAATTGAGTTTAGCAGTTCAATTAAGTTATAATAAAACGCGTCTACAACACTACGATTCCAATATACAAGATGTAGATCTTAATTAAGTTAAGGGAAGACTTAATCATAATGGGTATCTAGTAGGTATTGTTTAAATACATAATCTTTACATTGTGAGATAATAGTATAGTATTCTGAGATCAGTATCATGGGTCATAATACAATGTTTATTCTAAATTAGGAATAAAGGTATTGAGCTTAAGATTATTATTGAAATTCTTAGATTTAATTATATAATATAAACACATTTCTGTTCTAAAGGTCTCAAAAGTCTTGAATGTGAGGGTTGTGGTTAAATATGAATAAAGTGGATAGGAGTGGACAGTTAGCAGGTGTTAATAAAATACATTCCTTGATCCTACAACCTTGGGCTATACAACCTTCTAAAATAAGTCAAAGGTTATACATAACATTTAAGCGAGGGCTTATAAGATAATTGAGATTTAGAAATAAGAGAGAGGAATTTATGTAAGTTTAACTTAGGGTACAGGTTATTGATAGTAAATTATCTTCAATGTTCCTCAGAGAATTGTTGAATGTTTGCACGAGTTTACTAGTACTGCTACAACGTTGACCAGGTACGATTTCTCGTACTCCTATATTTTTGCTGTTTGACTTGTGGAATGTTTTGGAAAACGCTAACTGACTTTAAGAGGAATTTCTAAAAAGGAAATGGTTGTGTGACTAACTCAGCTTGTGTGACTAACTGAGCCTTGAATGTGAAACTCACTTGGGTTTTGGTTCCTTCTATTTGGTTGTTCCATTAGACATTGACTGCTTAGGGTTTACGCTTCTGCACTCTGTAGGACTGAGTGTTTTGGTATTGCTCTGAGTAGTTAGTGATCTGGTGGGAATTTGGAAAAGGTCAATCTTGGTAATTCTTCTTTTGACTCTGGATATCATTTCATCCATGAGCTGGTTCTTGATGTTTCGACTTGCGCGCGTCTTCAATGGTAACGGCAGGGGGCTGTATATCCCTCGCCCATAGGGGCATTTATATTTGACAGCAGGGGGCTGTATATCCCTCGTCCATACGGACATTAATATTTGACAGCAGGGGGCTGTATATCCCTCGTCCATACAGACGTTTATATTAACAGTAAAGGGCTGTATATCCCTTGTCCTAAGAGGACGTTGTAGACAGTGAGGGGCTGTATATCCCCTGTCCTAAAAGGACGTACTTGGCGGTGGGGGCCATCTCTCCCAATTGGTTTTATTCCACTCTTGAGTTATTGGTTCTTGGATCTATCTTATCATTCCTAGTCCTTTGTGACTATCTGAGTCTTTCTACTCCTAACGGGAATTGGGTTTAACTATGGCATTGGATGTCCACTAACACATGGTGTGGTTTTGTTTCACTAACTTTACCTTTTCTATTATTTATCTTTATCCTTAACTTGTTATCTTTGACTTGGTGATTTTAAAGTGCCTTGTTCCCCTGCTTTACCTTCAAGAGTTTAATTTCAAGCTACTGTTTATTTGAAGAGTTATGTTTTAAAGATTGTTTTGGAGAATTGTACCAGTTCCATTCCAGGGAACTGACTCACCCCTCCCGGGGTGGGCTGCTTGGTTTCATCTTGCAGGTACAAATTGATTTACAGGTGGCCACGAAGAGCATGAGTGATTAGGATGGGATTAGGTTTATGGAGAGTGAATGTATTTTATTATTGTTTTGTTTATGTTAAGTTTTCTCGAAGTTCAGACCGTAACTTAGTTAATTGTAATGGTTGTAGTTGGTGAGGTTGGTACCGAGTGTTTGGAGCCCGATGTCTGTAGCACCTTTAGTTTATTTTCCGCTGTTGTTTTATTATTATAGGGGTGTTACATGAGTACACACCCATACACACCTCCCACCTTCTCCTCTGGAAAAATCATTAGCCGGTCAGTCTATTTTCGCGTGAAAATGCCTAGCTTCTGTAGAAGCTCGAGAGAGGGAAGATCGAGAGTCAGATACAAAGCTTTTCGAGAAGATAAACTCCACTACACATCCCATCGCCACCATCACTGCACGTCTCCCTCACCTTCAATGGAGGTCAGCAAAGATTTTTGTCAACGGAGGAAGCTCCTCCTCTCCTCACTCAGAAACAGAGCCTTAGATATCAGACGCATTAAAGATTACCGGGAGAAGAAATCTACCCCGTTAGGACCGTGCATGTCGATAACGTCTCCTGGTATAATTATCGTCCCTTGAGATTCTCTAATTTTTGCTTTAGCAAGACTGTGTATTACTAATCCTGAAGATAACCTAGTTAACTCTCTAAGAAACCCCCAATTTCTCTTCAAACTAAACGGCAAATCCAAAAAACCTCCCATTGCTTTGTCACGGCTCCACTGATGGACTCTATAATTTCAAACTGTTCTAGATTACAACTCCACCTAGCCGAGAGGGTGATGATAGATGTTGCAACTTAGCGAGTGTTCCTTCCCTTCCCGAAATTCAAAGAGCTATCTTTGGTAAACTTTAGAACCGTAATCGAGTAGCTCTGAAAGTACTCCAAAATGTGATGGGGCAAATTTGAAAACCCAAATCTATTTCCGAGTTACGGAAGTAGGATTCCAATTTGGGCGGAAAATGATCTGTGAAACATTCTCTCCAATGGTCCATGGCACTTCCAGAATCGATTACTTACGATAATGCCCATCAATCCAACCCTAAACTTGGGAGAACATGAACCACAGTCCATCAAAATGTGGGTAGGTATTCATAAACCCCCTTTAGGACGTTTCAACAAAAAGTATGCTATTCTACTTGGAAATAGAATAGGGAAGTTTATTGAATGCCCAGATAGAACAAACCCTCTGGCTAGTAGGATTCTGAGGTTTAAAGTAGAAATCAAGATAGCTGGACCATTGTGTTGAATGCTCATAGTAAAGACGGATAGTGGAAATAGGGTCTGCAAGGTACTCTATGAAAGTCTCACTAGTATCTGCTATATGTGTGGTTCTATAAATCATGTGATTACTTAATGCATTATGCAAAAAGCTGGGCCAAATGACATGGAGAGATATGGTCCTTGGATTATAGTAGAATACACAGGGACCATGGCTGATGTGACTGATACCTTCTTACTTAATTAGTGGAAAAAATGAGTATTAGACAGTCTCACAGCTATGGCGACTCAAGCAGAACTTGTGCCATCCGTATATCCCCTAATGGTTAAAGTGGATCTCTCTTTAGATACCCAGCCAGTGAAAGCAACCCCTCCTTCTGCAAATTCAAACTCCTCTGTCCATAGATCACCCCCAGGATTCTCCAAAAGAATCACCCCCAAAGTTTTCACAAGCTCCACAACTCTTTTAGCCCTTCCCACTTTAGATATTCCAACAGCTCCACCAAATGACATACATAACTTATCTAACCCGATTTCACCCCTCTCAAATTTTATATGTCCCTCCCCAGTTGACAATAGAAAAGTTTTTCACAACATGCATCTACTGGGAGTCAACAGTTGGAAACTTTGAATCTGAATTCAATAAAAAATTTAAAAATACTGAATCTCCAAACCAAGACGGAACCCCCTCTCTAGCTAAAATCATCCAAGAAGTTGACTCCAAACAAATAAATCACCAAATCTCTGCCCTCTTACCCATTGATGAACCCCCAAGATGCTGGAAGCAAAGTCTGTTAAAAGGAGAAATGTACTCGAAATCATCTTTGAGCCCCCACTACCCTGATAAATTCAAATCCAAAAAGTGGAAAACAACTCACCTCAGACCACTTAAGATCAATTCAACCATTTGTGTGGATGAAATGGAGGAGTCTGACTATTATTGTTATAACCATGACAAGGCAGACCCAGCAGAAGAGCAGGGATGCCTGCCCCAATGAGTTGTCTTACCTTAAACTGTGGAGGGTTGGGTCATCGTTGTGCAGTAGCTTGGGTGTCAAGTCTGATTAAAAAACATAAACCCGAGTTGATATTTTTGATGAAGACCCATATGAGGTGTTCACAAATGGATTCAATCAAAGGTAGATGGCATGAGTATAATGGTGTTCTAGTGGCTTGCATTGGCACCAGTAGAGGATTACTGTTGTTATGGAAAAAGCACTTAGACGTCAAGGTTATCAACTTCTCTTATGGGTGGCCAGATTGGGATTAAAGTACCTTTCATGGAAGTTTATTCAAACTCTTAGATTACAAGTAAAAATCCCCTAGATCCTAGTTAAGGATTTTAACCAAATCATGTTTGAGAGTGAAAAAGAGGAGAGAACCTGAGAGGTGAAGGAGAAAGATGACACCCTTTAGAGAAGTTGTAGAGCAAGTAGGACTGATAGGCATAGGATTTTCTGGTTACCAGTATACCTATACAAATTGCCAACCTGAACCCTTTCATTCTGAGAGTAGATTGGATAGATTATTTTGCACCAACGATATTCATAGCCAGTTCCCTGCTATTTCAATCCATTACCTAGACAATAATCTGATCATTCTCTATCCTGATCATATTTTTTGTAGCCCACAAAAAACCCTCTAGAATTTCCAGATGTAAAAAATATATGGTTATTGGAAAAAAGATGTCGAGAGATAGTTACCTTTGTGTGTGAGAGAGAGAGAGTAGGGGGGGAGGAGAGGACAACCTTGTGGAGAATATGAATAGATGCAAAAAGAAATTGATGGAGTGGAATGGGGGGTCTAGTTATAAACTCAAAGCAAAAATAGAGAGTCAAATGAAAGAGTTGGAATACATTTCTAAAAAGGGGCATTCTGTGTGTGCAATAGTGAATAGGAAAATAATTCTGATGGAGATTGATCTCCTTCAAATAAAGGAAGAGATGTGGTGGAAACAAAGATCCAGAGATAAGTGGATTAAGGAAGGTGACAAAAATACTACCTTTTTCCATAGTAGGCCCTCTTCCAATTAAAGGAGAAATGAAATCATTGGATTAGCATATCAGTTAGGGAACATGAAATTTGAATGGAAAGAGTTGGATCAGATTGCTAAAAACTACTTTAAAGAGCTCTTCAAAGCTACTAACCCTCATAGCAATGCCAAATTTGTAAATTCTATAAAAAAAATATCCTCCCTCCCGACCGTGGAGAGACCCTTAAAAAGCCTTATACAACTGAAGAAGTGGTGATAGCAGTAAAACAACTAGGATCAGATAAGGTCCCATGACCTGATGCGTTCAATGGCTTATTCTACAAAACCTATTGCTCTGAGCTAGGTCACCAAGTTACCTCCACAGTTATACAAATCCTGAATGGCAACCCTCTTCCTCTAAAGCTAAATGGCTATTATATTACCCTGATCCCCAAAGAACCAAGAGCCACCTCCCTTCATAAATTTCGTCCTATTGCCCTATGTAACTTTGTATACAAAGTAGTTACCAAAGTGCTAGCCAACCGAATCCAAGACATCCTTCCCTCAATTATCTCTCAGAACCAATCTGGGTTTGTCAAAATAGATAGATTACAGACAATGTAATATTAGCAGGAGAGTTACACCATAAACTCTCCATAACCAAAGCTAGAAAAAAGGCCTATTCTCATGCAAAGTAGATTTAAGCAAAGGTTATGATAGAAGTGAGTGGACCTTTTTGGATCAAATAATTAATGGGTTTCCCTGACAATTGGAGGATACCAGTTATTAACTATGTCACCTCAGTCAAAGGTGCTGCTATAATCAATGGCTCACCTGAACAACATTTTTTATCAGCAAAGAGGCATTAGACTAGGGGATCCCATCTCTCCTTTTCTTTTCATCGTAGCCCAAGAAGCCTTCTCTAGATACCTAAATGATGAAATGGAAAAGAAAACTACATAGGCATTGCCCTTACCAAACATGCTCCAAACATATCCCACTTAGCCTTTGTTGATGATATCATCTTCTATGGGCAAGCTACCACGAACAACATATCCAATACTATCAACGATTTTATGAAAGCGTCTGGGCACAACATTAACTACCAAAATCATACATTGATTTCAGCCCCAAAATACCATAAAATGAAAAAGATATAATGGTTGATACCCTTAAGGTCCAAGAAGTCCCTTTCTTCAAAAAATACTTGGGTCTCCCTATAGAAGTAGGGCGCAACAAGAAAGAAACATTTAGCTTCCTGTTGGATAATCTCAGAAAAAGAGTTGAGGGATGGAAAAAACTCATGGCCCAAGCTGCAAGATCGGTCCTGCTACAGAGTGTACTCCAAGCTTTACTAAACTTTACCATGTCTCTATTCAAATAGCCAAATCACTCTATATCCAAAATAAACTCAATCTGCTCCCAATTCTGGTGACCTGGTAAATTAGCAAAGAAAGTTCTATACTGGAAAAGTTGGAGATATATGTGATGATCCTCAAGAAGGGGGATTAGGATTTAGACACATTGAAGCTTTCAACCAAGTTATGTTAGCAAAACAAGTCTAGAGAATTATCATCTTCCCTGATAGTCTGGTTAGCAAATCTCTGAAAGTCTTCTACTTTCATAATATACCCATTCTACAAGCAAAACCCAACCTTGGAGATAGTCCAATTTGGAGAATCATAGTGTCAAGCACCAATGTCATTAGGTTGGGAGTAGCAAGAACTTTTGATAATGGGCTTGACTCCAATATCCGGTCCCACCACTGGATTCCAGCCTCCTACGTAGCAAGAATCATATCCCCCAAACCCACAAACACACAACTCCAAACTGTAAACCAACTCTTCCTGCCTGACAGAAATGAGCAGAACATAGATATGATTACAAACACCTTCCTTGATTTTGAATAAGATATCATTATGAAAATCCCTATCAATGGTGATCACACTGATGCTTGGAGGTGGATCCCCCACTTCTGGAAACTACACGGTTAAGACTGGATACTTTTTAATCCTAAAGGAAAAAAACCTATCTTCTACCTCCCAACAAAATCAAAAGAACCAATACCAAAAAATGAAACTGTCCAAAAAACTCTCCCACCTAGAGTCCACTTATTTTTTTTTGGAAATTTCACAACAAAATCATCCCCTCTATGCTAAATATTGCAAAAAGAGTACGGGGTAGCAGTAAATGCTACTTATGTGGGAAGATTGATACATACCAGCATAGTTTATTTCAATGCTGGTCAGCGATGGATTACTGGGATGGAATTATCAACATAGACAGTATTCCAATCTAGAAGGAAGGGGCTATCCAAGACTGGTTTGTCCACAATGCTCATTCTGGAGTAAAAACAAATTTGCTCTAGTGACCAACTTGATATGGACTATCTACGACGCAAAAAACAAAGTTAGACATAACCCAGAGATGGCCATTCTGGAGTGCATCGATGCCAATATCTATTTCATTAAATCCTATCAAATGACTATGAAGAAGAATGTACAAATTGACAAAATATCAAGTACCTATCATACATCTCAAGATGACTTTACTTTATCTACGTCTGCCTTCAGGAAAAAAGGAACACCAATGATTCTAAGTGGCCTAATATCATCTTATGAGGGTGATCTTGTGATTGCTTTTAACAGGAAAAAATAAAGATGCAGTGACAATCTACTGGCGGAGATAGAAGTCATAATCCATGGTCTGCAACAAGCTATCCACAGACACATAACCAAGATGGTGGTTAAAGTCAACCATGCTGCAATTTTTGAAATGCTCATAAACATCAATAATGGAGAAACCCTCGTCGATGCAAGATTTCTGGAAATTAAAGCTATTATGAACTCGTTTAGCTCTATCAATTTCATAATGTGTAATGAATTTGTTTCTATCTTTCCTGTAGTAGTTACTAGCAAGTGTTACAATGCTAGTATTTGCGACTGAATGAAGACTATGATCCACCGTTTCAAAAAAAAGTTATGACCGAGCTTGGTCTAACGTAGTCTTCACTCAAGCATATGCCGACATTGCCTAGTGGCGAGCGGGAATTGGTTATAACAAGTCAATAAAATCTAGCCTACAACCGAGGAAGACCCAAGATTGGTCATAGATCTGGAAAAAAACTATGCATGCCACCTAGGCCATTGAGCACGTCTTGGGTTGCCACATGACTCTTTGAGTTTTTAGCTCTTCGTTATCTCTAAGTGGCTTCTTAGCCTTTTCTCTACTTTTATATCTGTTTGAATGGTGTATCCAATCTTGTAAGTTGTGTGACTAAGAAATGAATACGAGTATCTTCTTTATTTTGTGTTCTTACTGCTTTATTGGCATGAACAATTAAAGATGATCTATTGATTATAATTTCTACATACCATTGTTGATGATTTTGTATAACTAGACATCAACATGCTAGAGATGACAAGATAATGACTAATTACAGGTGTAATGGTTTTTGTTGCATAATAATGGGCTCATCTTTTCCATGCTTTCAATAGTGCTAATCCAATGAAACGATTCACATATAAGAAGTGGTAGAATGATATTTCAAGTTGATAAATTTGTATGCTTGGATGTTTGAAATGCCTTTACAATACTTCACGCATTCCTACACCACACAAGTTACAAGAGAGACAACACCACCTCAAGGCCTTCTCTTGCCAAGCCTTACCTCCTCAAAAGGAAATACCTGACATCCCTTGTAGTTCATAAGAAACGAAACACTTTGTGGACAAGCTTGGTAAAACAACACGTGATCCTCTTGGCTTCAAATATATTGGGTTTGTCACTCATTCAGTTAATTACTATCAGAGTTAGATACGACGTTATGTTAGTATTCTAGCTTTAATACGATGCGTTTAGTGTTTTCTCTTCTCTTCTTTTCATATAAATACTGTATGATTTCTATTTCATTTTAAGGAGCGATAAAATAGACATTCTTTTTCTCCTTTGAGCTTTACGCTCTCTACGTATCAATCAATAAGAAATCTCAAAGTCTTTCTTCTTCGATTGCAACAATGTCGATCGCTTCCACTTCCTAAATGGTATCAGAGCAGGATCTGCCCTTTCGAACGTTGAATCTTATTTTCACAACCTAGATCAAATGACGACCGAAGAAACAACTCTTGCGCTGCAAAATCTGTTGCAGTTTTTGACGAGTGCATCAGCGAATGCTGGAAACTCTTCGGATATGTCGGATCCTTTGTTTGTGCATCCTAGCGATCATCCAGGTATGGTTGTTGCTACTCAATTCACTGGAGCTAATTTTCATACCTGGAAACAATCGGTAATCCTGTCGCTCGAATCAAAAAATAAAATCGGCTTCATAACTGGAGATGTTGAAAAACCTACTAATGACGACGCCAAGCTCTTAAAGTGGAAAGGATGTGATAGCTTGTTAGATCTTGGATTTTAAACGCCTTAAAGCCATCTGTTGCACAAAGCGTGATGTTTGCTCTAACTGCTAAGGAACTTTGGGACGATCTGTGTAGTCGCTTTGAAGTTACTAACGGAGCACAGTTATTTCAGCTAAGGCGCGATATTGCCACTTTAAGACAGGATAATGAAAGCATTACTGAGTATTATACGAAGATGAAACGGCTTTGGGATGAGCTCAGATTAATGAGCAAGCTACCGTCATGCTCTTGCGGTTTTGTTAAGGAATGGGAGAAATCCTTTCAAAATCAGAAGCTGGTTGAGTTTTTGATGGGGCTAAATGAGAATTATAGACACGTTCGAAGCAATATTTTGATGATGAAACCATTGCCTACAGTTGAACAAGCCTACTCTATCCTAATTCAAGAGGAAAAACAGACGGAGGTTTCTATAGGAGTTAATAAAATCCAGCCTGATGGCATGAGTTTCTCTTACAGCTCGAGTAAGCCTGGACAGGAGTTGAGATGGCAAAACGATTCTGAAAAAAGGAAAGAGAATCGTTGCACTCATTGCAATAAGAGGGGACATACTGTAGATACTTGCTATACCAAACACGGATTCCCCAAGGGTTTTAAACAGGGCAAAAAACAGAAAGAACACCAGTTACAGCAATGCTTGTTTGGATACAGAATCTTTTAAGGGAGAAGAAGCTTCTGGTGTTCATATTCCTTCTAGTCTTGGTTTTACTAAGGAGCAGTTGGAGTATCTTTCAGCTAACTTTGCTAGGGAGAAGAAAGAAGAAACAACCCTCTGCAGTTTTGCAGGTATAAATCACACAGATATTCAATATTCTCATTGCCTTAGTGTTTTTGAAGCTGATGATAAATACCGAGGCATGTGGATACTTGATTCCGGAGCCACTGATCGCATTTGCTGTGACTTAAATCTCTTTAGCAAGTATGGAAAAACGACACACTAGAAACGTATTAAAATGCCAGATGGTCACTTCCAAGAAGTTCTTATTGCTGGGAGTATAAAACTTGCTGATAACTTTCAACTGTCAGATGTGTTATTTGTTTCAGGATTTCAGTTTAATCTGATTTCTGTTAACAAACTGACAAAAGAGTTGAACAGTTTCATAAGTTTCAGCCCTGATCTTTGCTATCTACAGGACCTTTCCTTGATGAAGCATGAAGTCATAGGGCGTGAGAGAAAAGGTCTTTACATTTTGGATCAGCACCAGTTTTACAGAGCTTTGGGATTCTGGAGACAACTGAGCTCTATGAAATCTAAGAATAAGGATTTTTTCGTATGCAATGTGGTCCTTGAGGATTGGCACCACCGCCTAGGGCACATGCCTATTTCCAAGATGAAGAATCTCAAGATAATAAAAGAGTCAGATTTTGTTTCAGACTTTGTTTGTGACTCATGTAAAAAGGCCAAAGGGCATAGACTTCCCTTTCCTGATAGCAATAGTAAAGCTGCTGCTATTTTTGATCTTTTACATGTAGACACTTGGGGCCCTTTCAAAGAAGCCACTCATGATGGTTTTGTTTATTTCTTAACCATTGTTGATGACCATAGCAGATGTACTTGGGTACAATTACTTAAACGAAAGAGTGATGCTTTTGTTGCTATTAACGGGTCGTTTGGTAGGAGGTAATAGAATTGTAATTCCTGGAATTGAAATAATTACACTATTTGGTTGAAGGAATTTGAATTCCAAGAATTTTGGTAACTGCCAAATTATGGTCTTATTTTGGGAATAGTATTCCCTGATTTTTAGCTAGGAATTACAATTCCAAATGAGTTGCCGGTTCCTTCCGTCACTTGAGACGTGATAATTAATTATAAATACAAATATTTTCATAATATCCACCAATAAAAATGCAACAAATTATTTATCTTCTATTTTTGTCCTACACTTTTTTCTCAAACTTGTTATTCTTCAAATTTTGCTACGCTTTCAAAATCATTTCTATGTGACACTTTATCTTTTTGTTTTGAATAAATTTGCTATTTATTTATTTCGTTTGATTTAGTTACAAAAGTTTACATTGAAATTACATCGCCCACCCATGACGTTTGGCGAAATTACACAGCCCACCCACGAGGTTTTAAAAATTACTTTGCCCACCCATGTGGTTTCCACAATTTTACATCCAGCAACTTTTCAAATATTTGATCAACTTAAAAGATGGTTAAATGATATCCAAATTTGATGAAACTTTACATGGACGATATTAAAGTGTTATATTTTGGTAAAATGTGAAATCAAACGTTTTTTAAGCTCATATATGATCTGTGGGACCTGATGAATGTGTCTCATGTTTCATTGGGTCCCACAGGTCATATATGACCTTAAAAAACTTTGGATTTGGCATTGAACAAAAATATAACACCTTAGCATCGTCCATGTAAAGTTTCATCAAATTTGGATATCATTTAACCATCTTTTAAGTTGATCAAATATTAGAAAAGTTGCTGGATGTAAAATTATGGAAACCACATGGGTGGGCAAAGTAATTTTTGAAACCTCGTGGGTGGGCTGTGTAATTTCGCCAAACGTCATGGGTGGGCGATGCAATTTTCCCTTATTTTTATTATTTTTTGTGTAGAATGTTTTACTACATTTGAATACTTAGTAATATTTTTTATGACCTTTTGAGATCCAGTTCACTTCGTAAACGAACTAGTTTATATTAATCACATACATATTACATGCTAATATATAATATGTTTAATGTTTCCTTTTACATTCTACATGCCCAATAATTACAAGTTAATATTCATAATATCAATTTAATGTTATCCAGAAAATTTCAATAGAAATTAAGAGAAATTTTTAAAATAGTTTATTGACTTATTTTTTGGGTTCTTATAATTATGACAAGTAAAATTTATCAATTATTATTTATCAAATATATTTTTACAAATTCTCAATTTAATTTATATAATTAAAATTTGAACATACAACTAATAATAACGTGTTAATTGTCAATTATTTATTAGTAACTTGATACTTATTCCAAGTCTATTCCTATCATTATTCTGGCAACCAAACAAAGAAACCATCAAATTCCAGGTATTTCTATCATAACAACCAAACGATGTCATATTCTATTCTCGAAATTCTATTCCAGGAATGCTATTCCAGGAATTAACATTCCAAGAACCAAACGACCCGTAAGTCCTTTATTCTCCTGGTGAAGACACAGTTTAATGTTGTTGTAAAAATGATTCGCAGTGATAATGCCCTAGAGCTGGGCAGTAGTAAAGAAGGGAAAGCCTTCTTTTCTGATCAAGGTATTATCCACTAGGTTAGTTGCCCATATTCACCTCAACAGAACGGAAGAGTTGAAAGAAAACATCGCTTTCTTCTTGAAACTGCTCGGGCACTAATGTTTAAAAGTAATCTTCCTCTCAGTTACTGGGGTGACAATGTTTTACATGCTGCACATCTGATAAATAGGATGCCGACTCGGGTTTTACAGATGAAATCTCCATATGAGATTCTCTACTCTCAACAACCCGATTACAGTCTTTTGAAGTCTTTTGGTGGCCTCTGTTATGCTACTATAAATGGGCCAAGAGGGGATAAATTTGCAGCAAGGGCACAAGCATGTGTTTACCTTGGACAAGCGCTACATCAGAAGGGGTACAAGCTTCTGAGCTTACAAAGTCGACAAATCTTTGTCAACAGAGATGTAGTATTTTACAATACTATATTTCCCTTCAAACATGTTCCTCGACATCTTCAGCAGGATCTGGCTCCTCTCATTTCTCTAGCAGAGCAACATTTCTTTCCTGATCAAACAGATACACACTGTTTTGATTATGATCATTATTTTGTTGCTCCTGTTGCTTCTCCTGCGCAACAGACACAGGTTGTTCCTGATGCTCCTACTGACCAGAACACAGGCACATCTAATTTTACAGATGATATTTCAACTCATTCTAATGACGATGTTGTTGTTTTTGATGATGTTTCTGAGAATCCTATGCGCCGATCTAGCTGTGCCACTACTTTGCCATGATATCTTTCTGATTATGCCCTTCAAAGTTCCTTGGTTACTTTAACTGATGTCACTCCGTCATACTGCTTGTCTATTTTGCCTCAAACCTCGCATCATTATGGTTTGATTCCATCTGAGCCAAGTAATTATGAAACAGCTTGCACTGATGATCGTTGGACTGATGCAATGCAAAAGGAGCTTTCTGCTCTTGAAGCAAACGGTACTTGGGAACTTGTTAACCCACCAGTACACAAGAAACCTATTGGCAGCAAGTGGGTTTACAAGGTCAAATTGAAGGCAGATGGCACAATTGAACGCTTCAAAGCAAGGCTAGTGGCCAAGGGTTTTTCTCAGAAGGAAGGCCTGGACTATCAGGAGACTTTTTCTCCTGTTGTGAAATTCACAACAGTTCGTGCTTTACTTATTATTGCTGTCAAGAGGGGATGGGATGTTTCTCAGTTTGACATCAATAATGCCTTCCTTCATGGAAGTTTAGATGAGGAAGTTTATATGACACCTCCTAAGGGTTATTTATCTTCAGGAGATGTCAGAGTTTGCAGACTAAAGAAGAGTTTATATGGGCTCAAACAGGCCTCAAGACAGTGGTATGCGCCGCCTGTCTGAATTTATCAAAACTCTTGGCTATAAACAATCACTCAACGATTACTCTCTGTTCATCAAAAAACATGGAGGCAATGTTACATACATGATTGTGTATGTCGATGACATACTGGTGACTGGCAATAGTTCAGTTGAGATTTCTTCTCTGAAGCAGGCCCTTGACTCTCAGTTTAAGATCAAGGATCTCGGTTATATCAACTATTTCTTGGGGATGGAATTTCTCAAAACTGATGAGGGTTATGTTGTTACCCAGCGCAAGTTTATGATGGAGACGGTGAAGGATTTCTGCAAACAAGGTTGGAAAACTACACGTGCTCCCCTTGAACTTGGTTTAAAACTAGAACCAGATCAAGGAACTTTGTTGACAGACCCCACACTGTTTAGGCAAATCGTGGGAAAATTTACATGACTCACACGCGGCCAGACTTGTGTTTTGCTGTTCAATTTCTAAGTCAGTTTATGACTAGACCCACTGATTTGCATCTTCAAGTAGCTTATCACACATTGAAGTATGTTAAAGGCACTCTTGGCTATGGTTTGCTTCTGAATAATTCAAAGTTGACAGATCTGATTGGTTATTGCGATGCAGATTGGGCATCCTGCCCTACCACAAGACGTTCGGTTTGTGGATTCTTTATTACACTTGGTGGAAGTCCCTTGGCATGGAAATCGAAGAAACAAAGTACTGTTTCTTTGTCGTCAGCTGAAGCTGAGTACAGGTCCCTTAGGCGCATCACCACAGAGATAGCTTGGCTTACCAGATTGCTTAATGAGTTGGGTTTAGATGCTATTGAACCTGTTGCTTTGCATTGTGACAATAAGGTGGCAGTTTATATAGCGAAGAATCCGGCATTTCACGAGCGGATGAAGCATATTGACCTAGATTGTCATTATGTACGGGAGAAGCTACAACAGGGTTTGATCTCAGTTAACCATATTTCCTCTCAAAAACAGCTTGCTGATTCTTTAACCAAAATTCTACCGGGTCATCACTACCTACAGTTGTTTCCCAGCTTCAGTCTACAGAAGATTGAAGGTTTACCTTCTTCCTACAATCCAGACCTCGATCAATCTACGGCTCAGGATTGAGGGGGCGTATTGGGTTTGTCACTCATTCAGTTAATTACTATCAGAGTTAGATACGACATTATGTTAGTATTCTAGCTTTAATACGATGCGTTTAGTGTTTTCTCTTCTCTTCTTTTCATATAAATACTGTATGCTTTCTGTTTCATTTTAAGGAGCGAGAAAATAGACATTCTTTTTCTCCTTTGAGCTCTACGCTCTCTATGTATCAATCAATAAGAAATCTCAAAGTCTTTGTCGATCGCTTCCACTTCCTAAAAAATAAAACCACATTTCTATATTTTCTACTCCTTTAATTCAAACCTTGTGGGAGTAACACACATTCGCATATTATAGCTCTATCCGCTGTCAAAATTTCCATAGACCAGGTCATCTCCGAACCACATAAATGTTTGTACATCCCCTCGCCATGTTCCTCGCGCATTTGTAATGTAGACACTATATTGACATCCCAGTACAAATAATATTTTTGAAAATTAAGCATCCCAATACAAATTATTGATCAAGTATCAAAGCAAGCAAATAAGAACTTATTAAATAAGGGAACTGAACTATATATAACTTCAACTGTTAATCTGATGTCATGTAAGTTCGAGGATTTACTTCGCCTTAGGCTCTAACATAGTACAAAGGCTCAAATCACATCTATAAACATTTGTATTATATCTAGCTGATAAGATGCAACACTGGCTGGGCTTTATAACACAGTTTAAGAATAATCTGAATTGGCAGAAGCTTGAAGCATGCATCACCATCATGAGATTCTCCTTAACTATAGTGATACGGTACTCAATGTCTCAACTTCAAGGGAAAATGGTCAAAGATAAAATAAGATGATACCATCACTTTCTGCTTTCATAGCAAGTGCAATGTCTCAAGAGTAATCCTGAATTAGCCAATATGCTCACACCATGGCGGATAACATCATCTGCTGAATGAACTCTGCCTTCTGCATTCTATCCTCATAGTCTTCTCTTCTCAACTCTATCAAATTGGAGCTGCAACATGAAGGAAAGAACATTAATACCACAAGAAAAGAAACCAATATCTGTACAGCACCACAATGTGTACCAAGATGGCAAAGATTTGAAAGCAACAAGAAGCTCTAAGTTGATTGCTAGGTGATGAAGATATCTCAACAACAGAATCGTCTTTATCAAAGAAGGATTTAGTCACTCTTCAGTCTGATAAGTTTTCTAAGCAGGTTAATTATAATTGGTATCACTGCATCAAAGAATCAAATTTACAGGAAAAGAAATGTACCCTACCTTTCTGTGTTGGAAATAGTCGCTGCCTTCTCTTGGGGTATATCAGGTTTAGGGTCTGAATATGACACACTGCAGAGAAATGGAGCGAGAAGAGGATCTGGTGAAAAATCTTGTATATTTCCAGCTCCAGCTTTAGCAGCCAAACTGTAGAATGAGCGTAGATCTTCTATATTGTTGCGCCAGAAGGTAGACTTGTCTGATTTCCTTCTATTCTGAAGTAGAACAATGAAACAGACCCAAAATCATGACACGGCAAGATTTCTTAACAAGTCCCTCCATCCAAATATATGATTCTTCGTGCTTACGGGCTTAGACAATATCTGCGTTGCTATGAATGGTAAGGTAAAGACTTGGTAATTACCTTTAATGAACTCCCGTGATGCATCCTGAAATGAGTAGCCACGTCCTTCCCAAGATTCATTGCGCAGACCGGACAAACCTAAAATTAGACAGCAATCAATAAATGGTGAAAAAGCTATACAATTGGGACTTTGTAAGAAGATCTGACACATATGACAAATTCAGTGTATGAAAATCAACTGTTGACCCGAAACTCCGAATCATAATTTCAACCCCATCCCACAGTTCAAATTATACTATGACTAGTGAAAGATATCCTAATGAATTTGATTCAAAACACCTACAGAAAAAATTAAGTGAATAGCATTGGCCACAGCTGTTTGAGCAATGGCTAGACCATTAATTCCACAATGGTCTTGTTATTCCCAATTGTTCTGAGTAGCCAATATTAATACTGTAAATATAGATATGATTGATTGAGTTCTTTCATGAGGGAACAATTACATGATTAACCAGACAAGAGAGAGAGGGGAAACCAACCGCATCCTTGACATCAAAGCAGTGCTCTTCTTGAAGATGGCTACAAAGCAGAGTGAGGTCGGTATCAATGTAACAGAACGGGCAGGTCACATAAGTTCTTGCATCTTCGTGTACCTCCGTAGTATCATCCAATGCCAAATGGCTCTCTTCCAAAACAAACAAAGAATCACGGAATGTTTTCAGTCTACAGTACGCCACACCACAGACAGGTGAGCTACGCCAAAAAGGAAGAATCTGAACTTCGTAAGATTCGACCAACTATTAATTTCATACCCTATCACTGTTTTGCAGGTGAAAATTAGGAATCTCCCATTTAATTTAAATACCCATTTAAGATTCCAGTCTCCCTTTTCAGCTTTTTACCTCTCTTTTTCCCTTTTGCGCGTGGTGGGGGTGGGATTTAGGGCGGATGTTGATTTCTAGGAGATCAAATTACAAGTACCCAACAAATTCAATCCCCATAAATTAAAATTGGCGGAGGAAAGGAAAAGGGGATTACCAGCGCTGATATGTTTGGCTGAAAGGAAAGCAGAAAGATGCTTAGCCGAGTGGATCTTTGAAGCCAAATAGTCCGCATCCATTTTTGCTCCTTTATGCATAACTAATTTTTCGGTCTGTCTGTATCTCTGTCACTTTCTGCTCCTCTCTCTCCCAGCCTCGCCTCAATGAAGTATCAAGCCTAACGAATTTGGGGACGACGACGATCTCCCAACAACCCACAAAATGACGAGAAGATGGGCTTAAAATCTCAGGTCAGGCAGAAGCAGTCAGGCTACTTCACTCTGCGCTCTCTTTGGAATTGGGAGGAAGAAGAAGGTGGGTCAGAACCGAGTCAGCTCCTCTGTATCGTGTGATGAGAAACGATTTCGCGGCAGAAGTAGAAATGAAAAAGGCAGGGTGAAGGAGGAAAAGGACCCGCAAAAAGGCAGTTGCAGCGGATGACTGACGCGTGGCAATTTTACTTCACCACCCTCCTTCCTCTGCATGTGGTGTCCCTGCAATCAAATCGACCTTAAAGTGCGTTACAGACTAACAGTAGAGTGGTGGTTTTTTGCTTTCATACGGGCACTCTGGGTTTCTTGTCTTCTTCTGTGTATTTCCTGTGCTCTACATTCCTTTTCCGAGATCGAACTGAAAGCGAGAGCTACTGTTTTCGTGCAAAATAGACTCGAGTAAAGCTTATGATAGACTGAGTGAGTTGGGAATTCCTTGACAAAATAATCCGAGTCATGGGTTTCCCCGATGTTTCAAGAATTATGTGATGAACCGTGTTACTACAGTGAAGGGCTCTATTATAGTGAATGGTACTCCGGGGAGATGTTTCACTTAAAAGAGAGGTATTAGGCAGGGAGACCCCATTTCCCCTTTCCTGTTTATTATTGCCCAAGAAACTTTAATCAGAACCCTTAACAATGTCATGACAGACCTTACTTATGAAGGGATCCAGCTTGCAAACAATGCCCCCCCCCATTTCTCATTTGGCTTTTGCAGATGATATAATTTTCTATGGGAAAGCAAACTCTTCAAACATCCAAACCTTAGCCAATATCCTTAACTCCTTTCTTGTAGCTTCTGGCCACCAAATTAACCAAGAAAAATCTGAATTTGTCTTCAGTAAAAAATTCCTCAACAGATGAAAGATAGCCTTTCAGGGATCCTAAATGTCCATCAAGTCAAATCTTTCTCTAAATACCTTGGTCTCCCTATTAAAGTGGGAAGAAACAAAAAAGAGACATTTAGCTACCTTCTTGATTCCATTAAAAAAAAGTACATTGTTGGAATAGGCCTGTTTCTCATGCTGCCAGATCCATTCTTATCATGAGTGTTCTCCAAGCTATCCCCACCTTTACTATGTCTTTGTTTAAATTGCCAATTGGGATCATTGAGAAGATTAATGCTATGTGTGCGCAGTTTTGGTGGTCGGGCTCTGAAAAAAGAAAACCATGCATTGGAAAAAATAGGATGCAGTGTGTGATGATTTTGATCAAGGTGGGTTGGGCTTCAGGCAAATTGAAGCTTTCTGTTGGAGAAATATGTGACTACTTCTACCACTTAGGCAGTGTACCTATCGTTTTGCGGAATAGTGGAATTGTGGGGTTGTCGAACTCTTGGGGACCTTGCTGTGGTTTAACTGATAGTGTAAATTAAATGAGAATTCTAATTAGACTATTGAATAGAAACTTATCACTTTTTTTAGGGAAATTGTGGTTTAACACTTAATGTAAACAAAACAGTAAAAAGAACAATTAATCAAAACAGAATAATAATAACAGCGGTTTATAAAACTCTTTTGTTTTTAGGAAGCACCCTGAGTTGTTCTGCTCACCTATTTCATCCAATTATATTAATATAAACTTTCCCACTTTAACAATAAACTCAGGAATCTTAATTAGTTCATTGACCGGTCCTTGTACAATAAACCCTAATTAACTTAAACAACAAGCCGCAATCCTTGCCCAAGTTATTATAAATTAATTGCTTTATTATTAATTCCTATTGGAGACAGATTAACCTATAGGCGAGACACGCTTCTAGTCGTTAACCTGATTTGACTTCTTTTGTCTAGAACCTTGTCTTAGCACCGCATTTTGACAAGAGAACTACAAATATCACTTTAATAATTGGCTTGAAGATTAAAGCGCATTAAGGACAAGAATCAAAATATTGCTTAAATAGATTATAGTGGAAAGTCTACATAACATAATTATACAAAATAGGCTTCACTAGTAGAAAAAAGATTTTAAATGACGCACTTTAAACCACGGTTAATCTCATAACCGTCATTTAAAACTTTTATACCATGATTATTAGCATAACCGTCACAAAAAGTGTCGGCGAGAGATTTTATACCACGGTTCCACGCAGAACCGTCGTATATAGCGCATTTTATACCACGGTTCTGACGGAACCGTCATATATAGTTTGACGCGTTGTATTATATACCACGGTTCTGGTTGGAACCGTCATATATAGTTTGACGTGTTGTATTTTAAACCACGGTTTTGTCACAACCGTCGTTTTTAGTCATGGTCAAACAACTTTAAATGACGGTTTCTTGGTAGAACCGTGGTATATAGTCTAAGCGAGAATTCAAATTTTCGGCGAAAATTAACGCGACTCTTTCTCTTTCTCCTATTATATATATTTCTCCTCATTGTTTTACAACCCAACACTGTCGAACAAGGAATATGCTCTGCAACTCTTCTCTTCTTCTTCTTCAACTCGCGGCCGGTAATTTTTGCAACCCCCGGCTAACACGCTCTTCGCCATACTGGAAAACAAGGAACATGCTGCGCCTCTCTGTTTTTTCACGGTAATTTTTGCAACCCACACTAGCGAACAAGGAGCATATGCTCTGCGCTTCTTCTTCTATAATTTTTTGCAACCCTAACCGGCGAACAGCTCCGCCCTCTCCCATTCTCTTTCACGGTAATTTTGCAACCTACCGATGAACAACGAACAATGTGACTTATTTAGCAACCCTAATACACAAACAAGGAACATACATGTTTTGGCCTCTTCATTCTCTTATGTCTGCGCTCTCTGTTGAGTTACCATTGAAGGCGGCGCCAAATCGCCGGCGAACTGGAAAAAAGTTTACAGACTATAAACCACGGTTTTATATATAACCGTGGATTATTCTTGATTTGTATACATTTTATACCACGGTTCTAAGTAAAACCGTCATTTATAACGCACTTTATACCACGGTTCAGACTCCCAACCGTGGTATAAAGTCAATGAATATTCGCGGGAGAACGGGTCTTAAACGACGGTTTTACTTAGAACCGTGGTATTTTCGCTTACTTTAAACGACGGTTATGAACCGTCGTTTATCGCTATTTGTAAATATACGACGCGAGTATAAACCACGGTTCCTAACCGTGGTATATAGGCAAAATAACCGTGGTTAAAAACATTTTTTCTACTAGTGCTTGCTTCCCAACCAGGGAGGCTAAGTTTATTACTCACACATAATTATAAAAACAGACATAACAAATAAGATAGACATTAAAACAGAGTAGAGTTTAAGGAGAGAAAGAACTCTATTGGGGAGAGTTATTTCACTTCTGGACTTACCTCCGTGATTATGCCGACCTTAAAACAATAATAAACAGGTAAAACGAAGAATAACGAACAAACAGGCAAAATGTAACACCCCATCCAACAACAAACACATAACAACAATCTGCAGTGGAAACTCAACTCATCACATTACTTATTTCAATGGTGTTACACGCCGTTAACCACCCACGTGGCTAACAAGGCTAATACATGTACTTTGTATCGGTCTGATGGACTAGACTCCCGAGCAACTACACGTAACATTGCTTCCCTTAACAACAACCCATATACTTATTACATTCCAACCGTACCGAGTATTTACAAACTAATGCCGATAACAATTTCGGTCTTACTACGCCTACAATGCTTACGCCATTTAAATGGCTACCCATGTATAAACATCTACCCCGTCCTACTCTCGAACGGCTTCCAGCTCCTTGTACCTGAAATAGAAAAGGAGAGAAAGGGTGGCCCCCAAAGGGCTCAACACCTTTGCTGGTATGGTATGGTAATCCCGCAGCCCACATGCTACCGGGCCACGCACAACTAATTGTCGTTAGCATGCGGTTGATTATATTTAAATCATGCATACAAGCCATAAACATACAACACATAACATTTCGCCTCAATGGGCTCAACCTATAACCAACACATCCACACTTAACAAATCATCCAATGATTCCTTTAACCCTAGAGTGGCTCTCCTCTAAAACGGAGCTACTTCCTTAATGAACGACATGTATCCACTAATCGGGTTATCCTTAAACGCCTCTTGTCATAACTGGGATTCATTTCCATGATCCACACACTCCATAACCTACAACACATCTCATTCCTCACATAACAAACATAACCAAACCTTTCTTGTTTCGGCGCACACCTGATAACATGTATTCATTTTAGGCACCTAACGTATACATATCATAGCATAGGAAGGGAAATTGCCTAGCACAATATCAACACAAACACCATAAGATCAGTTCACACAAGGAACCTTCCACCATAGTTAGTATATATATAGTGAGCCTAGAGATTGTTGTCAATCTCATGCTAAGCTCGTTACCAACCTCGTTACCGTCCAGTTATATCGAACGGTTAACTTAAACCCAAGGTGTGTCGGATATAGTAATCCCAAGCACACCGAAATAACATTCGTATGCCCCTGTGGCCCGACGTGAGTCAGTAATTAGCTTTGGATAAGCTAAGGGAAGGTAGAAACCAAATTGGAATACCACCTATACATACACCAAGAGAGCCGAACCGGATATGACATCGACTCCCGTCCATCACACGCGTGGCCGGAACAACCGGACTCCTCACCCCCCATTAGTACATATACACTTAAAATAAGTAGTTAGAGATCCATTATGGAGCCTACCACATCCACACACCATACGGTATCATAACCGAGTTAAGCACACAAGGGAGGTTCACACACTTGCATACAACAACAATATCCAACTAACTCACACATAGCCGTGGTTAGCACGTTCCCAAGGTTTGGGCCGTCAACTCCGAATACCGATCACTCATGTGTTCCTAGTTTTGGTTAGCTAAGGTTTAACACATATTTGAGGTTAAATGGTATCGGAGGCCAAATTCGCCACATAAATGAATTACTATAAACTCATTACATGTTTTGATCTTACAAGGTGGCAAACACTCAGAAAAACATATTGGCATACAACCGGTGTAATCCGGTAGGACACAGGTTGCAAGAAAACCATACCTGTCACCGGAGTCCACTCTACCACGTCCACTTATGTTCCTCGAGCAATTCTCGAACAACTGATAACATCACATGTGTTTTTATTAACATCGGGGTTTGCTTGATTATTTAATGTCTAATGCTTAACTTTCCCCGTTAACTTAGTTACATAACTTTACATTTTAACTTGTTTTACTTTTACATTTTGATACAACTTTTCACCCACTTAATTGCCATTTAAAACTCACCTAACATGTCCTTAACAACCTTATAACATCATTACCTATCAATCCCCATCATTACATATCATTTCATAACCTTAAACCATGTTTTTGGTCCGACCGGACTTGCCGACCGGACTTGTCCATGTCCGGTCGATTCCAGAACACATTTCCGCCAAAATTTTCTACTCCGACCGACCTTGTAAGTCCGGTCCTATGTCCGGTCCATTCCAGAAACTAATTCTCGCAGGGTAAACTGGGCCCGACCGAACTTGCAAGTCCGGTCGCAAGTCCGGTCTGCCCCAGATCTTTGTTTTCCTTTTTACATTCAACTCCAAACTTCACCCCATATATCCAGTATACCCTAACCTCATTTGGGCACTTCAAACACACCTTAAGATATACTTAAACACTCACAAAACTCTTTTTCTAATTCCTTAAACCTTTACTTATATCTTCACAAAATTTCTAACACTTACAATGTTTTCTCCTAGTTTTACAAGTGGTGTTTCATCCTTAATAACCTTTATACCAAAGTGTTTCCTCACCATCATAACATCATCTCCCAAGCATCTTCTCTTACTAACCAAATCTTCTCTTTCACAACTCCTTAAAGTTCCTTTCTCAAAACCTTATCTATACATTATTCCCACCTTGCACATCACATAACCTAAACCTTAAACAAACTTCTTCCAAGACTTAAATACATCTCAAAACACACATTGAATTCCTAGAACTTCCAAGATAACACCTAAATCCTTGCATCACTCTAAATCACCTTAATACTTGTTTTCTTCTCAAGTAAACATTTATTCACCTTTAACACTTCCTAGTTCATCAAAACCATTTAAAACACTTAGATCTTCTTACACATTTTCCCAAATTTGGCCATAGCTTCTCTTGTATATACTCACATCCAACCACTTAGGTTTTTACCTTATTTCATTCAAGAACACCTAAAATCCATCAAACACATTTTTATACACAAGACTTCACACATTTAGCACTACATCACAATATAGTGCATAACTTAAATTGCTTGGCACTTAGGCCCTTAAACAACATGGCTCTTAGGCCCTTAAATGCATAAACCTTAAACACTGAATCTCCACAATATATAAGCCTTTGACCTGCAATTACACACACCAAGACATATGTTCCTTACTAGTCTCCTTGAGAAACACCTTACTAGTCATTCACCATTGCTCTTTAGGTATTTTAACAAGCATTATAAGCTTATTTCTCCTAAGGCATTAAACCACATTAAGATAGCATATTACCTCTTTTTCCTCCCAAATTTCTTTCTTGTTTCCTTACAAAACCGGTAAGGCATTTGGTTCCTTGCCAACTACTAAACATTATACAAACAACATAATGAGTATTCAAGCTTTAAGCTAATCTCATTGTAAACCCTAGGTTTACATTATTTCAAAACATTAATGTAGTTGTTTTACCTTAATCTTTGAAGGGTGTTTGAATATCTATGAAGAGAGGACTCCACCTAGTCCTTGAAAGATTCAAATGGAGCTAGAACAAAGCAACACAAGGAGCTCCATCAATGAATATTTTCGGTCAATGACAAAACATGGAGGAAACTTGATTTTTCTTTGAGATTCCTTACCTAGAAGCAAAGGAGATCAATAATATGTGGAAAGACAAGCTCAAGCCCCATCAATGGTGGAACTCCATGGCACCGAAATGGTAATCTTGAAATTTTGAGAAGATAGGAATGAAGAGCTTGATGAGAGGAAGAGAATGGTGGTGTTTGTTTTTGATTTGGTTAAGTGAGCTATGTTTTACAAGGGTTCAAAGGTGGACTTCCATGGTGGTGGTGCTGTATGAACGTGAGAACAGAGAGAAGAGAGGTAGAAGAGAGCTTGGATACGTGGGGAAATGAAGAAGGAAATGAAAGAATGAGATAAGTTTTGCTTTTTGGAAGATATTTGTACTTAAAAAGCAAATAGTACTTAAGTTAGTCATTCTTTATTTCCTTAGCATGTTAACAAGGGTGGTGAGTCACCACACCTTAAAACGGCCCCCAATAGTACCTAGGGGTATTTTAGACTTTATTAATCAATTGTCTCACTTATAGTAACATATGTTACAAACTAGCTTATAAAAATCACTATTCACAAAAACAAGGCACATAGAAGTGAAATTTTTGATTTCCCATGGATATAGACTTCCAAATGTGATACTATATAGTACACATGTTAATTAAAGAGTAATGATGGACATTTAGCCATTCAAAACTCATTTACAAGACAATTTTTCAAAAACGTGCTTTAAGACTCCTTAAAGCACATTTTGCGTTTTAACTTGTTTTCAAGCTTGGTTTTCTTTAGTAATTGATTTAATATGTTCATTAACATATAAATAAGGCATAGGTATGACCATTAGGTCTTATACACATTTATCCCAAGCTTAGAGCACATTTTAGCCCATATTGACCTTAAGGTATTTATTTGTGTTTTGTTTGGTTTCATTGTCTACCAAAGTTTCCTAAGGACTTAATTAGCCTTATAAAGTCATAATTAAACATTATCAAGTCTTGGTAGGCTCTTTGGGTCCTAGCCAAGTTCACTCCAAGCTTAGAGCATGTTTTTGCTCAAACCGTGTCTTAGTGTTTTATTGTGTTTTACCATGGTTTAAATGGTTCATTTATGTTTCTAAGGCACTTTTAGCCTTTAAATACCATAGTTTAACATTTACACAACATACCAAGGTTGGGGTATTTCAATCTACCCCCCTTAAAAGAACTTCGTCCTCGAAGTTCACATTTCCTCGCATCATTGGATTAGAATACGGGAATTACTTATAGCCATAAAACTTCCATTACCAACCATCCTTTACATCCAACCTCGGACTTAATGGTCCGGGCAACATATCCACATTATACATAAAATATCATATTCTCATGGTAACCTCGGACTTAATGGTCCGGGTACCTTCACCACACTCGCACTTATACCATATCCCTCAGACTCTTAGGTCTGGGTGACATAACCACATTTAGACACATAGGTCTATGTAACACAACACATTTAGACTCATAGGTCTTGATAGCATACACTTTAGGAGATCAAAGTCAAATAACCTTTATCACACATACCAAACAACATGTCATAGCATGTATATCCAACAGAAATACCTTTTCCATCTCTCCATGGGTTCGAATCCCACGTTGAGTACATATACACTGTGATCCCGCAGAACCCGGTCGCGATGGACACCTTCTGGTCCCCGTTCCTTTGGGAGGTCAAAACATTCACTTAATTTTTAACATATATACTTCTCATGTCACCGGTCCGAAGACAAAGGCTCATACGTCCTCAGCTCGTGAGCAAGTACTAAAAATATTCTTTACTAGGTTAAGTATATAAGAGAATCCTTTATTCAAAATATTACTCGTCTGTTTTGGAAATACTCATTGAAAATCCTTTTTGAAAACACAACACAACTCCAAGTCCAGTTTATGCTCTTTGCATCTTTCTTAACGTGGTTGTTTGTGACCACTTACAGGGAGCTTCAAGAGTCATCCAACCCTGATGTGATCAGCATCAGTGTTGAACTATCTTTCCACCCCAATTTGTGTTCGGCTTCCCTTGATCTCATGATAATCAAGTTTCACCTCCCACTTCTTTTTCAACCAACAACTAATTCAAGCATATCCCATTTTCTATCTTTGAATCCTTCTAGTCATAATCATAACATCTCCAAGGGATAGAACTCCGTCTATCAATCATCATCCAAATCCAACTTAATTCAAGTTACCTAGGGAATTTAATTCTCACTAGGTTCTATGTCGGTCTCATAACCCTTCATAAATCACAACATTGTATATATATACATATATCTTTTATCAAAATACAATACATGGTTTACATTTATGCACCATCGGGGTTTTAGTTCCCCGGGAGTTTCTTTACTCCCTTCCACTTGTACTCTCACACACCACTGTTAACAAAATAAACACACTTCCCACAATGGTATTCGCCTCTTCTGTGCGCAATTACCACAATTTACCCACAATCAAATGCGTATGTTTATATAACACACGCGCCAACCATCATAACAAATCATTTTGTGCTATGCACAACCCCATTCACGTACACTTGTATGGTAAAACACACTAAGTGGTTTTACGCCCACGTAATCAATCACTGAGCACTAGCTTAAAATGTTCTGCCGTCGTGAAGTGTTTTAACTTCCACGCGGTCTATTACACAATGGATTCTGATTAGAGGATCTTAACCATATTGGCGGTTTAGTCCCTAAACCAAGAATTCGCATTGGAGTTGTAACTCATAACCGGTTTCAGTCCTGGCCTGTGAGGCTTTTAGGCATTGATAACTAGTCATCCATTCATATTCACAATGTATACCCGGTACCTGACGCATGGGCTCACTGGCCTCTGTTGCGCAACCCTGATAATTATAGAGCTAGTTTGCCCCATTCGTTACTGTTAATGTATTGTACATCTCCAATGTATTACCCTTATCTTGGGAAGAATGGTTTCTCAACCGACGCATGGTATCTCTTACCCTGAGCGAATTCGGTGAGTTTCACGATTTTCCATCCACTTCTCCAATAGCTTACAGCGTAAACTACTATGTAATTCACAATGATTGACTTGCTTCTACCGACTTACTGTCGGTTGAGATTGAGCTACTACCTAGTGTGTAGTGCTCTCTCATCTATTTACAACATTTGGGGTATATTCCATACCGATATTTGGCAGTTAGTGCTACCGTAGTCACTTACTGTTAATCATGTCTCCACATTTGGTTGTGTACAGGTACTCTTTTATTGGTGCGGCCTTGCATTTCCTATGCATCGGCCATTATAACATTATTCCTCCATAATTACCATGCTTCTGATCCCTAGCTATCCCACTTGATCATTACTGCTCAAGTGCAATACCAAAACACTCAGTCATACAGAGTGCAGAGGCGTAAACTCTTGACAGTAAATCTCTCATGCGATTGCGATAGGAATTTACACTGTGTTTTACTGAAATTCTCATCACATAATACTTGTCCGGTTTACTGTTCGGTTCGTTTGCTATCATTTACTGTTGTATCTCCACTGGGGTTAACTCACAACTCGCTTATTTGTCATACCATCACTAGCAATACTTATACAACGGTCGCTTATTGCACACCGTATCCTCTTTCATTATATAGCATCAACTTATACTGTATCCGCTATTATATTAGCTTCCGCTATTACGCTGGGTTTATCTGGCCACTTATTTGGCTGATTTTTGAATATACTATATTTTTATATATTTTTTTTTGAGTCTTTATGTTTTCTTGAGCGTTGTTCGCTACACATTTAGCTTCACACACCTATGGTGATTGCTATCAGGCTTATTACTCTTCCTGTGTACACAACTGGTACGAGCACTTCCTTTCGTGTTATTTTATTCAAATCACCCTGGGGTAATAACAACGTGGTCCATCCTCCACATATTTCTTGAACTTGATTCACATAACTACCGCTTCTGCGGTCTCACAATATCGAGAGGCATCCCCACTCTTAATGCAGTGGTTCGCTTACCACTTTATCCACTTATACAACATAAACTTCTACAATCAATCAAATTTATATAACATATCTTGCTTATGGCTTATAAGCCTTATTTGCCTTGAGCTGGGCTCATTGTAGGCTGTCCACACATATGTACTTCTCTGTACAACATTACATGTTTAGAGGTTGTAGTGGGCTCCATGACAAGGTCGTTGCATTCCGTTTCCTTTCATGGGATGCCCCTTAGGTTTGTCAGTCCGTCTCCTGACAACTTATGTCTAAACTGGGTGTTAATTTCAACCCTTGTGTTTCTGTCATGTCATTTTGTGCAACAATTATTGATGCGAACACCCTTTAAGGATTGCTCCTGGGTGTTGCTACTGGTATATTCAGTTAGCCACGCCGTTTGCGTTCTTCACTGGTTATTATTTTCTTCTGTGAAGGTCGTCATTTCCTAATAATGTAGGTACTCATTCTGGGAATTTCATCCCGTCCATTGCACTTTACTGTGTCCACACTAGGCATCTGCCTTGCCCTGCTTTCCAGCTATCATGTTAATCCCTGGGGATCCTTAAGTCATATAAGCTGTCTTTACATTCAGTTAGTGCACTTCGCACCTCCTGACTCTT
Organism: Limonium bicolor; assembly: GCA_023374045.1. Taxonomy (NCBI): domain Eukaryota; kingdom Viridiplantae; phylum Streptophyta; class Magnoliopsida; order Caryophyllales; family Plumbaginaceae; genus Limonium; species Limonium bicolor. The sequence continues at coordinate 72,736,566 of CM041783.1, forward strand.
AAACATTTCCTTGAAAGGAATTCACTAATTCCTTTAGTTTCGTTAACTTAACTGAGTTCCTTAACTTCAACCATTCCTTGTAATCTCCAGCTCTCGTTTGATTTATACTGCTGACCGTAGACGGAGTCGACTACTTCCCGTGTTTCGGACTCTACTCGTATACATATATGGGGTATCATACTGATACATTACTACTTACCCAACTAACCTATAAGTAGGTCTGTCAGGCCCACATGCTCCTATCGGAGTGCGGTCGTCCCACAACACAGTTGGTACACTTGTAGTGTCCGTCACACGCCTAGGTGAAGTATTCTGTTGTCAACTCCCTTATTTGTCCCGTGACAATATTGCTTCCCGCAACTTTTTTTGTTTGTTTTTTTATTTAAAAAAAAACAAAAAAAAAAAAAAAAAATCGAGGGAAGGTTTATCCACTGTTGTATCCTTGTCAATTGCCCCTGGTTTCACTGGTTTGGTTTAAAAGAAGGTTGGAAAGAAGTGTTGGTTTGAAAGAAAATCTGGTTTTGAAAAGAAAGGGTTTGAATAAATTTGGGTTTGAAAGAAAATTTTCATGGTTTCACAACATCTTCTTACCTTAGCCAAGTCTAGCTTCTTGCTGACTGGTGTGTTTCCAATTGCAGAGGTTAGGCTAACAGGCCCTTCCACTGTCATGACAATCACATTTAACTTTATGGTACTTTTCCAAGTACTTGTAGTGGTTATAAATTTCCCGAACAGCCCTGTTATAGCAGCACTTGCTATAGTAAGTGCGCCATGCTAACTGACTATCGGTTTAACACATACCGATTGTGGTATTGTTTTGACCCATATTGTCATCAGTGGCCTTATTTGCCCTCACTGATCTTACTCTCTTGATAATAACTCCTCTAGGTGACTTCTCACAGTCTTCGCATGATAATTATCAACTAGGGTGTTTCCCATTCTGGAGACCCCTTTTACTTAATATTGTATCCTCTTGTAGCCCGTTCCACGTACTTGTCGTGGTTGCTGAGACTTGTCTCTTGTTTGGGCACTACGTTGTAGTTCCTTTGTCGGTTGATATACCGTTGGTGTATTATTTATCAACTGTGGTCCCGTAGACACTCGTCTCGGGTTTTATTAATCCATTTCTTGCCTGTTGCACGGTTGGTGCGTTGCAAGCTGGTTGTTCTCGACTGCTCAGCATGTCACCCAGGTTGCCGGAAATTCTATTCTTCTGTACACTGATTCTTCGCTCTTCGCTATGAAATGCGGTTAACACTGTTTAGATGGGGACCGTCTCCGGGATTCCCAGTTTTCGGGATCTACCGTATGACAGGTTCTCCGTACCCTAAAGGTATTTAATAACAGCCAGATCGGGTATTCCCGAGTATGAGAGTGGACTTCCATCTCTCTGGCGTTGTTTCCCAAGTTATATACAGGGATTGTGGAGGGTGGGATGGATATAGTAGGTTTCCAGTATTCACTGGTAGTTCCTTACTAGCATATCTCTCACGCTATCACTCAACCCTTAACCCAAAGTACCTAAATCCTAACTCGGTACTTCCTAAGCTCGGTAATTCAGTCATCAGAGCGATACTTCGCTCTGATACCACTTTTTGTAACACCCCATCCAACAAAACACATAACAACAATCTGCAGCGGAAACTCAACTCATCACATTACTTATTTCAATGGTGTTACACGCCGTTAACCACCCACGTGGCTAACAAGGCTAATACATGTACTTTGTATCGGTCTGATGGACTAGACTCCCGAGCAACTACACGTAACATTCTTCCCTTAACAACATCATATACTTATTACATTCCACCGTACCGAGTATTTACAAACTATGCCGATAACAATTCGGTCTTACTACGCTACAATGCTTACGCCATTTAAATGGCTACCCATGTATAAATCTACCCCGTCCTACTCTCGAACGGCTTCCAGCTCCTTGTACCTGAAATAGAAAAGGAGAGAAAGGGTGGCCCCCAAGGGGCTCAGCACCTTTGCTGGTATGGTAATCCCGCAGCCCACATGCTACCGGGCCACGCACAACTAATTGTCGTCTTAGCATGCGTTGATTATATTTAAATCATGCATACAAGCCATAAACATACAACACATAACATTTCGCCTCAATGGGCTCAACCTATAACCAACACATCCACACTTAACAAACATCCAATGATTCCTTAACCCTAGAGTGGCTCTCCTCTAAACGGAGCTACTTCCTTAATGAACGACACGTACCACTAATCGGGTTATCCTTAAACGCCTCTTGTCATAACTGGGATTCATTTCCATGATCCACACACTCCATATCCTACAACACATCTCATTCCTCACATAACAAACATAACCAAACCTTTCTTGTTTCGGCGCACACCTGATAACATCGTATTCATTTTAGGCACCTAACGTATACATATCATAGCATAGGAAGGGAAATTGCCTAGCACAATATCAACACAAACACCATAAGATCGTTCACACAAGGAACCTTCCACCATAGTTAGTATATATATAGTGAGCCTAGAGATTGTTGTCAATCTCATGCTAAGCTCGTTACCAACCTCGTTACCGTCCAGTTATATCGAACGGTTAACTTAAACCCAAGGTGTGTCGGATATAGTAATCCCAAGCACACCGAAATAACATTCGTATGCCCCTGTGGCCCGACGTGAGTCAGTAATTAGCTTTGGATAAGCTAAGGGAAGGTAGAAACCAAATTGGAATACCACCTATACATACACCAAGAGAGCCGAACCGGATATGACATCGACTCCCGTCCATCACACGCGTGGCCGGAACAACCGGACTCCTCACCCCCCATTAGTACATATACACTTATAAATAAGTAGTTAGAGATCCATTATGGAGCCTACCACATCCACACACCATACGGTATCATAACCGAGTTAAGCACACAAGGGAGGTTCACACACTTGCATACAACAACAATATCCAACTAACTCACACATAGCCGTGGTTAGCACGTTCCCAAGGTTTGGGCCGTCAACTCCGAATACCGATCACTCATGTGTTCCTAGTTTTGGTTAGCTAAGGTTTAACACATATTTGAGGTTAAATGGTATCGGAGGCCAAATTCGCCACATAAATGAATTACTATAAACTCATTACATGTTTTGATCTTACAAGGTGGCAAACACTCAGAAAACATATTGGCATACAAGCCGGTGTAATCCGGTAGGACACAGGTTGCAAGAAAACCATACCTGTCACCGGAGTCCACTCTACCACGTCCACTTATTTCCTCGAGCAATTCTCGAACAACTGATAACATCACATGTGTTTTTATTAACATCGGGGTTTGCTTGATTATTTAATGTCTAATGCTTAACTTTCCCCGTTAACTTAGTTACATAACTTTACATTTTAACTTGTTTTACTTTTACATTTTGATACAACTTTTCACCCACTTAATTGCCATTTAAAACTCACCTAACATGTCCTTAACAACCTTATAACATCATTACCTATCAATCCCCATCATTACATATCATTTCATAACCTTAAACCATGTTTTTGGTCCGACCGGACTTGTCCATGTCCGGTCGATTCCAGAACACATTTCCGCCAAAATTTTCTACTCCGACCGACCTTGTAAGTCCGGTCCTATGTCCGGTCCATTCCAGAAACTAATTCTCGCAGGGTAAACTGGGCCCGACCGAACTTGCAAGTCCGGTCGCAAGTCCGGTCTGCCCCAGATCTTTGTTTTCCTTTTTACATTCAACTCCAAACTTCACCCCATATATCCTAGTATACCCTAACCTCATTTGGGCACTTCAAACACACCTTAAGATATCCTTAAACACTCACAAAACTCTTTTTCTAATTCCTTAAACCTTTACTTATATCTTCACAAAATTTCTAACACTTACAATGTTTTCTCCTAGTTTTACAAGTGGTGTTTCATCCTTAATAACCTTTATACCAAAGTGTTTCCTCACCATCATAACATCATCTCCCAAGCATCTTCTCTTACTAACCAAATCTTCTCTTTCACAACTCCTTAAAGTTCCTTTCTCAAAACCTTATCTATACATTATTCCCACCTTGCACATCACATAACCTAAACCTTAAACAAACTTCTTCAAGACTTAATACATCTCAAAACACACATTGAATTCCTAGAACTTCCAAGATAACACCTAAATCCTTGCATCACTCTAAATCACCTTAATACTTGTTTTCTTCTCAAGTAAACATTTATTCACCTTTAACACTTCCTAGTTCATCAAAACCATTTAAAACACTTAGATCTTCTTACACATTTTCCCAAATTTGGCCATAGCTTCTCTTGTATATACTCACATCCAACCACTTAGGTTTTTACCTTATTTCATTCAAGAACACCTAAAATCCATCAAACACATTTTTTACACAAGACTTCACACATTTAGCACTACATCACAATATAGTGCATAACTTAAATTGCTTGGCACTTAGGCCCTTAAACATGGCTCTTAGGCCCTTAAACTGCATAAACCTTAAACACTGAATCCCACAATATAAGCCTTTGACCTGCAATACACCACCAAGACATATGTTCCTTACTAGTCTCCTTGAGAGCATTTACTAGTCATTCACCATTTGCTCTTTAGGTAGTTTTAACAAGCATTATAAGCTCATTTCTCCTAAGGCATTAAACCACATTAAGATAGCATATTTACCTCTTTTCCTCCCAAATTTCTTTCTTGTTTCCTTACAAAACCGGTAAGGCATTTGGTTCCTTGCCAACTACTAAACATTATACAAACAACATAATGAGTATTCAAGCTTTAAGCTTAATCTCATTGTAAACCCTAGGTTTACATTATTTCAAAACATTAATGTAGTTGTTTTACCTTAATCTTTGAAGGGTGTTTGAATATCTATGAAGAGAGGACTCCACCTAGTCCTTGAAAGATTCAAATGGAGCTAGAACAAAGCAACACAAGGAGCTCCATCAATGAATATTTTCGGTCAATGACAAAACATGGAGGAAACTTGATTTTTCTTTGAGATTCCTTACCTAGAAGCAAAGGAGATCAATAATATGTGGAAAGACAAGCTCAAGCTCCATCAATGGTGGAACTCCATGGCACCGAAATGGTGATCTTGAAATTTTGAGAAGATAGGAATGAAGAGCTTGATGAGAGGAAGAGAATGGTGGTGTTTGTTTTTGATTTGGTTAAGTGAGCTATGTTTTACAAGGGTTCAAAGGTGGACTTCCATGGTGGTGGTGCTGTATGAACGTGAGAACAGAGAGAAGAGAGGTAGAAGAGAGCTTGGATATGTGGGGAAATGAAGAAGGAAATGAAAGAATGAGATAAGTTTTGCTTTTTGGAAGATATTTGTACTTAAAAAGCAAATAGTACTTAAGTTAGTCATTCTTTATTTCCTTAGCATGTTAACAAGGGTGGTGAGTCACCACACCTTAAAACCGGCCCCCAATAGTACCTAGGGGTATTTTAGACTTTATTAATCAATTGTCTCACTTATAGTAACATATGTTACAAACTAGCTTATAAAAATCACTATTCACAAAAACAAGGCACATAGAAGTGAAATTTTTGATTTCCCATGGATATAGACTTCCAAATGTGATACTATATAGTACACATGTTAATTAAAGAGTAATTATGGACATTTAGCCATTCAAAACTCACTACAAGACAATTTTTCAAAAACGTGCTTTAAGACTCCTTAAAGCACATTTTGCGTTTTAACTTGTTTTCAAGCTTGGTTTTCTTTAGTAATTGATTTAATATGTTCATTAACATATAAATAAGGCATAGGTATGACCATTAGTCTTATACACATTTATCCCAAGCTTAGAGCACATTTTAGCCCATATTGACCTTAAGGTATTTATTTGTGTTTTGTTTGGTTTCATTGTCTACCAAAGTTTCCTAAGGACTTAATTAGCCTTATAAAGTCATAATTAAACATTATCAAGTCTTGGTAGGCTCTTTGGGTCCTAGCCAAGTTCACTCCAAGCTTAGAGCATGTTTTTGCTCAAACCGTGTCTTAGTGTTTTATTGTGTTTTACCATGGTTTAAATGGTTCATTTATGTTTCTAAGGCACTTTTTAGCCTTTAAATACCATAGTTTAACATTTACACAACATACCAAGGTTTGGGGTATTTCAGGTGATCTAGGTATGAACTTGAGAATATAACAATAAGGTTTTAGTTTAGATGGTAATAAGTGGACTTAGGTGATGGAAGTGAAAATTGAAGGAGAATGTTGTCGAATGTCGAGGAAATTGACTAGGAATGTATAAGAGTGTAAGATCATGAGAATGGTGAGTAAATTGAGTAAAAGAGATGTAGATGTCTAAGGAGGGTGTAGGAAGGTCAAGGCAAAGGAGAACAAGGTTAAGGTGCTAAGAGGATGACAAGAAATGTATAGGTAAGTTCATGAGTTTAGGTTGATGAGCAACAAATGGAAAAGAGAGGAATTTGTGCATAGATATGCAAGATGACTTGAGGAAGTTTTGGTAAACGAATTGAAGATGGAAAAAATGATGTTTATGAAGTTCTCAAACTGTTAAGGAGGGAACACTTGGGTTGGTTGAAGTTTTGGTAAGGTTACAAGTTGGGAATGTAAGGAAATAAGTGCTAAGTGTTAGGAGTTTTAAAAGAATTGAGTGAATGTTAGTAGATCTTTGGAAATTGTTTTAGAGAGTTTTGTGGGAGTTCTATGGAGAGTTTAAGTGCCTAAATGGTATTAGGACACATGGGGGAACTTGTGGAGAAGTTTGGAGTCAAATGGGAATTTAGAAACAAGGTTCTGGAGCCGACCGACCTTAGGGACCGGACCTGCAAGGTCGGTCGAGCTCAGTTTACACTACCGGAAAGAGTTTCTGGAATCGATCGAACTTGGGGACCGGACTTACAAGTTCGGTCGAGCTTGTATTTTGTGTACGAATTGAGTCTCTGGAATGGACCAAACTTGGGACCGACCTTGACAAGGTCGGTCGGGCCTAAATATCCCATGGGGGAACTCTCGGTAATGGACCGACCTTGGGGACCGGACTTGCAAGGTCGGTCGGGGTAAAATTTTCAAACGGTAATAAGTTCTGGAATGGACCGACCTTGGGTAAGGTCGGTCGAACCTTAAGTTGTAAAAAAAAAAGAAACCCTAAGAAAGTTTAGAGGTATTAGTGGTACCCCATTAAGAGGGCAATGATGAATAGAGGTATAAAGACCTAAGGGATTAAGATAAGTATAAACTTAAAAGTTTAAGGTTAGGTTGTAAGAATAAGTTGTAAAACTTAAGTGGTGTTAGATGGGGATCATTAGTGACCAAGTGAGTTAAGTAAGTTAGCTTTACTGGAAAAGTGATTAACAACCTAAAACTGAATGAATGTTTTAGGGCTTGAGTATTTGGACTCCGGAAGAGAGTAAGCAACCAAATGACCCACGGTGAACGGTACAGTTCTTCTTGTGACCTGCTTGCTAACGAGGTGTCCCTTGGCTTGTGTGCTATTTGTTTTCGTGTGCTCACTAAACAAGATAAAGCATGCAACCGGAACATTATGTTTATTGTATTGTTGTGTGATGTTTGAAAACTAACACAACTTACCGTGAGAACTTACTAATCAACGTTTAGTAAGGAATTGAGTGAGACTAAGGAACGCTCCCGAATATTAGTTTGTTATAAACCAAAAGAGGTTAACCAACAAACATTGTCTTGAGACTTCTAGTAACTGGAACTTAAGGGGGGAGTGAGGAACCTGGGACTGACTCCGGTCATGCATGCTAAGGAAAAAGGGGGTCGGTATCTATAGCAGATCCGACTTCTGCTTAAGGACTTGTCTTCGGACTTGTTGCCTAGTGTCGGTTGCCAGCTCAGCTACATTGGACATACAGTCCAAGGTAGGAGGCATTAAGATGGTGCGGTAGGATCACCTAATCCTAAATTATAAGATAAGTTGTTTATTCAACCAATGGAGTTAATACCTCATTGGCTAGGGTTGCTTTTGACCCGACAAAAATAAACATTGAGGTAAGATACAATCATTTCTATTTAAAGTGGTTTGTATTCTAAGATTAAGATAAGGTTTGAGATAAGTTGCAACCATTCCTATTTAAAGGATGGTTTGTATTATAAGACTGAGGTAAGCTACATCCATTCCTTTTTAAAGGATGGTTGTTTTCTAAGACTAAGATAAGACTAAGATTGAGGTAAGATAAGGATGGACTAAGACTAAGAGGAACGTAACTTAAGGAGTGAAGTAATTGACTCACTAATTAAGGGAACGCATTTAAGTCGTTCATTGTGTTTGAACTTTGATTGTTCATAATTGGTTTGTTGTTTATTGCACCTTCTACTATGTTGTGCATCTAATCAACCTCCATGCTATTAACAATTAGTCGTCGTAGCCACGTTAGCTTGGGGGCCATGAGAGGATCGTACCAGCATTCGTGCTGACCCCCTTTGGGGGCTGTTTTTACTACACAGGTGAACGTTAGGACGGCTGTCACGAGAGTAAGATGGGGTACAAGCGTTACGAGTTAAGTGTGGCCTACGAGTTGTGCATGTACACTCGTATGGCATTTTGAGTTAGTAAGATGTATAGGATGTGAGGGGATTGTAAGAAGGATATATAATTGGTTAAGATTGGTATGTACTAATGTTCGGTATATTCTGTAGCCAGACCGTGGCAAGGTCCTGGAATGTATTTGAATCCGCTGCAGAGTTTGTATATATGGTGATAAGTTTGTGATAACCACGATTGAATCGAGATGGGGTGTTACAGCAGTGGTGCCCGTGCTTTTACTACAACGCTTTTTAGCGTTTTGTGGTTGTTTTGTGAGTGTGTGCAGGTGAAATCTTTTCTGTGCGGTACTATATATTCACAAAGGCTGGACACTTGCTTGAACGCAAGTGTGAGCAACGCTACCCCCTTGTTCAAGCTTAAGTGTGAGGAAGGGAACCTTCCTCAATCTACGATATCAGGGGAGTTTCAATTTCTCCTTATTTTTAATGTTTATTTTCAACCTATCATGACTTTTATACTTAAAGCTTATTTTTATGTCAGTCTTTATGGTCTTAAATGAAATTCTTCATGAGTCTAGCATATTTTGAAAGGTCTTTTTCTTGATTATTATTTTTGAACAATGAGGACATTGCTCCTCTTAAGTGTGAGGAAGTAGAGACCTTTCCCTGAAAATATGCCAGTTGCACTTAAATGCCACACTAGTTTTTGATTGTCTTCTTGCTTTGATAGAATCACTTCTCTGAGTGCTTATAATTGTTGAATTCTTGGGTGAAAATATTTGTGGAAGTTTGAAGTTGAGCCAGGTGACAACCTCAAGAATTCTCTTGCTTAAAGCTGTTCGACAAACCTAACTTGTTTTTTTCAAATGAATTCTGTTTTCACTGAAATTTGGTGGATTAGCTGATTGTGTAAACTGAATTAGTTTAGTTTGGGATTTTGGAAATGATGTGAAAGTTTGGAATGAAAGGATAAGGCAAGGTACTCCGCTGATCAGAAATTTTCTTAACAAAAGCAGGACTCGTCTATCTGGTTATTAAGTCCTAGGGTGCCTTAACACCTATCTACCTAAGGTCTCGGGATCTAGGATAGTTAGCCCAACACCGTTACATAGATAGAGAGAAAATTCTGGGTTACGGAATAACTCTGCAATTCGCAATAATTCGTTTGTTTTGTATATATCTCTTGAAGGAGAATGTTTTTGCATGCGAAAAAGTTAATTGTAGTTTAATTTTTGTTTTTGATCATGAGTACGTGGTGTTGAAAGTTATCATGGAATAAGGTTTTACTTCACACCCCTTGTCATCCAAAGGTTAGAGGAAAGAAATTAGTGGAAGATCCCAATCTATCCTATATTTAGTTTATGCAATCAAACTTCTCCATGCTTTTACATAATTGTTCTTTTTCATTGTTTGTGAAAACTTACAGCTAAGAACATGATTATTCTTTTTATTACCATTTTGCTTGATTTCCTTCTGCACTTATTTGATAGCCGTAGCGTCAGTTGCTCAGATGGGTAGTATGGTGGTGAAATCAACGACGAGGATGGCCGACTTCCATGAGGGGTGAGGGCTTGAGTGAAGATTTTTAAGCAATTGAAAGACAGTGTATTACATGTATATTGAGGGTTACAATCAATCTTTTTCAAAAAAAAAAAATTAGGACTTTCTTTAGTTTGGTGCTTATATAATGCTCTACAAAGGTATAATTTACACGTTATTTTGGCCAATATTAAGAACACTACACATGTCTACATTATGGTATCATATTTGAGTACTATGACATGCCTCAAATGTGCAGATTCACATATAAGCAGCCTAAATCCTATAGGAATTAATATCCCTCTTCATTATCATACAGAACTTCATTATAATCATAAAATTAAACAAGTTTACATGTAGTCTTTTTTTAAAAAATAAGAAATTATATTAGACAACAAAGTCCATGATACATGAGAGGAAGTTATCGAGCCAAACACCATTGAGCTCTTTGTTTTACCTATATTAGCTAATAGATGTGCTTTAATATTATTTGTTCTAGGTTTGAAATTTCAGCTAACATTTTGAATCCTTGAAGATAACCTAAGGGTCTATATGAGAATAAGATCAATATCCTGACACACTTGTCCTCTTTCGTTTTAGCAATCGATAATGGTGAGACAATTAGAGAAGATACAATACACGAATTATGAAATCAAACAGCGAGCTGTATGCCCAGGAGGAGAGCTTTTGGCTCAGTAACTTGAGGTGTACAAGGGATAGATTCACTTAAGACGACAATTGCAAGAATCCTTGCTGATGTCTTAAAGCCCCAAGCCTCCTTTTGGAAGCACTACCATCAAACGTGCACATTGATGTAACCCTGGAGGGACACCACCTCATTCGTTCCGCGGATAGGGAGCATAAAGGTTGGGGTGTTAGTTTCAAGGAACGAGGCTGCCTAGTCCATACCATGAGAAAAGGAGGGTACCCTACCATGACTGACCTGGCATCGCGTATACCACAGTTTCCAACATAACGTGATAGTCTTCAGAGCTAGGTTGAGGTCTCCATGTGCGTAGAGTGAAAGGATTCAGTCACGAAACCAGTGTTCATCAGTAATAGTGTGGGGCCAAGTTACTCCCTTCAGATTCCACCAGTCTTTAGCAAACTTGCATTTGGTGAGTATGAGTGAGATGTTTTTGTACTTTCCACAGAGAGGACAGTAACATGGTCTGTTACTATTAAATTGTTTGGAGACGATGGCACTACACGAGATGTTGCCTTAGAAGAGTTTCCAAGCAAATAATTTGACCCGCGGAGGAATGGGTCATTTTCAGAGTCTCCTCATTGCAGCACCAATTAGAGAGCCCAGCGAGGAGGAAGCTGCTTCTAGAAAGGAAAAGATCCTAGTCATGAAATAAGCTTATTTCACTATGAATTTCCCATGCTTTGCCCATCCCCAACTTCAAGAGCTAGGCCTTGGGGAAAAAGGAAGGATTGTACTTAGAATGACATTACAATCATCTCTCGAAAACCAACTACAAACTCTTCCCATGTTCCAAGATGGGTTAATCAACCAAGCCACATTGCCATGGCTCCTAGCGAGAGGTTGTAGTTTCCAAGTCCATTGTCAATCGTTCCTAGCTCCTACCTTAGGAGGTTGATAGTACTACTAATGGATCTTCATAAATGACTTGGTTTTGGCCCCACACTCACCTCGAGCAAGCAACCTTGAAAGTATTTGGTTGAGAGGACCTAGGAGATGAGAATAGCTGGTTGCTACAGAGTACGTCATCCCCGCCTAGCTAATAAAGCATTGTCTAAGGCCCGAAGATCACGCAAGCCCATACCTACTTCATCTAAACTATCGTAAAGAATTTCCTATTTTTGCCATGATAGACCCTTTTGGCCTGACCACTAGAATCTTCTGATAATACCTTGAATCTCTTAGATGAGGGATTGAGGAAGGCATATGACACCCGTGAAGTAAGAGGGGATCGCTTATAAAATTGATTTCAAAGGATACCTCTGGCTGCTTGGGACAAAGCTCGGTCCCAACTTTGGACTCTCTTATAGATTTTGTCTCCAATATATCCAAAAACATGATTTTTGTGTTTTCCAACTGTGCTAGGGAAACCCAAGTATAATCCCAGATCATTCACCTCTCTAACTCCAATGATATTGGAGATATCCCTTCTGATGTTACAATCTAATTTTTTTGAGAACATAAGACCAGATTTGACCGGGTTCATGCACTGTCCAGACACTTCACGGAATTCATCAATGATGTGCATAATTTTCCTGGTGTTATCGCTTCTAGATTGACTAAAATAACATAACCATCGGTAAAGAGGAGATTATATGTCAAAGTTCATGCCACGCATAGAAAATTATCTGATCGCTCTAGACTGAGCTGAGGTACGAAGGCTCGAAGATAACGTATCCATGCACCAGACAAAGAGAATTGGTAACCGCAATAGAATTTAACCACCAAGTTCGGAATGGATTGGCGTGGTTACTCTATGCCTAAGTTGCTAGAATATTAAACCATTAATTAAAAAAGGCATTAGAGAAAAGCATATTTGTTAGTGATAGTGAGGACCAAATTCTTGACTGGAAGGGACACCAAAGGCCTCTGCCCTTCCATCCCTTGGTTACATATAGAGTCCTAAAGGCCTTTTGGTTTTTTTTTTCAAAGAGATAAACAATGAAAAAAGATGGCGAGTGACTGATCGAATTGTTCGGGTCATGCAGGAACAAGGTTCAAGTCAATCAGTCGGTTAGGATGCCGGTTCTCTATACAACACTGTACTTCCACTTGACACTTAACATAATGATAAATGGCTCATCTCACTATTACCTTCTCTTGAATTCTCAGAACTTTTGTCTCTCCATCCCCACAGAGGCCTCTTTCCCACAAAAAACTATGTCCTGGATGGCCATTGATAAGAACAAAGAAAGAGACAGTGGTGATACATTTCTCGGCAATCTTTATCCATCTATGACGAAAACCCATACTACAGAGAATCGCCAAAACAAATGACCATTCGACTCTATAAAATGCCTTTGCCATGTCAAGCTTGAGAGAAAAGTGACCCCTTTTGGTGGCATTAGAGCATTTCATAGAGTGGATGAGCTCATGGGCTGTGATAATATTGTCAATATCAGTTTCCCAAGAATGAAGGCTATTTTGCTCTCTAAGATGACAGCGCTAATAGTATCCTTGACCCGGTTAGTCAAAACTCTAGCAACCACCCTGTAGAGAGTATTACATAAGGCAATAGGTCGATAATCAATTATTGAGGTAGCTCCCATTCATTTCGGAATTAGAACAATGTTTGTATGGTTCAAGCCCATCAGCATAGTATCCGAGTAGAGAATGTCCAAAGCAAACTCCACAAAGTTGTTCTTGATAGTATCCCAAAAGGAATTGATGAAAACTTCATTCATACCATCAGGTTCGGGGGCCTTCCTAAGATGCATTTGTTTAAGAGCCGAAATGACATCCTCCTTAGTGGATCTTTCCCTTGGGTCTCAAACTGATCATGTAAAACCCTGTATTCAACACAAGCCAATAGATGAGGGTTTTGCTGAGGTTGCGAAGACCGAAACAGATCAAAAAAATGATTATGAGCCAAGCTTTCAATGGAGTGCCATTGAAAGTGAAATACCCCAAGTTTCTAGGGAATGATTTACTTTGCTAATTAAATCCAAATGAGCTATAAAGCGTCTTTAAACCCTAATATTAACATAAGTACAAGTTAGGATCAAAAATGACCTTTAATACTTACTTTGTTCTATTCTAGTTCCTTTGTCTTGAAAACACCTTTCAAAGTGTAGTTGGACAAAATTTGGGCATATTAAGAGAGTTCCTTGCTGTTTACTCCTTAAAGTACTCTTTTTGAAGTATTAGGCTAGAATTCTTCAATAGCATTGTGACAACCAAGCTAGTAGGTGACTCATCAAGCAAGCTAGCAAGTAGGGCGTTATCCCAAGGTAGCAAGTTAGCAAGCTAGCAAGCAAGTAGGACATCTTTAGCCAGAGGTTTCAAGTTAGGATTGGCAAATACTAAGATCAATAGGACACTTACACCTAAGCAAGCTAGTAGAAGGTGCAACACCCCATTGGTGGTGTTTTGGCTGAAATACAACCACATATCCTTCCCTCCATCTTATGAAATTTGATTTCCTAAGCTAGTTGATGTTCCAATAAGCTTAAAGCTAACCAAAAGAAGACAAGGCTGCTGCCTCCCCCCCAACCTTTACCATTCAGCCATGACATGTCAATATAGTATTAGGCCACACCTTGGTCCAATGGAATCAAGCCAAGACATAGGAAAAAGGTGGCTACCGCCCACATCGTTTCGTAGTTAGCCATGTGTTGTCAGTAATATGCTAAGCCACATTATGGAACCAATATGAAGCTAGCAAGTGAGAACAAGGTGTCATCACTTAAGAACATTACCACCTTAGTAAGGAAGCTAGCCAAGATGATTCCCTTGCCTATGAATACCATCATCAACCACTCCAAAATACTCCATCCAACACCAAAAATTTAAGCTTTCATTAAGAGAGAAAGAAAGCAAGAAGAGAAGAAAGGTTACCTAAGAACTAGTTATGGCCAAAAGCAAAGAAGAAGAGAGGTCCTTGTTTCATTCCACCTACCAAGATCATTCATCCACCATCTAAACCGCTTATAAATCTGTAAGGAAAGAGCAAAGAAGGAATTCCATCAAGGAGGAAGATCTTGGACGAGAGGAGAAGGAAGAATGAGAGCTTCATTGTTGCCCATTTTCAAGGTAAGGTCTTCTTAGAATGCTCTCCATCCATTCCTAGTATTCCACGGCCAAAAATTAGAAGGGGAGATCAAGAAAGCTCACTCCACCTATCCATCTCTCTAGGTGTCTCAAGGTGTGTTAAGGTGTCCAACTCCCAGCAAAGTTTTCCAAGGTCTTGAGGAAGGTTTTCTTCACCATTCTATACGGTAACTTCAAGAATACCATCCCTTCTCAAACCTATGTGTTTAATGGATTAGTATTCCTATATACCATTTAAATTCTTAGGTATTTTAGAGCATAAAAACATGGAGTTAGAAACATGCTTTAAGGTAGAAAAATCTTTCTAGTTACCTATCATATGTAGCCGAGTATATGGGGATTAATTTGAAGGGTTTTAATCTTGTTCTATGAATTATATTAATCTAAAAACTAATATGATCATGTGAGGTAATGTTATGGTCGAAAAGGAATAAAGATAGCTAATGAATGAATCTTAAGAAAGTTGTGTTGTAAGATCTATACCTGATCATCTAATTGTAGGAAGTGTTCTAGGTGTTCTTATCAAGTGGTTGTAAGTTAAACTAGACCTTATCTAATATAGACTATCATGACTGAAGCTATATAGGTTTATCTAAAAGGAGTTACACCTTAATCTAAGTAGAAGTCAGGGTTAGAATTAACCTGGGGTTTTAGGCCTTTAGGGTCGAATGGATTGGATATTATTGGCTATGTTCCCCATCATTTCCTGTATTAGTGGTAAGTCATGCAATCATAGAGAAAATACCACGTGGAATCACAATGCAGAGTAAAATCAAGCAACCATCAGGAAAATAGCATAATAAAGTAGTCACTATCACATAACCATACTTAAATCATTCCATATCTCAAATAATAGCAATAACACTACCAAATGTGCACAGCAAGGTTATTATCCAATTCATTAACATTTCTTAACAACCAATCTTCCATTTCCATCCAAACCAAGTCTAGGGTTAAACCTTGATCTTGTAGGCAATCTAACCTTTACCATCCGCACTCTAGTCCCTAAAAGATGTGCACACCCCCTACAATACCTTTAAACTATAGAGTAGGAAACCATGAAGTGTACCATGGATCCTGCGGCATACCATGAGCTAAATAAAGCATAATGAGGCACTTACTGCCAAAGTTCCAACTTGGCCATATCATTTCCACTTCCAAACTCATTCATACATTCCATTTTCATCTTATCGCTTAATAGATTAATCATAGACATATTATACAAGTGCATATCATAGCACACCATATCAACCCAACAAAATTATAATAAGAGCTCAAGTATAGTTCATATAGCATAGCATAGAATAACAACACTTCTTGCCATATCAAACACTATTAACCATATCCACTTGGTAAATTACACAACCATAGTTCTTATCTTGAAACCAAGTCATTTTCACTCAATTATCCAACAACCAATTTGGTTATAATAGATTACCACTTATCCATAACAGTTTCATAACTTAAACAACAATACTTCATGTATTGTACAAAGTCAAATTCATCATAATATCTTCTAACCAACTCAGCCATCATTGCTAACCTCTTAACCAAATTAGTATAGTAGTTTAATTGGCAATAGATTATTTCTATTTAGTTTTAGTTTTACACTTAGAAACATAGCCAACAATATCCAATCCATTTGGCCCTAAAGGCCTCAAATCCTAGGTTAATTCTAACCATGACTTCTACTTAGATTAAGTGTAACTCCTCTTAGATAAACCTATATAGCTTCGGTCATGATAGTCTATATTAGATAAGGTCTAGTTTAACTTACAACCACTTGATAATAACACTTAGAACACTTCCTACAATTAGGTGATCGTGTATAGATCTTACAACTCAAATTTCTTAAGATTCATTCATTAGTTAGCTTTATTCCTTTTTGACCATAACATTACCTCACATGATCGTATTAGTTTCTAGATTAATATAGTTCATAAAACCTGATTAAAACCCTCCAAATTACTCCCCATATACTCGGCTACATAGGATAGGTTCTCAGAAAGATTTTTCTACCTTAAAGCATGTTTCTAACTCCATGTTTTTATGATCTAAAATACCTACGAATTTAAATGGTTTATATAGGAATACTAATCCTTGAAAACACGTAATTGTAGTCGTGAAGTTACCATATAGAATGGTGAAGAAAACCTTCCTTAAAACCTTGGAAAACTTTGCTTGGAGCTGGACACCTTATGATACCTTTGGAGCACCTAGAGAGATGGATAGGTGGAGTAAGCTTTCTTGATCTTCCCTTCTCATTTTTGGCCGTGGAGTACTAGGAATGGATGGAAAGCACTATAAGAACACCTTACATAGAAAACGGGCAACAATGAAGCTCTCATTCTTCCTTCTCCTCTTGGCCAAGATCTTCCTCCTATATGGAATTCCTTCTTTGCTCTTTCCTTACTGATTTATAAGAGGTTTAGATAGTGGATGAATGATCTGGGAAGGGGAGAATGGAACAAGGACCTCTCTTCTTCTTCCTTGCACTCGGCCAAGACTAGTTCCTAGGTAACCTTCCTTCTCTTCTTGCCTTCTTTCTCTCTTAATGAAAGCTAATGTTTTTTGGTGCTGGATGGATTATTTTGGAGTGGTGGCTGATGCTATTTATAGGCAATGGGATCAGCTTGGCTAGCTTCCTTTCTAAGGTGGTAATGTCCTTAAGTGATGACACCTTGTTCTGCACTTGGTAGCTTCCTATTGGTTCCATAATGTGTCTTAACATATTAATGACAACACAAGGGTGACTAAGGGAGGATGAGGGCAGAAGCCACCTTCTTGTTTTGGCTTGGCTTGATTCCATTGGACCAAGGTGTGGCCTAATACTATATTGACATGTCATGGCTGAATGGTTAAGGTTGTGGGAAGCTTTATCTTCTTTTGGCTAGCTTTAAGCTCATTAGACCATCAAAAGAGCTTAGGAAACCATATTACTTAAGATGAAGGAAAAGGATGTGTGGTTGTATTTCAACCAAAACACCACTAATGGGGTGTTGCCACCTCCTACTAGCTTGTTTAAGTGTAAAACTCCTATTGGTCTTAGTATTTTCCAATCCTAACTTGACACCTCATGCTTAAGACGTCCTACTTGTTTGCTAGCTTTCTAACTTGCCACCCCAGGATAACATCCTACTTGCTAGCTTGCTTGCTGGCTCACCTACTTGTATACTTACTACACTTATTAGCTGCTGCATCACCTACTAGCTTGGTTGTCACCATGCTATTGGATCATTCTAGTCCAATACTCCAAAAGAGTACTTTAAGGAGTTAACTGCTAGAAACTCTCTTAATATGCCCAAATTTTGTCCAACAACACTTAGAAAGGAGTTTTCAAGACAAAGGAACTAAAATAGAACAAGGTAAGTCTTAAAGGTCATTTTTGGTCATAATGTGTACTTATGTTAATATTAGGGTTTAAAGATGCTTTATAGCTAATTAGGACTTAATTAGTAAATTAAATTATTCCTTAGAAACTTAGGGTATTTCAGAGCGGCAATCACTCTAGCACTGTTTCTCAATTCTATGATAGTGTTTTTTCGACTTCGGGCTTGAACTTTATTGCAGAAGAACAAGGTGTTACGGTCGCCTTCCTGCACCTATTTCTGCCTAGCTCTTTGCACCCAAATTGATCCTCCCGAAGAAGGCAAGCATCCAGCTCCTGATTATGGTGCCTCCATCTTCCATAGATTCAGTAGTGGGAGACAAGTTGGCCACAAACTTAACTTCCTCCTTGATCACTTCTAACATCCTATTCTTATCTTTAAATTTGTGACTTCTCAGCATTTTAGCACATTTCCACATGAAATCGCAATGTTTTAGAAGTTTCCTTGGCAATTTTGATTCATCCAAAAGTCATCGACTATCTGCTTGCATTCTAGATCATTCGCCCAACAGTTTTCGAACCGAAAGCGTCGAGAACCCCTGTGCAACATTGGTTGGAGGTTAAGTTTAATCAGTCTATGGTTCACTCGACCTGATCTTAAATGTATATTTTGAGCAGAGGAGAATAGGATGGACCAACTACGGGTAGCAACAAATCTGTTAAGCCGACTCAAAGTATTATGGCGTTCCCATTGTTTGTTCATGAAGGTGCATATATCTCCCTTAAAACTTAGGTCAATCAGCTCACGGCTACTCAAGCACTTTCTAAATGCAATTATCATACCATGATTGCGATCTCTCTATCCTCGCTGTGAAATACCCCTAAATAATTGAACATTTAATCAATTTAATTAAGGCCTAAACATGCCTTAAAACTAATTTAAAAACAACAATGGTCAACATAAAGCAAATATTGCACCCTTTGACCATTTAGGGCAAATATATGCCCAAATGAATTCCTTAGGGTCTAAAATTTATTCCTAGGCATATTAACACACAAATAGATGAAATAAAATTATTGGACAACACTTCTACACAAAGGACAGGCATTAACATGCTTAAAAGTCACTTAGGGCAAAATGTGCTCTAAGAAGCCTTAAAGGTCTTGTGACCTCCGTTTGATTCCAAATTGAAGTATAAGCCTTATAATCACGTTATGGATGTAATAAAACAATTACCAAAGAAAAACAAGCTCAAAAACAAGCTTTAACACAAAATGTGCACTAAAACACCTTAAAGCACATTTTTGTGTATAACTTCAAAAGTATTGGTTTTATGTCACTTTAAAGACTAGATTACATTCATAGTAAAATTTATGTGAAATTATACACCATATTATAAGGTCTAAGTCAAAGTTTTAAAATAAAATCAACATGAGTAATTTGGTGTGAATAGTATTTTTATAACATTTATTTACTTATCTAATTCATGGTCAATGTTATTTCTTTGGCTTGACCAGCCATTGCCACCTAACTATCAGCTCCCTCTTATCCATTAACCGGCCCCATATATATCCATATATGACACATAAGTACCTTTACTTTTATAAAGTAAGTTTAATACAATTTATGTCATAAACTAATCAAGTCTATCCTCCACCTTGGAAGCCCCTTTTATGGCATCCTTATGAGCTTCCCTCCATCAGATGAAGCCACCAAAAACATCTTGTATGACTCATTTAAAACTATTCATTAAACTCTATCATTAATACTTTTAAAAGCCAAGTTTGACTAGTTCTCTTCATCTCCTTCATTCCAGCCGAGACTACATTCTCCAAACCCTCTCTTTTCTCCTCTCAATACGTGAACAACAGCCACCATCCATGGATGAGAGCTCTTGACATAGGTAAGCCCTTAAGTCATGTATATGTCCATCTTCTTCCTCTTTACCTTGAGTTCATCTATTCTTACTTCCATCCAGCCATTTGGTGTGAGTTTGTGCTGGAAAATGAGTGGTTCTCGGTGGAAAAATCAGAGGAGGAGGATAGCTCATCTAAGAGAAACCTAATGTAGTAAAATATGCATTAAACATCTTTTCTTTAATTACCAGTTTTGTTCTTGACTTTCTCCAGCTTATTTTGCCTCTCTTTATGTGATCTTTCGATGCATATATGGATCTCTCCAAGTGCCGTATCATGTGGAGCTGGGAACTCCATTTTAGGCCTTTGTAACAAGGTAAAACTCCAACTTTTCCCCACCTTGTATTACCGGTTGTATGTGTTGGTTCAAATGGTATTTTTAACACCTCATTTGGCTTCAAATTACAGGCACTAACAGCCCTTGTGAGCTTACATTATCAAGGTGAGAATCAAGTTAAAATATGCTTGACTAGTACTTAATTAACCTTGGTAAAAGATGTCTAATACACATCTCTTTCTTTGCAAAAACGGTGGCGTGTAAGTGCTGGAATATGCGCAATGTTCTGTCCAAAAATGCTGGAGAAAAAGTGTGTATGAAAGCTTGTCTAATTAAGGTAATTACTACCTAAATGAAGTATTAATTAAATGTGTATGTGGTTTAATGTAAAAAAAACTAACTTAAACACATGTGTATATATTAGTCGTGAGCTATGGAGGGTGTATGGTTGGTAGATTTACTTCAAAACCAAGTAAGTATACCTAACTCTCTTTTTATATAGTTTTTATGTCATAGGTCACACATTTAATTACTACCGAGAGCATAAGGAGTATTAAATGATTTAAATGTGTACTATAATATTGTACAATATTTGGCTAGCTTACTTAGCTTATAAATGACTTATAATGTCATAGAAAAATAGTATAAGTGGCAAAATAATTTACAAAATTATTTGAGTATGGAAGATGGGAACCGTGAGCTTATAAGAATTATTATGACCAAACTATGTATTAAAATGTTGTATAACATTTTTAGTAAGTTTACCTAATGTTTATGTGACATATAATGTCATAGGAATTAATTAAGAGTTAAAACACAATTTATAAAATATTTGGGAAACATATACTAAAAAGCCGTGAGTTGTTAAAGTCTTTTATGACATTTATATGTATTTTATATTATAAGTTAAGGTTTGTATTAAGGCCATGAACTTTAGGCCATTAATTTTATGTTTTACTAAGTTTAAAGTAAGTTTACAATTTAATTAAATATTACCGAGCACATCTTGGGGTTAGATTTCAATTAAACAAAATTTAGGGGCTAAATAATGATTAAAGCCGAAAACTAAGCTTTGAAAACTATTAAAATAACTTTTATAAAGTTTTGTGAAGTTTGGGGTCAAAAATGTAAATTTTGAAAAATATGGGTCAAAACTGTAAATTAAGTTACTTCTGGTCAAATAGAATTCCTTGGGTCAACCATGACCATATTAGGTGCTTTGACCAAAATTTATTACATAAGTAATCAAATTGTGAACTTATAACAACATTATAAGTTAAATATGAGATTTACAAAACTATGGGGGTATAAATGCAATTACCAAAAAGTTTTGGGCTCATATGGTTAAAATAACAGTTTATAACATTTAGGTAAAGTTTGGTAATTTTTGGGATTTGATAAAAGGCTATACATTAAGATAAGTGTATAATATAAGGTTTTAATGAAATAAAAAACATAGGTTATAAAACTGGGGTAAAACCGTGAATATAAGAGGTATGTGGGGTGAGAAAATAAATTAAGAAGGCCTTAGGGCCTGTTCGAAATTTAATAAACCTAAACTATATGTTATAATGATTTATGAAATTAAATACTATAATATATAGTATAAGTAACATTGTATAATATATGTGGCAACATTGTAATTATAAGAAGTTTTAAAGTGCTGGAAATAAATAAATAGCCTAAGGACTGTTCGGAAGTTTTTAGAATATAACTATAGGTTATAATTACTATTGAAATACCCCGAACTTAAATATAGCGATTAAAATTATCCTAATACGTATTTAAGGGCCTAATGACGCCTAAGTAATATTGGTAAGGAAAAATAAACCGAAAAGAAATAAAGAAACGCTTAAAAAGCAAAAAACGCTAAATAAGCGTTAAATAACCATAGGAGGTATGAGACCTCGGTTAGCGTATTATATGGATTCTAAAGGCTTAATAATGCCTAAATAATATATGGGAACAACTCCCGAAGAAAACGGATCCAAATAATGTATTAAAACGCTAATAGAGCTTTAGCGCACATTTTTCGAGAAAACCCGAAAACGTGACTTTAAGTGGTCAACGAACCCGTAAAAATTATAATTCATTAAATAACAATAATTAAGCATTAATGGAAGCTTAATAATCAATAAAATTAAAGAAACGAGAAAATTCCGGAAAACGGGCCTGGTTAGTGAATAGTACTAAAACCGGGTAAAATAACAAGCGTTTTCTGTAAAAGACGAAAAATGCTCCAGATTACATAAATATGTGGGGCCGGTTTTATTAAGGGAGCAGCCCCCCCCCCCCCCACACACACACACAAAGTAAATAAAAGAAAGAAAGAAAAAGAAAGAAAGAGAGGGAAAGGTACAAAAAGCAAAAATACCTCTCTCCTCCCTCATTTCTCCTTTTCCCCTCTCTTTCCTCTCTTCTTTCTTCCCAGCCTTCTTCTTCTTCTTCCCCATGGCAGCGATTTTTCTCCTCCTTCTCCCATGGCTACTTCAACTTCAATATCATGCTCAAGCTTCATTAAAGCTCCAAACACAAAAATAATTACCTATTTGTGATCCCCTCATCATTCTCAACACTTCCCTCTTTTCAAAATAAGGAAGTTCATCTCCATGGGTTTTCCCCATTCAAAGAGAAAATAGCATCAATGTGTAGCTTGGAGTCTGATGGAGTAATGGTGTATTGAGAATTGCCTTGAGTGCTGGTAGGACCCTTGTATGGGTGTGGCTAGATTAGGAATGAATTTGGTGAAAAAGTGTGTATGTGGATAAGTAGAAATTGTAGGTGAACTATGGCAAATTTTTGGTAGAAAATGTACATTTATGGATGACTTGGTGAATGGGAGAACCAAGGTGTGTATTGGAGTTAGTAGAGATGTTTAGTAACTATGGAGTAGTAGTTGTAGAAAGAGAATGAAAGGATATAAAATCAGTAGCAAGAGGTTTTTGAATGTGTTGGAGAAACAAGGAAGAATTAATGTGTGAGACTGAGTAAATAAGTATGGTAGTGAGTAAGACTTGGGTTGAGTATAATGCAAATGAGGCAATGAAAGAGCCATAGGAATAATGGGAAGAAGAAAGGAAAAACCTGTAGCAATTGTTGAAGAGCAAAAACTGTAACAGGAGGGAAAATTTGACAGTGGAGAGTGTTATGCAACAGATTGGTATAAAGATGGATTATGTTAGTTTTGATTGCCTAATTAAGGTCAAAACACCCTAGATTATATGTAGAAATATTGGGGAAGAGATTGGTAGAAATTTGGAGTTGAAACATAATAAAAAAACTAGCATATTTGTAAATACTGCAACTGGTCCGAGTTTCTAAACCAGTACAGAAACCCGGACCAGTCAAAAATCAATACAGAACGTAGTGTAGGGTGGATGGTCCGGGTTTGTAAACTAGGACCTAAACCAGGACCACCCCATTTTCACACCCGAAGCCTTTCCCAAACATATGGTCCGGGTTTACAAAGGAGTACACAAACCCGGACCAGTAGAAAAACATACCCAAGAGTATTCAAACCATGTGGTCCGGGTTTGTAAACCCGGACAGTAACCCGGACCACATGAAAATCTTCACATAAATTGTTTTAAAGCTAATCTAAGGTAGGGTAATGAAGGGTAATGATAGTATAAGATAATTAAGACTTAATTAATGAGGTTTAAAGGTCATTAAAGCTATAAACAAGCTTAGAAGATAATTTTAAGTAAGTAACATAAGTAAATGTATTTATGTAACAATGAGTTAGTAAGTGTAAACTGGGAAACATTAGGAAAAAGTAATGAGTAAGGTTAATTATAGTTAATTAACCACCCAACTCTATGTGTATGCTAGGATACGAATAGTTGAACACCGAAGGGAGTCGATGAGCCTAAGTCAATGGTGAAAGGTATGATTTCTTCATGCTCTGGATCCTAACCTGGTTACCCCGATTTGTGTGCTTATTTGATCACCTAAATAAGATAAATGCGTGAATCAGACTTTATTGCACTTACTTGTGCTTGTTTCATATTGTTCTTGATAAGTTTGTCTTGAACAATCAGTTTGTATAATTCATGAAATAAATGGAAGTTGATGAAGTGTATTGTACATTATAGTGTACTTGTGTATTGTATTGTATTTTGTATGGATGTGTATATGAGTAATGTAATTGTGTATGTGGCTTGGATGTGTGACTTCTACTAATTCCTAACTACCTAACTCCTAACGTAAGTATTGAGTAAATTGGAATGAGTAGAAGTCCGATATAGTTTCGGCCATGCGTGAGGATGAGGAGACACAAGAGGTTGGATCCGATTCCTGGTTCTTAAGCTGGTCCACGGCCCAAACCCCTTAAATGGGTAGCATCCTGGATTAGTGAACCAAGTAAATCCCGGTGGTGGGACAGAGTAGTCCCCGGGCCGGAGGTCTCGACGACTTGACTTGAGTAAGTAGTAAGTAAAGTAAGTATTGTATGAGTAATGGTCTTGGCTGGTGTAAGTTATTGACCCCGAGTAAAAGAGTAATCTCCACCCGATTAACCCGGGTGGACAAATGGAGCTAACAAGTATTGCGTATGGAGTATGTAATGTGTATGCATTGTGTATATGTATTTCGAAAGAAGGTAAGTAAGTATTGGTTGACTTGTATTGTCTTCCTTGTATGTATTGTGCTGTGTGTATGTATACCTTGTGTAGTATTGTAGTATGATGGATGAAAGCATGTATGCACGTATGTATGAATAAAATGAATTGCATGTATTCGACCAAGTGGCCGGCGGACCCTCGCTAGTACGCGGGGTATGCGGAAGTCATATGCAGCGAAAGCTAAGCCCCTAGGGGCAACATTTTTAGTGTGCAGGTACCCGAAGCGGACATGGATACAGTAAGAGACCGACAACTAAGTTTGGATAGCTAGGGGTGAAATGTAGATAGTAGTGAATTGTATAAGGCTTGTAGCCTTGTTGTAGTAGTGTACCAAGGGGGTATACCCGT